>NW_026844093.1:1954391-2234648 GCF_029531705.1 Pantherophis guttatus | reverse complement strand
ATCTATCTATCTATCTATCTATCTATCTATCTATCTATCTATCTATCTATGCAATTTCTCCATTGCCGCATATTCCCCACTTTTGCTCTCCTCACTTTTTATCCTCTGAAATGATTCCCTTTTCCAATGTTGTGCCAAATGAATTCTTGCTGCCATCATCAAAACGTCTCAATAAAATTCTGATCCTCTTCATTTATACTCTCTGGAATAATTCCTTAAAAAAGACGGATGCTTTTTATATCTCTTCTGCTACTAGAGGACTGACGTCTAATCTGGTGTAGCGTTTGAGCTTCTCTAATTGTAGGATGCTGGTTTTCCGTTGCAACAGATGTCAATAGAATGCAAGGAGAACTACTGCTGGAACAAGCCAAGCCTGTCTTAAGCCAGCATTTGATTTCTCACAGGGGCCAAACAAAGGTTGCTGGGAGGCTGATGATCACAAGCATGGATCATGGTCATCTCTGGCTCCAGTTTCTCTGTAGTTGGTACGTGGCCCCATGTTTTTCCTAACTTGGATGTAATATGAGGTCTTCAGCACTAGGAGTCCTTGCCAGACATGTCCTCCAGGAATGTATCTAATCCAGTTCGAAAGTCAATTTTGTTGATAGCCATCACCTATAATTCCACAACTAAATTACATTGGTGAAAATGCACTTTTTTTTTGACTATTCTCAGTGGCCTTCAGGTTTTGTTAGATGATTCCTGGTTGGAGAATTAAGACAAGGAAGGAAAGGAGGGAGGGAGGGAGGAGGGAAGGAAGGGAGGAAGGAAGAAGGAGGAGGAGGTGGGATAGAATGAAGGAAGGAAGGAGGAGGAGAAGGAGGTGGAATAGAAGGAAGGAGGGAAGGAGGGAAGGAAGAAGAAGGAGGTAGAATAGAGGGAAGGAAGGAAGGGGAAGAGGAGGAGGAAATAGAGGGAAGGAAAGAAGAAGAAAGAGAAGGAGAAGGAGGTGGAAGAGGGAAGGAGGAAGGAAGAAGGGGAAGAGGAGGAGAATAGAGGGAAGGAAAGAAGGAAGGAAAGAGAAGGAGGAGAAGGAGGTGGAATAGAGGGAAGGAGGGAAGGAAGGAAGGAAAGAGGTGGAATAGAGGGAGGAAGGAAGGAGGAGGAAGAATAGAGGGAAGGAAGGAAGGAGAAGGAGGAGGAATAGAGGGAAGGAAGGGAGGGGAAGAGGAGGCGGAATAGAGAGGGAAGGAAGAGAGGGGAAGAGGAGGAGGAATAGAGGGAAGGAGGGAAGGAAGGAAGGGGAAGGAGGCGAATAGAGGGAAGGAAGGAAGGGGAAGAGGAGGAGGAATAGAGGGAAGGAAGGGGAAGAGGAGGAGGAATAGAGGGAAGGAAGGGGAAGAAGAGGAGGAATAGAAGGAAGGAGGGAAGGAAAGAAGGAAGGAAGGAACAACCCTTTCCCATTTTCTCCAAACAAAACATGATTTTATCCCTCTTGATCCTTCTTGCGCATCTTTTTGTTTTTCTAAGCTAAGGAGTGCCAGACATTCTGGCCTTTTGATCAAAATAAAGAAAAGCGTTGGGACTCCCTGATAATTTTGGTTGCTGTCTTCTGCACTGTCTCCAGCCCTACTATTAGGCTATGTGCGCAGACGTATAATCACAGTAGAGATCTCGAGGTCTATTCTACTCCGTGTGTAGGCCAGGTTCCTGTCCCACACCAACATTCCTCTTTTGTGCACCAACAAGAATGTACGCAAAACCTTTGTAGTACGCTAAAGTTAGGATTAGGTTTATAATCTTTTACATCCTAAATTCCGAGGAAGAATAAGGCAGGCTGGGGTATTATTAATAAAAGTTGGTGAACACAAAACCAAGTACCATCACACACACACACACACACACACACACACACACACACACACACAGAGTGTACAAGTTTATATTAATTACTGAAACAGTTTGAAATGAATCACTTGCTAAGAGTTGGTATATATCAGGGGTCAGCAACCTGCGGCTCTGGAGCCATATGTGGCTCTTTCGCCCTTCTGCTGTGGCTCCCTGTCACTCAAAATATGCGTCACAACCGCCAATGTGTGACACCCACCAGCATGTGATTTATTGAGCTTTTCAACCCTCAGTAGGCCAACCATGGATAAATCCAAGAAAAGAAAAGTTTCAGAAGAAAACAGAACATTTAATTCAACTACATATGCTAGTTTTGTGGCCACTCAAGAAGTAGTCAGGCAGGGGAAGGTTTTTGTGGCTCCCGGTATTTCTTTTCTGTGGGAAACGGGTCCAAATGGCTCTTTGAGTGTTTAAGGTTGCAGATCCCTGGTATATACTGACACACGCCCTGTCTGAATTGAAATGCTGGAAGGCAGCCCAGGTTGCCTCACGCCATGTTCTATCAGGACCATCAGACTACCTGCACCAATTTTTCCTCATAGATGACTGAGGAATTCTGGGAGTTGAAGTCCACAAGTCTTAACATTGCCATATTTGGAGACCCACCCCACCCCACCCTTCTCTAGGAGATGGGACTGAAAATCTGAAAAGTTCAGACTAGAGATCCTCTAGGTGATCATTTCTGACTGATAGGTGTGAAGCAGTGGTGGGATTCAAATAATTTAACAACCGGTTCTCTGTCCTAATGACCAGCTGGGTAGGTGTGGCTCGGTGGTCATGTGACAATGCGGGCATGGCCAACTCAACGTTACATCGATGGGCGCTTCGCCTTAGCTGTTACAATGTAATAAGGGTTAAACCAGGGAGGCAGTTTCTGTAAGCAGGGCAATAAGATTAGGCTAGAAACAACACCAGAATGTTGTAATTCCTTACATGATTAGCCCTGTAAAGTGGAAAAAAACAAAATAAGATTTCTTCCAACAACCGGTTCTCCGAACTGCTTAGAAAGTTAACAACCAGTTCTCCCGAATAGGTGCGAACTGGCTGAATCCCACCACTGGGTGTGAAGCAGTGGTGGGTTGCTACTGGTTCACCCCAGTTCGGGCAAACCGGTAGCAGCGGTGGTGAGAGGCTCCGCCCACTCGCCCGGATGTCATCAACTATGATCTGCGCATGTGCATAAGCGAATGAAGCGTGAGCGAACCAGTAGCAAAGGTAAGTGGAACCCACCCCTGGTGTGAAGTTGGCAATCTTCTGTGCAAAAATAGTCTAAAGAGGTTGGTGGAGGACAGAAGATAAGAAGGTGGAAGGAATTAGGAAAAAAAAAAACAGATAGCTGGAGACAATCACTCAGCCATATTGACCACAAGGTGGGGCAGGGAACTGATTTGGACTATTTGAGGAGAAGGAAGGGATGCCACTTAGGGATTGAGCCAATGTGATTTCTCACCTAGGGTATAAAGTGGTACAGTCCATGCAATCTTGGCAGGAGACTGCCTCCTCCTCCTCTTCCTCCTTCTGAACTGTCAAAGGCTGCCTTTCTCTTCCACACCTTCAGACCAGAGGTGAAATCCTCCTGGTTTGGACCGGTTCGGTAGCGATGACGGCCGGTGGTTCGGAGAACCGTTAGCGATGGCAGCTCGAGGCTCCGCCTACCCGCCTGGTTGTCATTATTTCCTGGTTTTAACCAGGAAGTAACCTTTTTTTCTACCCTCTGTGCATGCGCAGAAGAGTTTGCACACGTGCAGAAGTCGGCACGCAGAGGCCGTGTGCACTTCCGAACCGGTTGGGAAGGTAAGTAGATTTCACCCCTGCTTCAGACTGCTAAGAAAGACAATTGATGGCTATTCCCACAACCCTGTGAACATAAATAGAAGATCAACGGTGATATCTCAGCGGTGTTCCAGATCTATAACTCTCGCCAAACCCAGAAACTTGAACTCACGGCCAAAGGTATCCCCCACTTTCCAGGCCAGGGCTTTAGGGATCTCCAAAACAGATCCTTACCTGGTCACGTTTAAAGAGACAGGAGGGGGAAATGACGAAAGAGAGACTAGAGCAAACTCTCCTGAAGGTTAAATCAACTGCTAGTGAAATGGATTTTAGTTTTTAGCCTAGCTTCTGACCTCTCTGGGGCCTCCCCAGGAGTGGCTTGTCTTCTTCCTTTGCCCTGGGGAAATCTGGGGAGGGGGTGGGAGCAAAGCCCCCTCCTAAAGTGCCACCATCACCTGAGAAGGCTTCCAACAACTGTCCTCTGGCGTTGATGGATTTGACACCTGTTCCTTGTTAGTTCTGGGGTGGGGTGAAAAATTGGGAGCCGGAGCTTCCTGCATCTCCCCCCTCCCCCTGAAAAAATAAAATAAAAACTAAAAAAACCATCAGCTCTGATCTCTTCTTTTGGCTTTAGCACGAAAGAGAAGCCTGGGAACACAAAGACACACATTCCCTAGGGTTGTGACAGCCATGCCAGGCCCTCTGCAGCTGTGGCTTCCTTCCCTCCCTCCCTCTTCTCCTCTCCGGCTCTGTGTCTCTTTGTTCTCCGAGCTGAGCTGAACTCGCCAGACTGAGCCAGCTGCAAAGAATTTAGATTTACACGATCCAGGGATTTGAGGCTCCTCTTTCCACCCTTCCCTGCTGCCCTCGTTCCGGACCATTCTGCCATTTTCCTGCCTCGCGTGTTTTCCTATTGGTCCATTGCTTTGTGCGTTGCAACCTTTGCCATGGGAAGGAATTCGACGCGCGGGGAGTGATCTGTTCATCAGCCGAGCCACCTTTGCGGCAACTCTAAGGCTGAAAGAGGGCAGCCAAAGAGGGGGATGGAAACAGGGAGAACAGAAATAAATGGGCAGCAACACAGGTGAAACCGAGATGGCTGGTCTGAGGGGATGTTTCAGCTTTTAGAACAATGATGGTCTGTGGAAAAGGCCTTGAGAGATAGGAGGAAGAGATGGTGGCTAGGACATGGTGAGATAAGAGACTACATAGCCCTCAGCTGCGTAATGGGTTTTAGGATCAATATATAAGATCCTAGAACTATAATGGTATGTGGGAAAAGCCTTGGGAGACAGAGGGAAGAGATGATAGCTCTTCCCTCTGGTCAGATAAGAGACTGAATAGCCTTCAGCTGCATAATGGGTTCTAGGATCAATGGACTTAATCCTAGAACTATAATGATATATGAAAAAGGACAGGGGGAAGAGATGGTGGCTAGAGAATGGTAAAATAAAAGACCACATAGTCCTCAGCCATATAATGGGTTCTAGGATCAATAGATTGGATGGTATGTGGGAAAGGCATTGGGAGACAGAGGGAAGAGATGGTAGCTATGGAGTGGTCAGATAAGAGACTGAACAGCCCTCAGCTGCATAATGGTTAAGACAGAAGACTCAAAAGCAACTCTCCCTACTTGTTCAGGGTATAAAGGAGGTGGGAGAATTGAATCTTCAGGCTTCCAAGATCTGTAGCTTCACAATAAAGCAGAATTCACTCACATGGTCATGGTAAGACTGGTAATAACATAGCTTGGATATTAAAGCTTTCTAGTTGAACATTTTTCCTTCCCTTAAATGCAATTCCAAAAAGAGCCCGAATGCTCCAGTAGGCATCTGGAAGGCTTACCTTCTGTTGCTCAAGAGACCTACTGAGAAGTGTCCTCTGTAGCGAGAACTTTGTTCTCCATCGATCCTTCCTGAATCAGCTTGGATTAGTTCACCACATATTCAACTGTGTTGACTTTAGACCATGTTGTCTCTTAGGCCTTCCTTCAAAACCCCCCCAAAAAACATAAGAAACCCCCCTAATTTGCCCAATTTGTGGAATTTCACTTAGGCCACCACCATTTTAAGGGGATCCTCTGGGAAAATTTTTCCGGCAGATCTCAGAAGCCATAAGATAAAGGTAAAGGTTTCCTTCGGACATATGTGCTAGTCATTCCTGACTCTAGGGGGCGGTGCTCATCTCCATTTCAAAGCCGAAGAGCCAGCGCTGTCTGAAGACGTCTCCGTGGTCACGTGGCCGGCATGACTCAACGCCAAAGGCACACAGAACGCTGTTACCTTCCCAGCAAAGATGGTCCCTATTTTTCTACTTGCATTTTTTAGGTGCTTTCAAACTGCTAGGTTGGCAGAAGCTGGGACAAGTAACGGGAGCTCACCCCCTTACGCGGCACTAGGGATTTGAACTGCTGAACTGCCGATCTTTCGATTGACAAGCTCAGCATCTGAGTCACTGAGCCACCGTTTCCCTTTCAGGAGCCGTAGGAGGATCCAATTAATTAGAGGGGTTTCCCAATTTGCAATGGCTTTCAGGAGCGAATGGGTTGAAATAGCTGGGAAATATGTTTTTAAATGCTTTTCCTCCTAGACGGTGACTCAGGCCACTGGTGAATGGAGACATTTTTTTTCACAGAAGTGAATGGCATTTTAATAAGATGAATGGTCTCTCAGTGATTGTTTGCATTGGGGCTGAGCCAAAAAAATCCTCTATTTTACCCTCTCCACCTGCGCTTGTTCAATCTGATGAAAGAAAATTTGCTTTTGGAAAGTTCTTTCGATTGAAAGGCAATTATTCCGGGTGAAGGCAGGCGGGCGTCCTCACACTCACCGAATGATGGTCTTGGCCAAGGGGTACACACACACAGGTCAATTTTGCATCATTTTGCAACTGAATCTACATCTCTCTGGCTGTGGAGCTGGCAGCAGTCAGACAGTGAGGAAGTTGGGGAAGAACATGGGCCAGTCCTGGAGGCTGGGGAAGGCCCAGACAAGGGCTCTGTGTCAGAGGCAGAGATGGAGCCAGGGCCATCTGGGAGCGATGCACGGACTCCGGAACCTCCAGAGGCAGATAGCAGAGAGGCAGAGGAACAGGAGGAGCCTGTTCCTAATGCACGCATGCGAAGAGCTGCCAGAAGGCAAGAGCAGCTAAAGCAAAAAGGACAACTCAGGAGTAAGGCCAGGAGATGATTGGCCCCTCCCATAAGGCTTAAAAGAGCAGCAACGGCTCTTGGGATCTTTGTAGGAAAGCAACGTTGCTACATTTGTTTCTTGTTGGTGTCTCTTGCTTCTGAACTTTTGCCAAGAAAAGCCTTTGGCAGGGTGCCAAAGAAGACAAAGGTTGGTGATAAGGCTGAAGGACTGTTTACGAAGAATTTGTTTTGGAATTAATTTGGACTAAGCTGAGAATGAAGTAATTCTCAGCTGTTCTCATAAAATATGTTTAAGACTGATTGTGTCTGGTAACAACTACTTGGGCCTAGGTGACAATACTTGCTGTCCTGGTTTCCTTTAAGATCGCAGTGGGAGAGTTGGCTAATTTAAATCATAACGAGAACTATCCGAAGGAATGCCTAGAAGGCAAAAAGTCCATCTTCTGCCACTTCCAACCATGAAGCTTGGAAACCCCCCAAACCTTCCCACAGAGAAGTTCCCAACCCCACAGAGATTTTCCTAAACCTAGACTGAATTTAATCTGGAAAAAAAAAAACACCAAAGGAATTGTAGATGTGGTCCCTTCTTAAACATATCTGGAGAAACACAGAGCAGGGAAGATCGCTGAAGAGTAACACAACTCAAGCAAATGATGCCCAAGCCTAGAAACATTTAGAAGTGACAGATGAGCTTGGGCGTGCATCCCCATGTGCGTGAGCAATGGATGAGCGTGTGAAGCTGTATGTGCACACGTGTGTGCAGCTCACGTGGGACCATACCCTCCCCTCCCCCGGCCGCTCCAGAAAGCTGGAAATGTTGGGGAACTTTGCTGTATACAGTGGTGGCCAGAATTGTGGAAACCTTTTGGGAAAAGTGTATTAGCTAAAACTAGCTCATAACACCACTTTTTTTTTTTTTTTGGAGTAGTACCATTAAATTATATATCGATGGAAAGGTAATTTAATCAAGAATGTCATGCAATAACTTTTAGGAAGGATTTGCTATTAGAATAGCAGTTACAGTATAAAGAAGAAAAGTGAAACACGTAGAAAAAAACCGAGATATACAAAAATGATCCCCATAGAAAAAACGAGATATACAAAAATGATCCCCATGTCAGTTAATCCTTAGTTGGGTAACCTTTAGCATGAATGACGGCCTTACAACGTCTTCCCATGGAGTGAACCAAGTCTTTGAGTTCTGCAGCTGTTCTAATGTGAAACCAAGATGGAAGGATGGCTTCTGTTAACTGGGTTTTATTGCTGGGTCGCTTCTGACTAACCAGTTTCTTTAGTCGGCTCCATAGATTTTTAATTGGATTAAGGTCTGGGCTATTCCCAGGCCAGTGGAATAGGATTATCCTGACACTCCCCCCCAAAAAAAAAGTGATGTTATTAGCCATCAAATCTCAAAAATACACTTTCCCCAAAAGGTTTCCATAATTTTGGCCACTACTACAGGATGCTTCGCCTTCATATAAGGACTGATTGCAAGTCAACTTTTTTTTAAAGTGTTGTTGTAATTTCACAAGGTTGCTAAGTGAATGGTTATAAGCTAAGGATTTCCTACACAGGCCCGGTTTGGTTTACTGCAAGCTACTGACAAAAGAGAAGTGATTGCAAAACCATTCCTTCCTCGATTCGTATTCCTTGGTTCGTATACCATCCAGCATGGATTCCCTTCATCCGACATACAAAATCTGACGAGAAGCAACTTCTAAATTCGCTTCCAAATCAAAAAAAAAAAAAAAAAAGAAGAGAGAAGGCCGTTAACAGCTTCCTTGTTTTAAAATTCTTTTATTTATAAAAAAGTACACTTCTTTCAACGGTCGAATGACTAGTCTCTCTCTCTCTCTTTCTTTTTAAAATTTTTTTCATTTTGTACAAGTAAAAGACGATGAAGCGGAATGCTGCTCCCCACGAAAATTCCCTCTGTTTTCCCCGAAACAAAACAAAACAAAACAAACGAAAGAAAAATTAAACAAAGGAACCGAAGAAATTATTACAAAGAATGGGGGGGGGGGAATTAAAAATAAAACCGAGAAATGAAAGCAAAAGTTCAGTTTATTACACTATCTATAATATTCGTTGTCCTCTCCACATATTTTTTTTATTTTTACAAAAAAAAAAAAAAAAAGCACTTACAACACAGAAAACACAACTTCCCTCCCAACGGACATTTTTATTTCTCTTATGCCACAAGGTTGATTATAGCAGGAATGTGGTGAATGAGAACACGGAGGTTAAAATGAGAAGCGCCTTGTTTCTCAACTTGGGCAGCCTTGAAGAGGTGTGGACTTCAAGTCCCAGAATTCTCTAGCCAGGCCTGGAGAATTCTGGGAGTTGAAGTCCAACACCTCTTAAAATTACCTCAGTTGAGAAACAACGCTATAGAGAGACTCATTTGAGTGAAGGGAATACATTGGAATGTAGAAAAGAAATCAAAATAACAATGCAGTTTATTTCTCTGTTGGCATATATTGGTACTGCCTGAATATCTCATCATAGAAAAATGCTATATACACATTTCCTTGCAAGGGGAGGCCATACAGCTAGTCCTCAACTTAACAACCATACAACTAGCCCTCAACTTATAATTGTGACCAGAATTTCCATTGCTAAGCAAGGCACTTGTTAAATGAGTCACTGCGATGGTTTAAGCGATTAACATGGTCGTTAAGCGAATCAGGCTCCCCCCCATTGACTTTGCTTGTCAGAAGGTCGCAAAAGGAGATTGTGTGACCCCCCCTGGGACATTGCAACCATTGTAAATACAAGTCAGTTTGACAAGCCTCTCCGTTTTGATCACAGGACCATGGGGATTGCTGTCACTTTTTAAAGTCTCGCCGTAACTTTGAATGAATGGTTCTTAAATTGAGGACTACCTGTAGGGAGGTTTTGCTTGCCATTGTGGCCTTGCATTTTTGGTTCATTAATCCGGAACGAGGATCAAACCGTAGTCTATTCTTCCTGTGCATAAAAACCAACCCCCAATATATATATTCGGATTAATTAGCAGTCCAAATCTCAATTTTTATGGTGGGTTTCATTTTCTCCTAAGGAGAATTCTAGCTAAATTCTCATGTTGTTGTTGTTTTTTAAAAAATAAACTGCTGGAATAAAACAAGGAAACAATTCTGAAAAAACGACAGGAAAGGCAACTGATCTCATCATGAAATACAGTAACGGAAATCAAATGGCTGGGATGGGTGAAGCCCAGATATACATTCTTTCTTCAAACATCTGCCTGCAATACAGAAGTTGAGAACCATTGGAAACCTCAGCAATGTTGGGTCCGGATTATAATCCAGAAAGAAATCGGACGTTGCATTTTAATCCATTCCAAGGTTGAGATTGCACTGTCCGCCTTCCTCAACGAGAACAGCATCTCTCCGTGTTCAATAAATGTAGATTATTGATCTGGAGATGACGAAGAGCCTTTGTCCTTAAATAGAACCTCCATATCAAGACGTTGTATACCCTGGCTGGGACCTGAACTTTCTCCCACTGATGACAATCCAGAGGGAAGATGGCGGCCTTCAGTGAACCAATGTGTAGTTTGGGGGCATCGTCCATCGATGGAATCAACGTGCGACATCTGACAGGACGATGAACCCAACCGGTTGCCATTTTCTTACACTCTCACCCAGTGGCACAATTTTTTTTTTTCATGAAAACTTTGACAACACCTCCTCTCTTACAGCTACAGACCGAGAACGGTCTAAGAACAAAACAGCAAAGGTGACATTTGGTCATCTTCTTGATAGACATATTTCTTGTCTCACCTCGTCAGATTTGGCAGCTATTTTTCAAAAGCACGCCCCGAGTTTTCACCCATCTAAGAGTCTGAGTCATGTACAAGGAAGGATTAAGGCTGAAATGATCATGCATCCCTGACCCCAGAAAAATAGGGTCACTTTGATATCTAAAAATATCTGCATGGAGGGTCCTCAGGACTAGGTACAGCTCCCCAAGGCGGACAAGGAAATCCAAGGTCAAGATAACCTAAAAATTCAAGAGCTCCGTAGGTATCTAGAGAGACTGATCGGCAAGGACGTTTGATCCATCTTGTTAGCAGGAAGGGAAGGAAGCCCATCAGAACAAGGATAATTCCTATTTATTTATTTGTTCATCACATTTCTACCCTGACCGTCTCACCTAAGTTACCCTTCTGAGGGGCTAAGAGATGAGAGAGAGGCTGATGGAAAGAGGACTGCTGGTTCAAAGAGAAGGGAATTCATCTAGATCATTCCTCAGAAGGTCCAAACGTACTTGTGGTGGCATCTCCAGCTAGACTGGAAGGAGGTGTTAAGAGGGGGCTGAGCTTGGAATCTTTGCAGTGAAGAAAGTGGCACAGGACTGACTTCTCCCAGAATTCCTGAAGCCCTATCTGACCGTTTCCAAGAGAAGGTGGTCAGTCTGGAGTGAATCAGTGTTCCAATATCTGACGGACTGCCCCAAAGAACAGGAGGTCCATCTATTCTCCGAAGCACCTGAGGGCAGGACAAGAAGCAACGGGTGGAAATTAATCAAGGAGAGAAGCAACCTAGAACTAAGGAGAAAGTTCCTGACAGTGAGAACAATCGACCAGTGGAACAACGTGCTTCCAGACGTTCTGGGTGCTTCAACACTGGAGGTTTTCAAGAAGAGATTGGACAGCCATTTGTCTGAAGTGGTGTAGGGTCTCCTGCTTCAGCAGGGGGTTGGACTAGATTAGAAGACATCTAAAGACCCTTCCAGCCGTAGGATCCTATGATTCTATTCTCCCAAACACTTGAGGGCCGGACAAGAACTAACTGGTAGAAGATCATTAAAGAGAGAAGCAACCTAGAACTAAGGAGAAAGTTCCTGACTGTGAGAACAATTCATCTGTGGAACAACTTGCCTCCAGAAGTGCTCCAACATTAGAGGTTTTTAAAGAAGAGCCTGGGCAACCATTTGTCTGAAATGTCACAGTTTTTCCTGCTTGAGCAGAGGGTTGGACTAGAAGATCTCCAAGGCCCCTTCCAACTCTGTTATTCCTGTAACATATGTGACTAACAATAAAGCTACTGTTTGAGACTATTCATGGGTAGCTCTGGCTGCTTGCATTCTATAGTTTTTCAGGGAGCAAAAGGCAGGATTGTAAAGGCAAACTTACAGCTGAAACAGAATTGCTACCTCAATGGGGCTACCTTAGAGCCCATCCACCTGTGTCATCTTCCAAAACCTTGGACTATAACTCCCGGGTGCCAAAAATAGCTATCCATCTGAGGATAGAGGAAGTGTGGTTTTCCAATCAACTCATCCTTCAAGCTTTTGAAAACATGGGTCCTAGTCCCACCAATCAGAAGTCTCCCAAAAAATGTAAATACGTTACCGTACCAAATCTTCAAGGGGATAGGATTAAGCTGTGCTCAGGGGAAGCTAAACAAATCTCTTCTTCGGGGGAATCCGAGTAAATGAGAAGGACCAGATGTTGGCAACATGTGGAGATTTAAGAGATCTGGACACGAAAGCAGAAATCCTTACAGAGCAAGTAGGAATGTTGTGTTTTTTACTCAATGAGCTACAACCTATAGTTTCGGTACACTGTGCATCACAAACAGGAGTCTCAGATGTGCAGATTGCACCTAGAGTAGCCACCTATGTTTTGATCACCTCGGATCCTGAGCAGATCAAAACTTTGATCCAGGTTCCTCCATTATTATTAGTAGTAGTATTATTATTATTATTTCTTAATTGCAGGCATTTTATTTCATGCTAGTGACCCAGACGGTCCTGCGGAAAGGAGCCAGTCCTGTTCCTGTGCTTAAGATTTTAGAACGGACGGTTGATAAGGGACTACTGAAGGGTTGAAAAGAAAGAAGGAATTAAACAGAGAAGGAGCCTTGCTTAAGCTGCAGAAATGCCAGCTCACCTGGCTAAGATCATCATGCATTTTGTTGGAAGTAAATCTTGCTATGGGAAAGTTGGCATCATCCAGACGGGAGAATGGGAGGCTTCTATGAAGACCACACTGTGCTTTATTTTGCAGGCAGGTAATGCAATTCTCTCTGGGTGTGTATCTGTGCGCAGGTACACTTGCTCGCTTGACACCAAGGGTTCTGTCCCCCTTCCCCACACAGGCAAACACACAACCAGGCATGCCTGCCAAGTTTTTAATTAAGCAATCAGACTAGAAACCCTTGCAGATAAGAGTTTTGGCAGTAAACTGCGTAATGCCTGCCAAGTCAGTTTTCACTCACAGTAAGCAAGAGAGCATTTATCCTCAGTCTGGTCCAGTAGCAAAAAGTAATCCACGAAGCAAGAGTTAGCCAAGGTCCAATCCAAATATGTACACGCCAGATTCCAGGTAATGCGATGTCACTCTCAGGTTTTTAACTTTGACCGTCACAAAGTCTGAAGAGCAATCACACCCACTTTTATTCCTTGTGGGGTGTGGCTCTGTGACTCAGCTCAATCTCTGGCCCTCCCACACCTCTTTCGTTGCTGCGCACGCTTCTCCCTCCGACGCTGCCTGGGATCAAGCCAGGATTCATCATCCTCGCTCCCTATCTGTTGTTGTTCCGATATGCTTTCCTCCTGGCACATCCCAGGCTGTTCCTCCTGGCCTTCGGATGGAACCTGAGGCATTGCCAGAGAGGAGGGTCCTGGAGAGGGAGGCCTTATCAGTTCCTCCCCATCACCTTCTGAGTCCTCTTCCTCTGTTAGGACAGGCTCGGGAGTCGGGGTCACAACACCAAGGGATGCTAATGTTGCCGAGTCTACAAATTTAAAAACGAGCATAAAAGAGAAAATTTGTAGCTCGGGGTTGAGCTGTGTAGTCCTTGGTGTTCTCTGAGCTTGACTGTTTACTTGCAGGCATTACATTACCCAACTAGGTAACATCATCAGTGTTATAAAGGGGTGTGTGTGTTTGCTCTCCCCACTCCCTTCTAGCACTGATGATAATACCTAGTTGGGTAATGAAACGTCTGCCAGAAAACAACCCAGTTCAGAGAGCACAAAAGGACCCCACAAACACGACTGAACTGGTGTTTAATGTTGGCTTGGTGGAACTGCTGAATGTTGGCGCATTGGTGCGCTCCGTCATGCTCTGTTTGAGCTACTCATGCAATTGTGAAGCACGGTGGGTCTCCCCTGCTCTTGTCTTTTACAACGGCAGCTACTCCTACACGCAAGCAGAAGCATCAGGACAGATGATGTTTTGTTAAGAGTTGCACATGGCTGGCAGATTGAAAGAAATCAAAACAAAACAGTGCCAACATAAAATTAGACACCGTAATTATTTCTTAGAAAAAAAAAACCCCACTCCATCAGCCTTAAATGTTTTAACATTTCAAAACATTAAGAAAGATGTACTAATTGAAAGGAATTTTAAGGAACTGTTTCTCTTGTAATCTGTTGGCTGAGCAACTCAAAAGTTTTATTTAAAGGTAGCGAAGACAGCCTATGAATTATTTCTCTCTCTCCTCTCTCTCTCTCTCTCTGCTCCCTTTCTTTCTTTCTCTCTCTCTTTCCCTCCTTCCCTCTCCCTCACCCCCGTTGGGGAAGGGTGGGCCATTGTTGATAACAGATGCTAATCCCAACAGTTGTTTCATTTGGTAAAAGCAAAGCCTTGTTTCCATTTATTTCTCCCCTATGGGATTTATCTGAAAGCTTCCAATGAAGTTTTAAAAATCATGCCCTTCGCCAATTTTTCTACAACTGGGGTAGCCGATAGCATTCTGCATTTGGGCCTCTCGCCCACTTATTTTTTGTGATCCTGGAATGAAAAACAAAAGGAGCAGCAGCTGTGGCTGTTTCTAATGGTCAGCCACATAAAATAGCTCACGTTTTGCTCCAACAGAACATTTAAAAAAATAAAATAAAAATTAGTTGTGATGGAACATTCAAGCCATTTCAAATTTGGTTCCTCCCCAAAAAAACAAAAAACAAAAAAAACCCCATACAGGCCAACTTAAAGTGTTCCAACAGAGCAGTTAGGATTTCAGCTCCAAATAAAAATACATTTTTTCCTAGCTTCACACAGGTCTCTCTTTGCTTGCCACTTGAGGCTATTTAATTGGAAGAGCTAGTGACTGGATTGGGAGCCTCCAGTATGCGCACAATAGCTGGTCTTCAGCCTGTTAAGCTTCACCGGGCTCCCAACATTAAACACCGAGACTTGATGAAGGAGAACAAGCAACTTCTCGCTAGTCTGTTTACTAATCGACAGTTCCAGGAATGAGAAACTGGTAGGAATGGACTCAGGCAAGTGAATCTAAGAAGGTCCCCATCGACAAAGATGTCGGATCCAGGAGCAAACGAAGGGGGGAAAAAATAATAATAATGTGGCATGCAAATCCTTGACAGACCCTGAACCTCTCTCTTAAAATCATAATTAAGAACGAAACAATAACAACAACAACAACAAAAAAAAAAGAGAGAGACCCACACTTATTACACTTCTCCTCCCTGGATATCATGCACTCATTTGTTTGTTTTTTTCTTTCTTCCTTTCCCCAAAGGTTCTTCTGAAGATGAAGTCGAGTCTGGGTTTTTTGTTTTGTTTTTGGTGGCCACGGATAAAGGCAGGTGATTGTTCTCTTCCCACCACAAGTGCATTGTGGGAAATGGCCGCAGCGAAGATGCTGAAAGGAAGATACAGGCCCCCAGAGATCCAGGGTAGTCGGAAAGGAGCAAAAGCTCTCAGCCCCGATTCTGTGTTTTTGTGCTTTCGGTGTCTGCAGCCTCCAAGCCCCACCTTGCCTTCCAAAGTCCATGGCGGGTGGGGGGGATGTATGCCCCTGGCCCCCTCCCTTCCCCAAAGTTAAGACAATCAACAAATTCCAGTGTTTTTGAAGGGAGGTGGGAGGGTGAGAGGAGCCTAGAAGGCTGACCAAGAAGACACTTTTTAAGTTGCAACCAGGAGGTGTAGATGGGGTGGGATCGGTATACTATACAAAGACAGGCAATAATAATTAAAGTATTAACATCAAAGCCACCACTGATCAGTACAAACGACACAGTAAGGGACCAATCTCTGTCGGAGAAAATTAAGCAGGGGAAAAGAAACATTGCGGTCCTCTCCCCAAGGAAAAAAATAAATTCATTAAGCCAAGCAACATCCCTCCCGTCCCCCACAACTCCCCTGCTTTGCCTCCTCCGGGGTGCCCCCAAAGTAGTGGAAGTTCTCGTTGGCTTCCCAAGTGTCCCTGTACTGCGTCCCACTTCCCCAGCGGATGGAGGTCTCTGGATGTGCGTGGGTTGGGTGGGCAGGGGGCTCTGGACGTGTGACAAGGCACACGGGGGCTCTGCGGAGTAGCCAGCAGCCCTGGGGCACGGAGGCAAGACGTGGTCGGCGAAGAGAGGGCAAGAAAGGGGAGGAGGTGGACTAAGCTACACATACCACTCTTTTTTGGAAATAAAAGACCCGTCATTCTGAGAGACCATGTTATCAGCTATGTCCAGTTGCTCGGGGTCATACTGGAATCCAAGTGTCCGTTCGTTGTAGGCTTCAGAGCGGGCTTCGCCCTCGTCCACCGTGAAGTAAGGCCGCTTGGAGTCCTCCTCGTACTTGTTGGGACAGGACCGGTGTTTCCGTTCCACCCCTGCGCCATCGTCATCTTCGTCCTCGTAGCTGTTGCTGCCCAGCGGGCCGGGTTTTTTCTCGTCGTCCGAATCGTCAGGATATTGAAGATTCTGGGCCATGGGTGGGTGATGCTGAGGGACGCCCGCCTTGCTGTACCCGTTGCCGTAGACGTGCTTCTTGGTGCTGTAGTCGCCCTTGAAAGTGTGTCGCCGGTGACGGAGCACCATAAGGACGACCACGGCCACCACTACGACCAACGAGGCTCCGCCCACCACGCCCCCAATCACGGCGGTGGGGATGGTTGGATGCGCCACGGATGTGCCCGGTGGAGACGGGGTGTAGGGGAATTCTGGGTAGGAAAAGACAGATGGAAGGGGGAACAAGCATCAGTCTGTGAGGAATGGCAAACACATGCTTTCAGACTTAAAAATAATAATAATAATTTCAAAAAATCGGGGGAGATGAGGAGAAGGAAAAGGGGAGGGAAAGCCAGGGAAGGGGGCAGGAAGTGCCTACCTATGGAAGCCCTGATCGGGCTCTTGGTACTCAGCTTTTGTGGTCAGAGAAAGCTTGGCTTGCCACACAGCCCTTTGTGGAAGTGCGGATAACTCTCAACCAAGGCACTCCATCAGCATTGCATATAATTACCTTACATCAAATCATATTTCGTCCCCATTTCAGCCAGCGCCCCACACTGGGGTCCACAAGTGCACATGTGCGTCCCCTTGGCAGACCTTCAGAAACTCATGATGTCCGATAGGCTCGCACTACTGACCCACACAGAGTCCGAGCTAACTACTTTGTTATGTTCTGCCTATAATACAGGAATCTTCCCAGTCATGCTGCCTACTCTTGGGAGCAAATAAAACCTGCAAGGAACTTGGAGAGGGAGGTCGGCCCTAGCTCTTCTGTGGTTGTGCAGTGACTCCAGGCTAGCTCTGCGCTTGATCCTTCCTCCCAGCCAGGCTGACTGCTTCCTGACAGTGTCCAACTCTTGCAATGAATTCCCTCTCTGCGCCCTCTTGCAAATACCAACGTAAGATTCTTCCTGGATCTACTTGCCAAATATTTAGTCAATCCCCGAGATGGTTTCCTGTTCGTAAGGATTAATTCCTCATGAGGATCAGATCTCACGTGGTTCGTTCGTTTGCATGAGGGGTATTAAGAACTGACAGGCACCCAGATCAAGAAAGGCACCAATGAGATTGGACAAAGAGGTAGGAGGCCATGCTTGTTACACAGGCTAAACAATGGCACAGATGTCGCCTCTTTTGACTGGGGCTGCACTGACTGCCAGTCTTCTTCTGGGTCCAATCCAAGGTGCTGGTTATCACCTTTAAAGCCCTACATGGCTTGGGGCCAGGTTATTTGAAGGACGGCTTTCCTCCTATTACTGTACATCCCCCTGACCCACTTGGATGGGAAGGGAGGCCAGTCCCATCTATTAGGGTGAACTTCTGGTGGGACCATGAAAAATGACCTTCTTGGTGTGATAAGAATTGAAAGAGAGAGAGAGAGACACACACAGAGAGAGATAGACAGACAGACAGAGGGAGAGAGACAGACAGACACAGAGAGAGAGAGACAAAAAAGACACACAGAGAGACAGACAAACACACACAGAGAGAGACACACACACACACATACAGAGACAGAGAGTCACAGAGAGACACAGAGAGAGAGTGAAAGAGAGAGACAGAGAGAGACAGACAGACACACAGACACAGACAGAGAGAGAGAGACAGAGACAGAGAGACACAGAGAGAGAGACACACAGAGAGAAATAGAGAAATAGAGAGAGAAACAGAGAGAGAGAGACAGAGAGAGAGAAAGAGACAGACAGACACAGGGAGAGAGACAGACAGACACACAGAGAGAGACAAAAAAGACACACAGAGAGAGACAGACAAACACACAGAGACACACAGAGAGAGAGAGACAGAGTCACAGAGAGACAGAGACAGAGAGTGAAAGAGAGAGACAGAGAGAGACAGACACACACACACACACAGACAGAGAGAGAGACAGACAGAGAGACACAGAGAGAGACACACAGAGAGAAATAGAGAAATAGAGAGAAACAGAGAGAGAGACAGAGAGAGACAAAAAAGACACACACAGAGAGAGAGACAGAGAGAGAGAAAGAGAGAGACACACACAGAGAGAGAGAAATAGAGAGAGAAACAGAGAGAGAGAGAGAGAAACAGAGAAAGAAACAGAGAGACAGAGAGAGATCTGTCCCAAGCCTTTTCCTCTGCCTTTTCTAGTTAGCAGACCCCTGGCCTTTCTTTTCCCACCCCTGAGTGTCAGATTGACATAACGACACTGCCTGGCTGGGGAATTGTGTGTTCCTGCTTGTCTACTGGAACTTTTCCACCACATGATATGGAAAAGGAGGAGACTCTGCGGAGGAGCTGAAAGATATGAACAGAAAACCCCGAAGGCTTGGCTTATCTCTCTGCCTCTGGCCTGAGCCTGTGTTACTTAAAAGTGGGGCTGAGTTTCTGGGAAGCCAAGACTGGTCCCCATGTCTGATGTGACACCATGTCCATCCTCTCTCCAAGAACCGAATCACACAAATCACACGCAAGAGAAAGCACCGGCTTGTCTTCCCAAAATAAAAAATAAAAAAAGTGAGCCGTTTCGCGCAAAGGGAACGGGCCCATTGAGTGCTGCCATAAAGTGCTAACCCTCTTTGTGAATTATTCCAAGCAAAATATAGAAGTGAGAAAAGGTGGCGTGGAAAGCGTGCGTGCAAAGACACCAGCTCTGTTCCGACTCCCATGCATTAAGTAAAACATTTGCACAAGGAAAAGAGTAAAACGGCAGCTGTTGTATTGGGGAAGGGTGAAGCCAACGCATCAGGGTCAAACACTACTAAGTTGGATCCCATTTGATGTATAATCTAAACAAAATCAAAAGGAAACAGTACTAAATATGCTCCGTTTAACAGACGCTGATTTAGCGGACTTTGGATTTAGCGGACTTTGGATTTAGCGGACTTTGGATTTAGCGGACTTTTTTTTTTTTTGCTTCTGATTCTGTTTGCTACATTACAGATCTGTCCTTTAAATCAAGATTTCCTTATGGATTTAACAGACACTCTTCTCTCCGTAAAGGTTTATTACATGAAGGTTTCACTGTACAGTCAACATGATTACTTCCAGTTCTATATTTGGTGATTTCCTCCTGCTATGATTTTAGGCTTGTAATTACTTGCCCTTTTGGGCATACTGGATAACACCAAATACTGACCAAAGACCCTGACCATCATGTCTGTCTGATACACACCATGCTCTCCAATTCCCCACATGTGGATCTGGACTTCTCCTTCTAGGCCAGGAGTTTCAAACTCACAATGACACGTGTGTCGTCACGTGACGTATCACAACTTTCCCTTCCCCTTCGCTAAACTGGGGATGGACCTGGTCATCATGTGACGCATCTGCCCTGCGGGCCGTGAGTTTGACACCCCTGTTCTAGGCCAAAGGCCCTCTTCCCTCCCACCACCCTTTGACGTTTCACTCTGACACAGAGGACAGGACAAAGGTTCTGCAGAAACAGAGGCTGGATGGATTTTTCCACAAGGAACATGCTACAAAAAAAAAAAGGGGAAGGGATTTTCCTCTGCTACCCCCCACCCCCAGTTTGCACTCCCAGTTAAGGGCGATGAGTAGGAGGCAACACCTTGATAAGGCAAGCACATGTCAGCCCAACCCCGAGGTGAGCAAAGACATGTGTGAAGTGTGCTAGACGGAGGTTTTTCGAGGTCAGAACATCCTGAGGGGCGGAGGGGGAGAAAAAAATGTCTTGGTCCCAATTGTCTTCCTCTTTCACCCTTCTCCTTATCCTCAATTCAGTATCGAAAGGGATTCTTTTCACACAACCCTGGTGAGACTTGGTTGCCATGACATTTGAAGACAGTCTTCTGCCCCATGGGACTGCCTGCCCATCCGCATCCATTTTCTCTCTTAGAAAGGCTATTCCTTCCACCAGCCCATCCCTTCCATGGTTAGACCAACCTTGGGCTTCCAAAGCCCACTAGAACCCAATTCTGGACACTGCCAGGAATGCTATTCTCAACACAACTCAGTACGGGCAACTGATTTCACAGATGCCAGCAAAGTCCATGGGTTAATAGATGCTAAGAATCTCTTCTGGTTCATCTAGAACAGGGGTCTCCAACCTTGGCAACTTGAAGACTTGTGGACTTCAACTCCAGAACTCTGGGAGGAATTCCTGGGAGTTGATGTCCACAAGTCTTAAAGTTGCCAAGGTTGGAGACCCCTGATTTAGAAGAAGAGAAAAAGGAGGGGAAGAAAGGAGAGAGGAAAGAAATCCAAGAAGAGAGCAGATGATGGGTCAAAGGGATCTTCTCAACATCAAAGGGATCTTCTCAACACAGCCACTTGGTGGTGGTAGAGACCAAGGATTTCAGTTGTGTGGTTACCCTTCACAATACAATGGAAGTGAGGGATCCTTGGTGTTCTCTGAGCTTGATGATTTTCTTGAAGATGTTTCTTGCAGACAGTGCTACCCACGGATGACGTTACCTAGTTTGGGTCATGAAACATCTGCAAGAAAACCACCAAGCTCAGAGAGCACCAAGGACCTCTCACTTCAACCCTGAGCTACAAATATTCTCCTTTATTGGTACAATGGACATTTTAGCCTAAGGTTGCTTCTCCTGACCTGGACCCTCTTAAAAATTAGCAGATAATACAGGTAGTCCTTGACTTGGGGCAAATTCACTTAACTGTCTCACTTAGCAACGGAAATTTGGGGCTCAATTGTGGTCATAAGTTGAGGACTCTCTGTTCTGAAATGGAACAGGGATTCCTGCCTTCCTTCTTGTAGATTTGGCCTGTCCTCCAAAAGACGTTTTGGCTTAGTTTTGCTTTCTCCTTCGAACCCAAGGTAACCCTCCAAATCTTGGTTGTCCCCCTGATGTTCTGAACCACAACTCCTCAAATTTACCCAGCTGGGACAGAGGCCTTCAAGCTGGATATGGCATCTTTTAATCATACACAAGGCTCAGCAAACATGGTTGGTTGGGTCTCAGCTCTTACTTTTGCTAAGTGAATTTTCACACTGGTAAGATGGCTACTGATGGTTGGCCAAACCTCTTGCAGGTGTGAGTTGCCCTCTTCTGCCCTAGAAGACGCTACCTACTTCTCCTCCCCTGCATGGAAAGCCAGCAGGCCAGAGTGGTTACAGCTGTTTGAATTATGTATATCCAGATTCTTATTTGAAAGTATAAATTCCTTGCTGGAATTCTTGTCTTGTTGTTTTGACCTTCTTGCCTCATACATATTTAATCTGAGAAAGGAGTGGCTTCTTCCTTTGGTTGTTTGTTTCCAGAGCAGAAGACGCACCTGACGCAATGGAGGACTGCAAATATGGGTGTCAACTCGCAAAGCATCCCTGGCCTGCTCTCGAGTTGCCATAGGTCAGGGGAGATGGGAAACCTGCGAAATGGCACAGCAGCCAAAGACAGATGCACATTCCACGCTTATCTCTCTCAAGGCTGTATCCCAGGGTTACCTACAGCAGCCGAAGGGGAATGACCTCTACAACCCGGAATGTGATTTATGACACACCCTGGGGGGGGAGGGGGGGAAACAGGGTCATAAATGGAGTGTCAATTACGTAGGATCAGAGCTGGCTTCACTTGGGAATGTGCCGACATGAAGCTCCTAATAAATAACTGGATCTCTTTGGAAGCTTGACTTGAGACTCATGGTTTATTTAGGGCATCCTTCGTCACACTGACAGTGGGGTTCTTTCAGTGGTCCTCTCCAACGCGGGTATGTTTGATGGTGACACATGTAATGGTCTTCAAAAATAAAATCTCTTCAAGGACGTTGGTGAGTCAAAGATGTCCATTCAGCACCCTCTCCTTCCTCCAAGTCAGATCTTCTTATGCGGTGCTTTTTCAAGGATGAATCCTCTAGGAGAACCAGTAGGCTGATGCTGGAGATCTTACCACCCAAGCTTGCCCTGAAATGCCAAAGTCCCTGGTGCCTGGATGAAATTGGAAGGAGAAAGAAGACCAAACGGAAGCAGAGCAGAGGGAAGGAGGGAGGTGGGATGGACTTAAGAGAGAACCACGGTCCTCCTTCCCATCTAGAAAGCTCTCCGATCCTATTGCCGTTAAAAAGAGCTACTATGGTTCTTTCCCTCCTCTTCTTTGCCCCCAACAGCTGTTGCATTCAAGTCAAGCATCCTGCCCCCGTGCCAACAGCAGCAGCAGCTGGACCAGAAAAAAAAATCGAAGGATGGTTCTGCTGGTTTTTTGTCTGGTGAAGAGCCAAAATTGCAGCGTTCCTTTTATCCCACCAGAGAAGGACAATGGGAGATTTATTTAATAAGGAGTCCATGTGCTTTGGGGCCTGCAGGAGAGCCCAAAATCTCCTCTCCTAGACGAGGAAGCCTCCTGAGATCCATTCAGAGTTGAATTCAGTAGGTTCCCCCTGTTGCTGATGGGCAATTGGAGAAGATTCACCGGTCAAGTCTGAGTATGTCTTCTCGCGCAGCTGGACATGAAAAGGCCACATTCAGTTCTCTCTGCTGACTCCGGAGTCTCCGACTTACAACTCGAGGAAAGGTTCCATCAAGTTTCTAGACCTCAGGGAAGTCCAATCCCTCTCTGCCATCTGGCACTATGAGAAGTCCAAATGCAGAAGTCCTACATTGGTGGAAATGCTGCCATGGGTCTCCCTAGTGAAGTTTTTTCTTAACCTTGGCAACTTGAAGATCTGTGGACTTGACAACTTCCAGAATTTCCTCCAGCTAGCTTGGCAAAGAAATGTGTTTGCATGTTGCATGGAAGTTCCATGAAGTATGCGGTTTCTCCGTGGATTTGCAAAGCTGGCTGGAGAATTCTGGGAACTGAAGCCCATATTCAAGTCACCATGGTTGAGAAACATTGCCCTAGCATGTCACATCCATGGAGAAACAGCATATTTCATGGAACTTCCACACAACATGCAAACCAGAGTTTTAAATTTTTTTACTACGGGTTCTGTGTGTGTGGCTTGGTGGGCGTGGCATGGCTTGGTGGGCATGGCAGGGGAAGGATACTGCAAAATCCCCATTCCCTCCCCACTCCAGGAGAAGGATACTGCAAAATCCCCATTCCCTCCCCAGTCCAGGGGAAGGTTACTGCAAAATCCCCATTCCCTCCCCACTCCAGGGGAAGGTTACTGCAAAATCCCCATTCCTTCCCTTAGCATCTGGGACTCGGGAGGCAGAGAATAGATGGGGGTGGGGCCAGTCAGAATTTTTACTACCGGTTCTCCGAACGACTCAAAATTTCCTCTACCAGTTCTCCGGAACAGGTCAGAACCTGCTGAAAACCCACCTCTGATGCAAACATGTTTCTGATCAAAGAGAAGGAGAAAAAAGCATACTAGTTTCCCTAAAAGTTTGGATTTCCATGAAAGCAACTAACCTTAGCAGAAAGTACGGAAGTTTTTTTTCTTCCTTAGCATAAACAAGTTTCTAGTCATCAGTGTTTTCAAGTAAACACGTAGAGTTTCTTAAAATGTTTTTTTAAAGAACAGGGAGGGAAAACAGGGAAGGGCCTGCTGTAAATCTGAGCACCCACAGAGAACAATTAAGCATGCATATTTATTATTTATTTTGGCTTCTGATCCCTAATTCTGAAGTTCTAGTGCATTAATTTCCTAAAAAAAAATATATATATAACAAGTTGCATTTGTACCATCATGATAACTGTTATTTGGATTTATACTGTATATTACTTAAGACTTCAACAACGTCCTTCCATTTTTAAATCAATAATACAAGGTATTATCATACATGAAGCGAAGGGATGAAATACTGCAAATTCGACCCTAACTAATGCGTTCTGCTTCAATTCTAAAGCTTGTGAATTCCCAGTTTATTGACTTCCTCTGCTCCTTTCTCCTCTTTTCTTGTTTCTCTGTTCCCTGTTTTTCCTTCCTTACAGAAGTTTTCAAAAACACAGTAGAAGCAACCCCCCAAAAAGGATCTCTCTTGCGCTTTGCAGGCTGCCAAGCCTAGACATTGCCCAAAACACTTTGCACATGCTTAGGTAAACTCATGAATAACATCCTCAGCCTACCGCTTAGTGTTTTGAAACAGATTCTCTGGTCTGCCTACAAGATAAGATGAACTCTTAAGGTGGTGCCGTAGAGGGGAGCTGTCACCACTTCCAGGACATTCTTAAATCTCCTCTGTCTTCAAAACTCACTTTGAATCCTAGTTTGTGGAGCAAATGAACCTCAGCAAATTGAGAAGCGTCTCCCCCAAAACCCTGGCCTGGATTTGGGGCTGGGAAAGAAGCTTGCAACCCCCACCCCCCACCCTTAGACAGTCTAACGGGGGGAGGGAGAACAGGGTGGGCTTAGTCAGCTTCAGGGTGGACCCCTTGAAAATCTATCCAGCAGTTTTGCAGCTGCCGCTGCTGTTTCAAGACCTGACAACTTTGGAGACTGGAACCAGCTGGCTCTTAATCTCACCTGCTTGCCTGTCAATCAGTCAAGAGCTTTGTGGCGGGGTAGAGGCCCCAGTCCCGTCTCTACTGGGGAGATTGGTTGGCGAGGCTTCCAGAGGTTGTCTGTCTATTGTGGCCACCGAGCTTTGCTCTTAAACAACATCTGCATAGGTGCCTAAGCCCTAGATGAAGGACGTTGGGCTTAAATTTCCCGCTTTCCTTCCGATGGACGTCACCACCTCCCCCCCCCAACAGATTCTGGAAAAGGGCATCTCTTTTAGGGTGCCCCATCCTCCCTCCTTCCCTCCCTCTATCCCCAGCTGTTGCTGCTGGATCAAGGTATTGACAGCACTTGGGACTCAAAGAATCTTCCCTTTTTTTCCCCTGGTTTAATTAGTCACCGAGACATTTGCCTCCTGCCTAAGACTGCCAAGTGATAGAAGACACCTTGGCTGCGAGATCGCTTGCTTATTTGATCCAAGAGTCCAAGAATGGGAGAGATGGAGGGTGGGTGAGGAAGGCGATTACCCCTGAAACCCCAGACTAAGAGACGACGAAGAAAAAGTATGAATTAACTTGGCCAAATCTGGCTGATTTTTTATTTTTTTTTAAAATTTGATTTATATGCCGCCCTTCTCCGGAGACTCAGGGCGGCTTGCAATGCGTTAAGCAATAGCCTTCATCCTTTTGTATATTTATACAAAGTCAGCTTATTGCCCCCACAAACTGGGTCCTCAATTTACCTACCTTAGAAAGGATGGAAGGCTGAGTCAACCTTGAGCCTTGGAGAGATTCGAACCCTGCAGTAATTGCAGACAGCTGGTTTTAATAACAGGGTGCTTTAGACCACTGTACTTACCAAGGCTCTTAAGGACGTCTGTTTACTGTCTGATTGGCTTCTTCCCTCCTTTCTCTGGATCTCCACCATTGGAGTGTCTCCATCCAAGCTTAAGCCCAGATCTGTCTGCTTTTGAACGAGGAGGTCTGGCTGACTCCGAACAGGAGCAACCATGTATGAAACTCTCCTCTCTATGCACGCTCAGTTGTGCATGGCTGGCGAAGCGTGTTCCCTTCAACCCCAAACTTCCTCTCTCCCCTCTCCTTATTAAGTTCGTGCAAGCCAACCATGGCAAGACTTCCCCATCTCGCTGGCTGGATCCAGCTCAGCAAACAGAAGTCCGGCAACTCCCAGCTATTCCGTGAACGGATTGTGAGAATAAAACATTCCATTTCCACCAAGTCCTCGCTTTAACGGGTTCTAACTGGCAGCGTTCAGCTGGTAGCAAGCAGTGGCCATTGCGGTCAGCTCCGCAATGCCCGTTCCTCCCTGGGGGCTGAGGAATGACCCGTGGGGTGCGAGAACCTCGTGACCGGTGGGTCCCTGGGGAGGGGCATGCTGAGTTTTAATCATTTTATTTTTGTAAAATAAAAAAAAATATTTTTAAAGTATTTTAAAATTATTTTTTTAAATGGCCGTGAACGTTAACAGTTCATGGCCATTTGCTTCTGAGTTACGCCTGTTTTGAGTACATTCATTAAGGCGCTCCCGATTTTGGTTTTGGGGTCAACTCTAGATTTTTTTTGTTGTGGTGGTTATTGAATCGTCCTCCTTTTTAAACTTCATCGCTACCGGCTGCTGGGACAGATCACGAGAAGGATGTGGCTTTCCCCCTTCTACAATGAGTAGGCTTCCCGCTGATCACACTGGCAACTGTAAGAATCGGCCAGAGAGACTTGCGGTCCAATTTTTGTGACGATATAAAACTCCACTCCAAACTCTCCAAGAGGTGATAACATTATGGAACGGCTGCAGGAGAACCTGGAATAGCCATGTGGTATACAGGCAGTCCTTGACTTACAACATTTCATTAGTGACCATTCAAAGTTACAGGGAGACTGAAAAAAGGGACTTGTGTGTAGTGTCATGTCGGCCGCTGGCCCCTCCAGCAGCCAAATCAGAGGAAGAGGAGGAGGAGGTGTGGGAGTCACGATCAGCATCAAGGCAACCTGAGAGCTCGGAGGGAGGAGAGGGAATGGAGCTGTCAGAGAGAGAGAGGGGGGGGAGGGGGAGAGAGAGGGAGAGGGAGAGAGAGAGGGAGAGGGAGAAAGGGAGAGAGAGAGAGGGAGAAGGAGAGGGAGAGAGGGAGAGAGAGAGAGGGAGAGAGAGAGGGGGAGAGGGAGAGGGAGAGGGAGAGAGAGAGGGAGAGGGAGAGGGAGAGGGAGAGGGAGAGAGAGAGAGAGAGAGGGAGAGAGAGGGAGAGGGAGAGGGAGGGAGAGGGAGAGAGAGAGGGAGAGAGAGAGAGAGGGGTGGAGCCTGGGAACAGCTGGGTCCAGTGCCTGACATGCAGATGTGCAGAAGGCAGAGGAGAGGAGAGCAGTGGAAATCTATGGGCCGGTCCTTGGGATAGAAGAGCCACCGCTGCAAGTGAAGCCCCACCCTAGCTCTGGGGATCAAAGGCAGGGGGCGGAGATGAATAGATGTGGCAGACAAGTATTCATCTTCTGGTCAGCCGGACTTGTTAGCTTGAGAGAGAAACTTTTTTACCGGGGCTGCCGGCGCTCCTAATAAAGGAATCTTTTGAGTTAACTTCAGAGGGTTTGTCGTGTTTGGGGAGCTGGATCAGAACAGTACAACCGTTTTTCACACTTATGACCATTGCAGCATCCCCGTGGTCATGTAATCAAAATTCAGACAGTTGGCAACTGGCTCATATTTATGACGGTTTCAGTGTCCCGGGGTCAAGCGATCTGCTTTTGCGACCTTCTAACATGCAAAGTGAATGGAGAAGCTGGATTCACTTAACAACCGTGTTACTAAGTTAACACAACTGCAATGGCCCACTTAACAACTGTGGCAAGGGAGGTCTTAAGATGGGCCAAAACAATCTTAACTTCACACCAGAAATTTGGGGCTCCATTTCGGTCATAAGTCGAGGACTACCTGCAAAGATTCCCCAAGAGATGATGTACATCTGTACTGCAAAGTTATAGGTGCCTTTAAAAGCGTGTCGAGGAGGTTGTGTAGCTTTAGAAAATTTACACAAACCTGTTTGACCGGAGCCGAACAAATGCAAAACAGCCAACTGCATGAATTAAACAGCACAGGATCTCAACTTGAAAGCGACTAAATAAAATTAATTTTTTTAAAATATATATATATATATATATACTGGATTTCATTCCTCGTCAGAGCTCAAATGCCCTTTTAAGAAAGCTGCAGAGGATAAGAAGGTTGGCAAACAAGAGGAATGTTGGACCAAGGCTTACATCAAGAGTTTTTATGCCTAGAGGGATCCAAAATAAATATTCAGAAAATGGGAAAATTGGAGAACGGTTCCAACCACAGCTTCAGGGCTGGCCTGAATTGACCCAGTTTACTGCTAAAGCTTCCCTCTATGTAACAGTAACAGTAACAAAGTTGGAAGGGGCCTTGGAGGTCATTTAGTCCAACCCCCTGCTCAAGCAAAAGACCTGTACTAGGGATTCGAACTGCTGAACTGCCGACCTTTCTGATCGAAAAGCTCAGCGTCTTAGCCACTGAGCCACCTACTCTGTCCAACATCTGGGCTGGTCGTGAAGATGATTAGGAAATTTTATATTATATTTTTTGAATTTTCTTTTTCAGAGCCACGGTTGAACTTTTTGTCTGGTCCGTGTGTTTCCCTGAGAGCAGTTTATTCCTCTAGAGCAGGGGAGCTCCAAACTTGGTGACTTTGAAGACTTGTGGACTTCAACTCCCAGAATTCCCCAGCCAGCACATGCCCCTCTGCTCTAGAAGTACTGGTACTATTACAGTAGTGGCCAAAATTGTGAAAACTTTTTGGGAAAAGTGTATTTTTGAGGTTTGATGGCTAATAACACCATTTTTGGGGGGAGTTTCAAGATAATCCTATTCCACTGCTGGAATGGCCTGGGAATAGCCCAGACCTTCTTAACCCAATGGAAAATCGATGGAGACGACTCAAGAAACTGGTTAGTCAGAAGCAACCCAGCAATAAAACCCAGTTAACAGAAGCCATCATTCAATCTTGGTTTCACATGATAACAGCTGCAGAACTCAAAGACTTGGTTCACTCCATGGGGAAGACGTTGTAAGGCTGTAATTTTATTTTATTTTATTTTATATTGGATTTCTATACCGCCCTTCTCCCTGAGGACTCAGGGCGGTGTACAGCCAGATTAAAAAACATGCAGAACAAATATTAAAAACAATTAAAAGATATATAAATTTGGCCCAATTAAAACTCATTTACCAATTAAAAACGTTTAAAACATTTAAAAAACAGTTAAAAATTTCATCTTAAGCCAGCCCGGCTTGTTTAAATAAATGGGTTCATGCTAAAGGTTACCCAACTAAGGATTAACTGACGTGGTGATCATTTTTGTATATCTCGTTTTTTCTACGTGTTTCACTTTTCTTCTTTATACTGCAACTGCTTTTCTAATAGCAAATCCTTCCTAAAAGTTATTGCATTACATTCTTGATTAAATTATCTTTCCATTGATATATAATTTTATGGTACTACTCCCCCAAAAAAGGGGTGTTATTAGTTAGTTTTAGAAAATACTACCAAGAGCCTTGGTAGTACATCACATCAGGCTGCCTTCTTAAGTTTACATCAATGGTTCTCCACCTTGCTACTTTTAAGATGTGTGGACTTCAACTCCCAGAATTCCCCAGCCAGCATAACATGGACAGCACTTCCTCCTCTTGAAGCCTTCCAACTTGGTTGGTTGGGCATCAAGAGGATGGGGATTATGGGAGTTACACTTGGGAGAACCCCAGTTGAAGGACTCCAACTGGCATTTCCACCTGTCATTTCTTGGTATCTTCTGACGATAGGACTGTCCTCCTCCTTCTTCTACCCACCAATTCTGCTAAAGTCACACCTCGTCTCTTAGTCAACCCTTCCTTTTGGGACTTAGTATGCCCATTAATAACCCCTGGAGGGAAACTACACGTACACACCATCTCTACGGTAAAGGTAAAGGTTCTCCCTCGCACATATGTGCTAGTCGTTCCCGACTCTAGGGGGCGGTGCTCATCTCCGTTTCAAAGCCGAAGAGCCAGCGCTGTCCGAAGACGTCTCCGTGGTCATGTGACCGGCATGACTCAACGCCAAAGGCGCACGGAACGCTGTTACCTTCCCACCAAAGGCGGTCCCTATTTTTCTACTTGCATTTTTTAAGTACTTTCGAACTGCTAGGTTGGCAGAAGCTGGGACAAGTCACCGGAGCTCACCCTGTTATGCGGCAGTAGGGATTCGAACCGCTGAACTGCCAACCTTGCGATCGACAAGCTCAGCATCTTAGTCACTGAGCCACCGTGTCCCCTACACCATCTACATGCTTAGAATTAAGAATGACATCTGAAAAACCAACAGGAGCTCAACTACAGCATTTCTGACCAAGTGAATTTATTCCTAAAGCTTTTGAAAAACAAACAAACATACATCCCTTTTGGAAACCAACAACTGAACTAAACACCAGCCCGTGTTTCATCCTCTTTCAGACATGACCTCGTAGCACGTCTTTTGACATCCCAATCCTCTCATATTTTTTCCCCCCACCCTTTTCTTCTGATTCTCATGGCCTTTCATCCTCCTGGCTTTGAACCAGATGCAGAAAGGACACCAATGGAAAAGTGAGAGAAATGGAGATATTGCCAGCCAAAGGAGAAAAGCAGGAGGAGCAACAGGAATTCCAGAAAAGCCACCACTCCTAATGAAAAAAAACCCCACCCTTTTAAAGGAATGGAAGGGCCAGAAAATCCCACCGGATTCCATAATTGTTTTTTTTTCCCCCCACAGAAGATGTGAGAAGTCAAAGCAAGCTTGTAAAAATACAGAGATGGCTTAAACTAGGTTTATCTTTGGCAACCTGCACCCCCCAATTCCCCAACAAGGTAGAGGCCACCTTGGTTTTCAACGCCTACCTGTGACATTCACTTCCACTTGTCCAGATCGGGTGCCGATGGTATTGGTGGCTTCACAGATATATGTTGCGGATAGGCTGTACGTGACCGGTCCTTTGAAGAACAGAGTGCTGTTTTGAATTTCGGCACTGTCGGGCAACGAGGCGTTCAGCCTGTCGAAAACAAGAACACAGAACCCTTGGACCGTTAGCAGAAAGTTTTCACCATCTTCTTTTAATCCCTTGCATCGGGGTGGAGTCTGGGCAAAAGAATGGAGCCGAGTATTTACTGGCCGGATGCCTTTCCTGTTGCCAATCCGGAGTTATATTCAGCAGATATATCCCCATGGTGCCCAGAGAGAAAAATATCTGCCTCTACCTAGGATCGAACTCACAGCCTCCTGATTGTGAGGCGGGAGCTCCACCTCTAGGCCACCGCACCACTTGAGCAGAAAGCTTTTCATCTGGCTAGCTAATTCTACAAGCGGTGGCTGGTGAGTCCAACTTAGTCACTGGGCACCTTTCTGCTTTTGCATTTGTTAAATTATTAGACCCATTTGGAGGGCGATTCCTAATCAATGTTTAGTACAGGGGTCTGCAACCTTAAACACTCAAAGAGCCATTTGGACCCGTTTCCCACAGGAAAAGAAAACACCGGGAGCCACAAAACCCTTCCGGTGCCTGAGTATTTCTTAAGTGGCCATAAAACTAGCATATGTAGTTGAATTAAATGTTCTGTTTTCTTCTGAAACTTTTCTTTTCTTGGATTTATCCATGGTTGGCCTACCGGGGGTTGAAATGCTCAATAAATCACGTGCTGGCGGGTGTCACACATTGGCGGTTGTGACGCATATTTTGAGTGACAGGGAGCCGCAGCAGAGGGGTGAAAGAGCCACATGCGGCTCCAGAGCTTCAGGTTGCTGACCCCTGGTATAGTAGGATCAGGGTGGGTTCTAATTTTTTTTACTACCGGTTCTGTGGGCGTGGCTTATTTTGTGGGTGTGGCTTGGAGGTCATGTGACTAGGTGGGTGTGGCTAGCTGGTCAGAGTCATTTCTGGAAGGTCCTCGCACTTACGACCAGTCCTCACACTTACGACCTGACTCATTTGTTTGCTTTTATTAAGTTTTAGGAGAGGGGACCTTTTGGGACCTACAGCTGCCACGTTGCTAACATCTGATATATAACTGCTTGATTCCTTTTTTTAAAAAAACAACAACAAAAGGATAGGATGAAAAGGCAAAACAAATGAAATTAGCTCCCTGGCCCTAAAGATGAGATAACTTCAACCTAGAGTATTTTATTCACCTATCTTCTCAAAAAATAGATTTGCTAATAATCTCATCCTGGATCTCACCCTTGTTCTTTTTTTTTTTTTTTTTGAACTATTACCATCTGGCAGACGGTACCGGATAATAAGAACAAGGGCAAATAGGCTGAAAAACAGCTTCTATCCCATAGCAGTAACTATATTTATAGTGCAATATTAATGCAATATCAGGGTTTTTTTCCAATTCAATTGCATAGAAGGTGAAGGATGTTGTGTTTGGGTTTTATTTTTATAGTTATAATCGACACCGAAGATGGCATTTAATTTCGTTGTACGAGGTGCAATAACAATAAAGTGAACTAACTCACTAATGCTATCTGTTCTACGGAGGGAACGGTTCTCTCTCCACCCTCCCGCCCCAAATACTACAGGAACTGCAGCCTCGTCATGTAAATCCTGATAGAAAATTGAGAGGAGCTCAGCAAAAATATATATATATATATATAAAAAAAAATCAATTCCAAAGTGTTTTGAAAAAAAACCACCGAACAAACATAAACAACTCTGCACCGCGGAGGAAAATTATGCAGTTTACTCATTTTTAATCAATCCGAGGGAAAGCAATTAAGTTCAGCAAAAGCAATCGACAGGCACCAGCCCAGGGGTGATGGGCCCAATTTGCATTCAGATGAAGCTCCACTTAGAAGCAAGTGGGGGTGGGGTGGGGGGAAACTCCTCCCTCCCCTTGGGAGCAATTAATGATCAGAAAATATCAGCGCCCCACCACCACACGTACCAACAACTGGGCTCCTCTAAAGCAGCTTTGCCCTCTACTCTACTCCCTTAAAAATCATCTCCATCATTAACCATAAGCTATTTGGCCCAAAGAGATAGAAACAATCAAAAGCTTGATTTTGTCCATGTTAACATGCCCCAGACAAGGATCTACGCTGGCAAGGACTTCGAAGAGAAAAAAAAAAATCAATATTTTATAATTTAAGGCAAGCTACAGCATTCCCAGCCAGAAAACGAATGCGTTGTTTTGAAAAAGAAAAGAGAGTATGAGATTTGAGGTCTTAGAATCATAGAATCCTGGACTAGAAGACCTGCAAGGAAGAGATCTTGGAGGTCTTCTAGTCCAACCCTCAAGGCAGGAGTCTGTATACCAACCCGGACAAATTGTTGTCCTATTTTATTTTATTTTTTTTAACCTCTAGTGATGGGAGAATCCACAATTTCTGGAAGCAAGCGGTTCCATTGATTAATTATGGAGTTCTTGATGTTCTCCGAGCTTGGTTTCTTGGAGATGCAAAGAGAAACCCAACGGGATGATTAGATTGGCTCTCTGTTTAGATATGCCAGCTTCTTCCTCCTTGGTCACCTGGAAAATGCTATTCTGCTGGCCTTCTTCAACCACAGAAGACATGTTTGAGCGTTGTGAGGATCGTACCCCATCCAGGGTAAATGCCAAGGCTCCAGGATTGATGCTTACTCCATACCAATCCGTTAAATCTCTGCCCACAGAAGAGAAAGGGAAGGAAAGATTTCCTCCTGACACAGTGGTCTTGCCTTCTAGAGGCAAGGCATTTGTGAGAATGCCCAGCAGGAAGCAGCCAATGTCAGTCCTAGCTGGGCATCTGGACACCAGGATCCCCATCACATCCTGGTCTGGTTTGTGAGAACTGTCCGCTCGCTCGCCTGAACGACTCCATCCAGGTCACTGCAGGTGGTGTGGCCGATGACTCACAAACTGACACACAAACACACACGCTCCTTCCTAAGCTGCCAGCCGGAGATGCACATGTGGGTGGAAAGTGATATCCTCAACAACGTCTCGGCTGCCAAGTAAGGAGCATTTTTAGAAAGAAAGGAAGGAAGGAAGGAAGGAAGGAAAGAAAGGGAGAAAGGAAGAAAGGAAGAAAGGAAGAAAGAAAGTAAATAAGTAAGTAAATAAATAAATGAAGGAAGGAAGGAAGGAAGGGAGAAGGAAAGAAAGAAAGAAGAAGGAAAAAAGAAAGATAGGAAGAAAATAAAGAAAGGAAGGAAGGAAGGAAAGAAAGACAGAAAGGAAGGAAGGAAGGAGGAAGAAAGAAGAAGGAAAGAAAGGAAGGAAGTAAATAAATAAAGGAAGGAAGGAAGGAAGAGAGAAGGAAAGAAAGAAAGAAAGAAAGAAAGGACCGAAGGACATAAGAAAGGAAGGAAGGGAGAAGGAAAGAAAGGAAGAAAGAAAGAAGAAGGAAAAAAGAAAGATAGGAAGAATAAAGAAAGGAAGGAAGGAAGGAAAGAAAGACAGAAAGGAAGGAAGGAAGGGAGAAAGAAAGAAGAAGGAAAGTAAGTAAGTAAGTAAATAAATAAATAAATAAAGGAAGGAAGGAAGGGAGGGAGAAGGAAAGAAAGAAGAAAGAAAGAAGGAAAAGAAAGAAGAGGTGGGGATATCTGAGGACAACCAGGGCATTTGTGGGTTCTATCTGGAATGTTTTCCAGGGAAACCAACGGAATCCAGCACCGGAGATCTACTTCTGAGGTCTAAAAAAGCCCTGCGAACCACGAAAGGTGAGAATGAATTGACACCTGAGAGATGCAACGGGTCGGATCTTCTCAGCTGCTAATTAGACACTCTTGATTGCTGAAGCTGTGCGTGGGAGGACGGTGGAGTTTCCTTTTTTTTTTTTTAAATTTAAATTTTTGCTTTTGTGAAACACTTACGAGCCACACACCGCATCCCGATAGGTTCGAAATGGATCAGGGTTTGCAGCTAGTCTGATGCGAACCCTGATCCATTTCCCCTTGGAGGAGAAATCCAGGGTTTGTTCTGGATGCAGGCATCCTCATCTTACAACCTGTTGCTTAACGATTCTTCAAAGTTATGACAGAGCCCCCCCGCCCCCCCCGCCCCCCGATACTTACAACTCAGTTCTGGAGTCCCCAAGGTTTCCCCCTCCACCCCCAAATTCATATTCCTGCTTTTTAATCTTTTTGGCAACCGGCTTCTATTTGCAGCCATTTGCACGATCCCTCAATCGCACGACGGTGATTTACAACGTGTGTGTCAGAAAGGAGACATTTATTTCTTGTTTCCAGCAAGAAAAAAAAAAAACCCAGCCATAATCAACAACGGGTTTGCTTAACGACGATTGTATTCACTTGATCTCTGAACAAAGATCGTTAACAACAGGTACGATCCTGCGATAACCGGATTAACTACCAGCGTGAGTTAATGACCGTAATCGGAGACTCAAATACAGTCATTAGTTAAGGATTGCTTGTATTCGTTAACATTTGGAGGAGGGATGTGGAACAGATTGTAGTCCATCGTTTAAGTCTACATGGGGCTCCCCTTGGGGTGCACCCGGAGGCTGCAGTTGGTCCAGAATGCGGCCGCGCGGGGGATTATGGGAGCGACGGGGCGCTCACATATAACACCTCTCCTGCGCGAGCTGCACTGGCTTCCTGTGGTCTTCCGGGTGCGCTTCAAGGTGTCGGTGACCACCTTTAAAGCGCTCCATGGCTTAGGGCCGGGATATTTGCGAGACCGCCTTCTGCCGCCGATAGCCTCCCACCGACCGGTTCGCTCGCGCAGAGAGGGCCTCCTCAGGGTGCCGTCGGCCAGGCAGTGCCGGCTGGCGACCCCCAGGGGGAGAGCCTTCTCTGTGGCAGCGCCTGCCCTCTGGAACGACCTACCCCCTGAGATACGCACGATACCAGACCTCCGGACTTTTCGTCGGGCCCTGAAGACACACTTGTTCCATCTAGCTGGGCTGGCTTGATCCCACCCTCTTAGTTTTTTAATCGAATTTCGGTTTTAATTGGGTTGTTTTAAATTCGGGCCAAAATTATTTAATTGTTTTTTTAAATGTTTTTAAATTTTATATGCTATGTTTTATCCTGGCTGTACACCGCCCTGAGTCCCGCAGGAGAAGGGCGGGATAGAAATATAATAAAACAAATAAATAAAAATAAATAAATAAGTCCTAAAACTTCTCTTATTGTCTCTAGGGTGGCTGCCTCTATCAGACAGAAGGGAATTCAAGAGAAAGGATTGGTTTCTATCATCAGCAACACTTATTATGGTCATCTTCCTAACACAAAACCCACCGTGTAACAAATATTGCAGAAATGACTAGAATTAGAATAAATAAAAGGGTTACATAAAAGACTTAGACGGAGACGAGTAGCGCAAATGGAAAAGCTAAGCTGGGGCCTTGCTTAGAAACGCTACCTTCCTGTCTTCAGGGTACAGTTTACGTAAAATAATGGAGGAAAAGAGGTATCAATCATTCTTCCTTCACCTGCACAATCATTGACCAAGTAGCTCTTGATGCAACTTCATGGCCCTGGGCACAAAAGTGTTCTCATTTGGTTCCTTACTCGTTCAGTGCTACAAAAAAACTCGTAACAGTTCATCCATGCGGTGTGAGTGAGTCAATACTTACAGCTTCCATTGGTACTCAGTAGCGGGAGGATTGGCATCCGATAGACAGGTCAGTTTCACATCCTTGCGGTTGAGGTACCAGTTGCTGTCAAAACCATCGATCCTGACCTCGGGTTCGTCTGTGAAGGGGGAGCAACAGGGAAAAGAGAAAAGGAGGAACACGGTGGAGGGGAGAGATAAAGGAAGAAAGGAGGAGGATAAAGGAAGAGGGAAAGAGAGATGGAGAAAAGAAAAGGGAGCCAAGGAGGATAGAAGTAGGGTTGAGAAGATTAGGAAGGAGGGCAACATGGAGGAAGAAAAAGGATGGGAAGAACATTGGGAGGAAGTATGGGAGGAAGAAGGATGGAGAATAGAAGGATGGAGAGAACCAAGGGTGAAAGGATGAGCCAAGGGGAAGAAAGGAAAAATTGGACAGATAAGGGCAAAAGTGGAATTGGAAAGGCAAGGAGAAAAAGAGGGAAAACAGAGAAGAGTCAGGAGAAGACAGGAGAGTAGGAAAAACAGCAAAAGGAGGTAGGGTGAGAGAAGAGGCAGACATTAATGGATGTCCTGGAGACCACTTTCATTTCCTAACAATGGCTTCTGCAGCAAACCACAATGACGTCAAAATGACACATGTATGGCACCCATCATGTCAACGATGATGGTTGCAGATGTCCTTGTGTCCTGACCTCAGCACACATGATTTGCTACTTGCCCCTCCTTTCTCAGGGAAGCCCATGCCTAGTGCAACTCCCCAACAAGAGAAGTAATCAAATCTTCACTGAGGTGGTTGTGATTAGTCACGGTAAGATCTCCCTGTCGACCCTGAAGCTGGCTTGGCCGAAGCCATCTTGGAGCTTCGGTGCTGCCACACTGGGGCTGACGATAGGGAGGGGGGGATTAAGAGATAGCTGGGATTGTGCAGTCAAAACAAAATACGTTCTTTTGGGAACCAAGGACGTTCTCACATCCGGCCAGAGGAAGGAGGAGTGATGTCACTAGGCAACCAGACGGTGCCTTGATTGGACCATGTGACTCATTGTTTGGGGTTGCGGGAAAAACTTTCACTTTTAATTTGGTGAAAACCGCGGGACTTTTCAGAGTCGGTTTTTCACCAGATTTGTGCCAATATGATATATCCAATAACTTGGAGGAATTCATCAGCCTCGGAGTTTTGCTTAATATGGGTGTATTACTTGGAACCCTGACGCTCCCTTTTTAAGCCCTGTCTCTTTTACGTCCCAACTCCCCCGCTAAGCATCACTCCCGCTTCTTCAACTTACACAGCACGTTGAGGGTCATGCTCTCCGTGAAACGCTCCAACTGGTAGTTGACCACACACTTCAGCTGCTGTTGGTGGGCCTCCCGGCTTGGTAGAAGACGGTAGCGGCTGATCACCGTGAAGGTGCCATTCTCATTGCGGATCTCCTGGAATTCCGCCTCGCCTTTCAGCTTCGTGTCCCAACTCACAGTGCTGGGAGGCTTCCCATTGGAGGATATGCAGGTGGCCACCAGGATCTTCTCCGTCATGCCAGCCCTGGCAATCAGTGGTCTCGTGGTGACCTCCATCCGGTTCACTGGTTTGGCTGAAGAAAAGGCAAGGGATGAGCAAGTGGAAGTCAAGAAGTCATGATCAAATAACCAACAAAGACCATGAGTTGTTGTTTGATGAACATCAACATAGAGTCCTTCTCATTAGTTTGCCCAAGATCTAAACATCAATGAAGATCTAGGTAGACGTGTTGACATGAGCTTCTCTCTGAATCCCATCTCAAATGAAACAAGCCTTCAGCTTGTTTTCCTTGTGTGTGTTTTTATTATTGTTGTGAGCCATCCAAAGTTGTGTTTTACAAGACAGGAGGAAATAGGAATCTTATAAATACATGCGTACGTGGAGTAAACAAATGCAATCGGCAAATGAGATCCCATTGATGAAACGGGATTCATTGGAATGCCACACTTCCATGAAAAATGGGGCATGTTTTGAGTCTTCTTTATGGGGATGTGATCGCAAATATGCTACGAAAATCCGGTATGCTAGAAAGAGAGAAACTGAGGGCTCTTTTGTAACCTCTCAGGACATCTCACCTGCCCTTCACACGTTTAATTCTCCAAAAAAAATATTGAAGGGGAAACAGCAGTTGCTTTGATCTACCTGATTTCTAGGCTAGCATGTTGATTTTTACCTATTTCCCAAAGCACCTGAAGGCCAGACAAGGAATCATGGATGGAAACTGACCAAGGAGAGATTCAACCGGGAAATAAGGAGAAATTTCCTGACAGTGAGAACAATCAACCCATGGAACAGAAGTTGCCTTTGGAAGTTGTGGGAGCTTCATCACTGGAGGCTTTCAAGAAGAGACTGGACTGCCATTTGTCAGAAATGGTGTAGGGTCTCCTGCTTGGGCGGGGGGTTGGACTAGATGACCTCCAAGGTCCCTTCCAACTCTGTTTTTCTGTTATTTGCAAACATGTCTCTGTTTTGTGTGAGCTAAGTCACTATGGTTATTCTACAGACTAGAATTAAAACAGGCCATGGCTTAATGAAATGTGTGGACTGTAAGGCGTGAATTCAGAAATAAGTCCTCCCTAAGATAAAAGGGACATGGTGGCTCAGTAGCTAAGATGCTGAGCTTGTCGATCGAAAGGTCGGCAGTTCAGCGGTTCGAATCCCTAGTGCCGCATAATGGGGTGAGCTTCCGTGACTTGTCCCAGCTTCTGCCAACCTAGCAGTTCGAAAGCACGTTAAAAAATGCAAGTAGAAAAACAGGGACCACCTTTGGTGGGAAGGGAACAGCGTTTCGTGCGCCTTTGGCGTTGAGTCATGCCGGCCACATGACCACGGAGATGTCTTCAGACAGTGCTGGCTCTTTGGCTTTGAAAGGGAGAGGAGCACCGCCCCCTAGAGTCGGGAACGACTAGCACATATGTGCGAGGGGAACCTTTCCCTTTCCCTTTAAGATAAAAGTGAAGGGCCCATTTGATGTTAGTAGTGACAAAATGAGGCCATCAACCAGAAGATTGTGAAGTTCTAATTTGGTTTTGAGCTTTTATGGATGACCTTCCCCAGCCACGAACTCCCACTAATGTTGATGTTTTTCACGGATCGTTTTTCTTAAGGAGTTTTGTTTTTATATTATTGCTGTAAACTTGTTTGAGGGTTTGCATTAAATGCCCTGCATCAATATTTTGAAAACAAGGAGCCCAGATCGGGAAGTTGCGCAATATTTTAGATAACAAGCTCAACCCTGTTGCACACACATTTGCATTTGTCCAGAGTCAATTTATTTTCCTTCGTCTCAACAACAGCGTAGTTATCTGGGTTTCAAAGTTAAGATTGCGACAGAGTCACAAACTCCTAATAGGGTGGGTGTAGCCAGCCTGAGGCCATTGCAGACAATCTGTCTAAGACCATCGGATGACACTGGTCATCCTTTGAGGACAAGACAAAACCTGTTCGGAACGAAGGCAAATATTTCCTGCTCTCGTTCTAACCCGGAGCGGAGTTTTCTCATGAAAAAAAAGAGGCGTATGTGTGTCTCTATACGGTAGTGGTCGAAATTGCGGAAACCTTTTGGGAAAAGTGTATTTCCTAAAACTAGCTAGTAACACCACTTTTTTTTTTTGGAGTAGTACCATAAAATTATATGTCGATGGAAAGGTAATTTAATCAAGAATGTCATGCAATAACTTTTAGGAAGGATTTGCTATTAGAATAGCAGTTACGGTATAAAGAAGAAAAGTGAAACATGCAGAAAAAATGAGATATACAAAAATGATCACCATAGAAAAAACGAGATATGCAAAAATGATCCCCATATCAATTAATCCTTAGTTGGGTAACTTTTAGCATGAATGACGGCCTTACAATGTCTTCCCCATGGAATGAACCAAGTCTATGAGTTCTGCAGCTGTTCTAATGTGAAACCAAGATTGAATGATGGCTTCTGTTAACTGGGTTTTATTGCTGGGTGGCTTTTGACTAACCAGTTTCTTTAGTCGGCTCCATAGATTTTCGATTGGGTTAAGAAGGTCTGGGCTATTCCCAGGCCGTTCCAGCAGTGGAATAGGATTCTCTTTGAAACTCCAAAAAAGAAAAGTGGTGTTATTAGCCATCAAACCTCAAAAATACTCTTTTCACAAGAGGTTTCCACAATTTTGGCCACTACTGTATAAGGGAAAATATGTTTATCAAATCCAGGTAGTTCTCAACTTACAACAGTTCATTCAGTGACCACTGAAAGTTACAACGGGCACTGAAAAAAGGGCCGTACGACTGTTTTTCAAACTTAAGACTGTTGCAGCATCCCACTGTCACGTGATCAGAATTCAGAGGTTTGGCAACTGACTTGTGTTTATGACAGTTGCACTGTTCCAGGTTCACATGGCAACCAGATTCTGATGAGCAACGTCAAGGGGAAAAGCCAGATCCGCTGCGGATGCAGTGATTCGCTTAACAACCGTGGCAAGAAAGGTCGTAAAATGGGGCAAAACTCACTTAACATCTGCCTCCCTTAGCAATAGAAATTTTGGGCTTATAATGGTGGCCGTAAGTCGAGGACTACCTGTATAAGACCCAGACGGAACAACAGGGAAATGAAGAAATATTTTCCAGAGATCTGGGGTGGCCATTCTATTCTTTTTTTTTTGGTTTAGCCAAGAGTTGCAAACTGAAATGTTCCCAGACAGGTAAAACAAGTGCTTACATAGGAGATCCGCGAAGGGGGAAAAAAAACGTTGAAAACCAATCCCTGTGATTTTGCAAAAGGCTTTTCTCTTTTCTGCTCCTGCATTTCTTCTTTTTGAATCCATTAAAAAAAAAAAAACATTCCCAATTCCCAGACATATAAAGTAAATTTTTATTTACTCTTTTGGGCAGGGGTAAAAGTCCTCCGAGCTTTAACCGCAATGCAACCCTTCCCAGGCGCTCTGAATTTCTGGTCCTGCTCTCCATCCCTTCTCTGCTCTCACTCAGTGAGGGTGGGAGGAGACTGAAGTCACCCCCCCACGGCAGGGGTGGATTCAGCAGGTTCGGGCAAATTTTACATCTGGTTCACTGGTTCACTGGTAGTTGCAAGGATTGGAAGTACTGGAAGTCTGGAAAGGGGCCCGTTTCTGGCCTCCGTAGGGACTCCAGAGCCAGGGGGTGGCTGTTTTTGCCCTCCTAGAGGCTTGAGGAAAGCCTCCAGAGCCTGGGGAGGGTGAAAAACAGGACTACCGGAAGTACCGGAAGTCTGGAAACAGGCCGTTTCCGGCTTCCAGGGGAGGCTGTTTTTGCCCTCCCAGAGGCTCAAGAAAAGCCTCCAGAGCCTGGGGAGGGAAAAAAACGAGCCTATGGAAGTCCAGAAACGGGCCAGAGGGCCTCCGGAGCCTGGGGGAGGCCATTTTCACCCTACCGGAGGCTCGAGGAAAGCCTCTGGAGCCTGGGGAGGGTGAAAACACCCTGCCATGGTGCAGGAGGCTGAGTAGGCCACGCCCACCATGGCCACGCCCACCCAGCAACCGGGCAGAGAACTGGTTGCTCTAATTTTTGAATCCCACCCTGCCCCACGGGCAAAGGAGGAGAAGATCTGAAAGGAAGGAGGAATTCCGTCCTTGATGCTCTTGTTCAGCTGGTTAGAGACACTGCTCAGTTCTACACCTACTAAGAAACCAGTAAAGCCGCATGAACACCAAACAGCATAGGGGAAGACTGATGGACCACTTGGATGCACACTCTGTCTTTGCTACAGCCCTAGTGGTACAGCATGCTGCGGACCTCATCGGTCAAAGAATCACCTCTGGCAGCATCCAGGAGAAGGGCCTTTTCTGCTGAGGCTCCCCCCCTCCCGGAACATTGTGCCCCTCAAGGTGAGATCTGTCTCCCCACCCTCTTGGCCTTCCAAAATGACTTCAAAACCTAGCTCTACCAACTGGCATGGGATAAGGCGTTCACATCAGTGCTGGTTAGTGACCTAGGAAGAAAATCCCACCTTCACCCTGGTAAATCCTGGTTTCTAATTTATCATTCCCCCCCACCCATTTTAATGCTTAATGTTCTGTATTTTTGCTTTTATGGTGTTACAAGCCACCCAGGGACGCAGTGGCTCAGTGGCTAAGACGCTGTCGATCGAAAGGTTGACAGTTCAGTGGTTCGAATCCCGAGTGCCGCGTAACGGGGTGAGCTCCCGTTACTTGTCCCAGCTTCTGCCAACCTAGCAGTTTAAAGCAGGTAAAAAATGCAAGTAGATAAATAGGGACCATCTTTGGTGAGAAGGGAACAGCGCTCCGTGTGCCTTTGGCGTTGAGTCATGCCGGCCACATGACCACGGAGACGTCTTCGGACAGCGCTGGCTCTTCGGCTTTGAAACGGAGATGAGCACCGCCCCCTAGAGTCGGGAACAACTAACACATATGTTCGAGGGGAACCTTTACCTTTTACCTTAAGCCACCCAGGACCACTTGAACAATGAGCAATGGGCATCCTACCATTTTAATACTAGTAATAATGAATGAAAAGATATTGGCAACGTACCCAATACAGTGAGATTGAGTTGGTTTTCCCGGTTTCCGGTAGGGAAGGTGGCAAACTCACAGATGTAGATCCCTTCATCGTCCAACTGGAGGTTGGACAGCTTGATGGTCCCATCGGTGATGGAAGGGCTCTGGAAGACCACTTTCTCCTCGTAGGGGGGCAGGATGGAGACGCCCATGACGGGGTTGTAGATGGCCACATTTTGCTTGGAGCCATTGCTGGCTTTCTGCCAGGTAACTTGGGTGATCCTCGTGTGGTTGATCTTGACCAAGTTGCAATGAAGGACCACATCGGTCCCGATGAAGCCGGAGACCGTCTCATTGACGAGCACCTTCTGAGCCCAGAGGCCTACAAGAAAAGAGGAACGGAAGGATTAGAATGCGTTGTGTTCTTCTTCTTTTTTTAAACAGTCAAAAGCCCCTTTCTTTATTTTTAAACAAACATCCATAAAAACATAAAACCATCATCAATTACACGCAGTGTGTCGGTTGGTTAGAAATCTTCTGTGCATCTTCACCATGTTCATAGCTTGCAGTTTACCTAAGTTCTTATATTATCGATCTAATATATATCTATGTATTATTATCCTCATTAATCATTTATTTGACCATAGCTATTCTTCCCTCATATTGTACCAAATATTCTAAGATTTGAATTGACTCAAGGTTGACTCAGCCTTCCATCCTTTCTAAGGTAGGTAAATAGAGGACCCACTTTGTGGGGGCAATAAGCTGACTTTGTATAAATATACAAAAGGATGAAGGCTATTGCTTAACGCATTGTAAGCCACCCTGAGTCTCCGGAGAAGGGCGGCATATAAATCAAATTTAAAATTTTTTTGATTTATATATAACATTCATTTCATCATTAAATCGGTCTAGTAATGATACTCCTTTATGTTATATTTTATATAATGCTAAAATTCTTGTATTATAAAAATCTCTTATCATCTTTCAGTTCCATATTTTTTTATCTAACCATCGATAAAATAAATCCCATATCTTATAATACTGTTTATCTTCTTGTTCTCTAATTTCAAATGTCAATTTACTCATTTCGGCACATTCCATTATTTTCTTAATGACTTCATCTTGCGTTAGTATTTTCTCATTTTTCCAATTTTTAGCAAACACAATTCTAGCCGCCGTTAATACATTCACAATCAGATATTTCAATTCTCTATTCTCTATTATATATTCAATTCTCTATTATATCTATATAATAGATATATTATATATATCTATTATATAATCCCCAATTAAAAAAATCTCTGTGATTTAAAAAATGTGATTTTTTTAAAAATCACATTTTTTTAAAAAAAAGTGTTGTGTTCTTAAAGAGTTCTCCAAGCGAAAATTTGGGGGGGTTGCAATTGTTCTACATCCAAGCTAGGTAACGTAATCGATGAAGATTAGGATGTTGCACTGGAAATGATCCTTGTTTCTGGGATCTCAAGGTTGTCTTTGTGAATCTGCCAGGGTTATCATTTCGGAACCACAAATTCCTGCGAGCTCTTTCAAAGCTCAGAAGATTAAGGGGAGACAATCTGGCAACAGGTTTCATCCTGTTGCAGAATTCTCCCATTTCCTGGCTTTGCACAATGCAATGAATCATTAAGTCATCCAGTGGCCTGGGTTCACACAACATATTAAGACACACACACACACACACACACACACACACACACCAAGGAAACAATCAAAGCTAAAGCTAATTCAACTTAGTATTGTGTGCAAAAATAGCCCAAATGACCATTGCAGACGCTGTCTTTTTTCTTGAAAGAGGCTTAACAATGTGTTTTTAACTTCGGTTCCTGCACGGACGTCTGCCGGATAATAAAACAACCTGCAAAACTCTATTGAAAATCAACATGCCGAAATAAACGTTTGAGGCAGAGGAGAAGAGAGGAGAAGGGAGGCGAAAGGAGGAGAGGAGAAGGGAAGCAAAGGGAGGCGAAAGGAGGAGAGGAGAAGGGAAGGGAGGAGAGGAGAGGAGAAATGAAGGGAGGAGAGGAGAGGAGAAGGGAGGTGAAAGGAGGAGAGGAGAAGAGAAGGGAGGAGAAGGGAGGAGAGAAGGAGTGAAGGGAGGAGAGGAGAGAAGAGAAGAGAAGGGAGGAGAGGAGAAGGGAGGTGAAGGGAGGAGAGGAGAAGGGAGGAGAGGAGAGAAGGGAAGGGAAGGGAAGAGGAGAGGAGAGGAGAGAAGAAGAGGAGAGGAGAGGAGAAGTGAAGGGAGGTGAAGGGAGGAGAGAAGAAGTGAAGGGAGGAGAGGAGAGAAGAGAAGGGAGGTGAAGGGAGGAGAGGAGAAGGGAGGAGAGGAGAGGAGAGAAGAGAAGGAAGGGAGGTGAAGGGAGGAGAGAAGAAGGGAGGTGAAGGGAGGAGAGGAGAGGAGAGGAGAGGAGAGGAGAGGAGAGAAGAGAAGAGAAGAGAAGAGAAGAGAAGAGGTGAAAGGAGGAGAAGAGAAGGAGGAGAGGAGAGAAGAGAAGAGAAGGGAGGTGAAGGGAGGAGAGGAGAAGGGAGGAGAGGAGAGGAGAGAAGAGAAGGAGGTGAAGGGAGGAGAGAAGAAGGGAGGTGAAGGGAGGAGAGAGGAGAGGAAGAAGAGAAGAGAAGAGAATTTGCATAAAATCCCTATGGGCTGCCACATTTTGAACCTGTTGAAGCATCTAGGGTGCATGGAAGGAGAGTCGAGCAGAATTGAACCGAACTACCCTGGTAAAAGGCTGGGCAGCTTTCGGAAGTGAGCGGATTGCAGCAGAGAGAACGCAAAGTGAGAAGAACAGGACATTTTGGGAGCGGTGTGTGTGTGTGTGTGTGTGATGGAAATCTATTTATCCGTGCTCCCATGCATGGTAGAATTGAATGCATGCTATATTTCCATATATTCCCTCCCTCCCACACGCAAAAGCACACGGAGAGACCAAAGCCCGCCAGCCACCGAAAGAAAATAAACATTACACTGCAACTTAAGGGACGCTGACTCAGGAGGAAGTGCCATTGCATTTAATGGGACTCATCGCTTTGATGCAGGAAGCCTCCTTGGGCCTGGGGATTTTTTCAAAGGTGCTGAGCTGGCAGCTCCCATCAGCCTCAGCCAGCTCGGCTGCAGGACGATGGTGTTTGGAGGGGGCCAGCCTGGGAGAGGCCCTGATGAGGTTGCTTTGGGGCTGCGCCACGAACGGGAGAGACCAAAGAAAAGAGGAACGAGAGGAGCATTCGGCCGTTTCACGGCAAACCCAACCAGGGTTATGGAGCTCAATTTTGGAATGGCAGGGAGGGAAGGTTGAGGAGAGACTTTCTCTGTAGTGTGGAGTCTTTTCTTGTAGACGTTCCATGAGCCAGCTAGGTGACATTATCAGTGTTAGGAGGGAGTGGGGTTTGCGAGAACTGAGAACTGATGAGGTTACCTAGTTGGGTCATGGAACGTCTGCAAGGAAAACAACAACAACAACAACCTCAGAGAGCACCAAAGATCCCAAAGATGTCTCCTCCTCCTCTTCCCTCCCTCCTCCTCTTCCCTCTGCAATCCCCACTCCCTTCTATCCTGATAATGTTACCTAGTTGGGTCATGAAATGTCTACAAGGGAAAAAAAACCACTTCAGAGAGCACCAAAGATCCCAAAAATGTCTCCTCCTCCTCTTCCCTCCCTCCTCCTCCTCCCTCTGCAATCCCCACTCCCTTCCATCCTGATAATGTTACCTAGTTGGGTCATGAAATGTCTACAAGGGAAAAAAACAACAACCTCAGAGAGCACCAAAGACCTCCTCCTCCTCCCTCCTGCAAACCCCACTCCCTTCTACCACTGAGGATGTTAACTACCCTGTTTCCCCCGAAAATAAGACATCCCCTGAGATAATAAGCCCAATCGGGCTTTTGAGCGCATGAGCTAAAATAAGCCTCCCCCTCCCCGAAAATAAGCCCTCCCTGAAAATATTTAAACGCAGAGCTGGAAATCAGGTAAGACGGCAAGAGGAGCCCCGTCTTGTTCCATGCACCCCAAAATAATAAGGCCTCCCCAAAAATAAGGCCAAGCACTTATTTGGAGGTTCAAAAAAATATAAGACAGGATCTTATTTTCAGGGAAACACGGTAGTTGGGTCCCGAAATGTTTGCAAGAAAACAAACCTCAAAGAGCACCAAATATGATGTCCTCCTCTGCCTCCTTTGCTGCTGCAAACCCCACTCCCTTCTACCACTGATGCTGTTACCTAGTTGGGTCATGAAACATCTTCAAGAAGGCAAGAGCATCAACTCAGTTCAACCCTGAGCTACAAACAGCCTTTTCTATCTGTATCAATAACCTTCCAGGGGAAAAAAAAAGGGGGGGATTTTGTGATTGAGCATTAAAAATGTCTGAGCCCCCCCCCTCCCTCTTCTCGCAATGCCAAATGTGCCCTGGGTCCTTTTAGCAAAAGGGAGATAAGTCTCCCTCCCCAACTGTGCCCCTTTCAACCATCTCTCCTCCTCGCCCCCTCCCCTTCAAATTTCTGCTGCGGCTGCATATTCCCCGATTTGTGTATTTAGAGATAACACACCAGTAATTATACGGCTGGTATTTTTATTTCGTACAGAGAAAGGAGAGTGGAAAAAAAAAAGAGGGAGGGTTAACAACGCATGCAGCCGAGAACTGGAAAAGCGAGACCCTCCCATCCCCACCTGCCCATCCCAAAGAAACGGAAAGCCTGGGGAAATGCGAATGAGTGGAGAGAGAGAGAGAGAGATAAAGAGAAAGAGAGAGAGAGAGAGAGAGATGTGGAGAGAGAGAGAGAGGGAGAGGGAGAGAAAGAGAGAGGGAGGGAGAGAGAGATGTGGACAGAGGGGAGAGGGAGAGATGTGGAGAGAGAGAGAGAAAGAGATGTGAGAGGGAGAGAGAGACATGTGGAGAAACAGAGAAAGGGAGAGGGAGAGAGGGGAAGAGAGAGAGAGGTAGAGGGAGAGAAAGAGGGAGGGAAGGAGGGGGAGAGAGATGTGGAGAGAGAGGGAGAGGGAGAGATGTGGGGAGAGAGAGAGAGAAAGAGAGAGATGTGGAGAGAGAGGGAGAGAGAGATGTGGAGAAAGAGAGAGGGAGGGAGAGAGGGGAAGAGAGAGAGAAAGAGAGATGCGGAGAGAGAGGGAGAGAGATGTGGAGAGAGAGAGAGAAAGGGAGAGAGAGATGTGGAGAGAGAGAGAGGGAGAGATGTGGAGAGAGTGAGAGAAAGAGATGTGGAGAGAGAGGGAGAGAGGGAGAGAGAGAGAGATGTGGAGAGAGAGAGAAAGGGAGAGGGAAAGAGTGGGAAAGAGAGAGAGAGGGAGAAGGAGAGAAAGATGTGTAGAGAGAGGGAGATGCGGAGAGAGAGGGAGAGGGAAAGAGAGATGTGGAGAAAGAGAGAGAGAAAGAGAGAGATGTGGAGAGAGAGAGAAAGGGAGAGGGAGAGAGGGGAAGAAGAGGGAGAGGGGAGAGAAAGAGAGAGGGAGGGAGAGAGAGATGTGGAGAGAGGGAGAGAGGGAGAGAGATGTGGAGAGAGAGGGAGAGAGAGAGAAAGGGAGAGGGAGAGAGACGGAAAGAGAGAGAGGGAGAAGGAGAAAAGATGTGTAGAGAGAGGGAGATGTGGAGAGAGAGAGAGAGAGATGTTGGTAAAAAAATAAATTTAAAAAGGAAGGGAGAACGAAGGGCCTTGGGAAAAAGCATTTGGGGGGTTTTGACATCCACATCAGTGGGCCGGCTGAGAAACTTCTGCCCCCTGCGTTGTTGTAAAGGATTCTGAAAAACCCTGCATGTTGTAAAGAGTTCTGGCAGGGAGGGGTCCCTGCATTTTCAGGCACATCCTGAATTCACCGACAGGCCCCAGGCGGGCCAGTTCGACGGGATTGTCCCCACCCCGTGCAAAATGCGATTACATCTTACGAAACACACCCATGGCTGAGCTCCACAGGGAACGGCGCGGTAGTGAGCAGGGCACGCTGTTTTGTTGGAAGAAAAAACGAGTCCATCCTCTCTGGGACCTCTTTAAGGAGCCCCCGGAGACGTTTCTGAAGAACCTCAAGATGTCCTAGGAATCTCACTGGGCTTTAGAAGGAACGCAACGGGCTACTGCCTGACACTCGGGAGATAAAAGACCCTACTCCCGTCATGGCGAACCTATGGCACAAATGACGGAGGTGGCACACAGCACCCTCTCTGTGGGCACACGAGCCGTCGCCCCAGTTCAGCTCCGCTGTGCCTCCCGCTGGCCAGCTGGTCTTCGGGTCTCTGCCGTGCATGTGCGGAGGGTGAGGGGCATACATGGGGGCCCTGTGTGCATGCACAGGTGGCATGCATGCATGGGGGGGCCGGGCGCATGTGTGGGGGCCGTGCGCGCATTGCATTTTAGGGATTCGGGTGCACTTTGGGCACTCGGTCCGGAAAAGTTTAGCCATCATTGCCCTACTCTAAGAAACCGCCGATAGAAAAGAAGGAGATACTCAGAAGAAGTACCACCCCATTAAACCATGGGTGTCACCAGTTCATTGGTCTTGGTTCAACGCTTGTTCATGAGCCGTCAGGATTCCTGTGTGGTCCTCTGGTCAGTTAGGAAAGAGATCAGAGGCAGTTCCTTTTTTGAGGTGGTTTTAGGGCTCGGAAGGATGGAAGGCTGAGTCAACACTGAGCCAGTCAGGATCGAACTCCTGGCAATTGGCAGAATTAGCCTGCAATACTGCATTCTAACAGGAAGGAAGGAAGGAAGGAAGGAAAGAAGGAAGGAAGGAAGGAAGGGGAAGGGAAGGGAAGGGAAGGGAAGGGGAGGGGAAGGAAGGGAAGGAAGGAAGGGTCACCAGTCCCATTGGCCTTGGTTCAATGCTTGTTCATGAGCCGTCAGGATTCCTGTGTGGTCCTCTGGTCAGTTAGGAAAGAGAGCAGAGGCAGTTCTTTTTTTGAGGTGGTTCTTTAGGGCTCTGTATTGTAAAGTGCTGCCAATTTAGCAGTTCGAAAGCATGCAAATGCGAGTAGATAAATAGGTACCACTTCGGTGGGAAGATAACCGCATCAGAACAATTAATCAGGGGAACGACTGGCCTCCAGAAGATGTGGGTGCTCCAACAATGGAGATTTTTTTTTTTAACAACAGCCATTTGTTTGAATGGACAAATGGTACAGGGTTTTGAGCCAGGGAGTTGGGCAAAGTCCCTTCCAACTCTGGTCACACGACGACTATGGAAAATGTCTTTGGACAATGATGGCTTCTTTGGCTAAGAAACAGAGATGAGCACCCCTCCCCCACCCACCCCAGCTGGCTTTCAACAAGCAAAGTCAGTGATGGCTGTCTCTGTGATTCACTTCGTGACCAGATGATTCATTTAACAACTGGAGTGATTTGCTTAACAACCTCTGCCAAAATAAAAAAGGTTGTAAAAATCAGGCGTGACTCAACCAGCGCCTTGCTTAGCAACATAAATTCTAGCTCCCAATTGTGGTCGTAAGACGAAGCCTGCCTGTATCGCACACCAATTTCTCTTTTCATCCTCCCAGACGCTTATTAGAAAATACGATGAGCGACGCTGGCTACAAGGCTCTGCCAGTCAGGTTTTTCTTGTACAACACGGTGGCGCAGAGACTCCCATGTGGCTTCTCTCTGCTTTCCTCACCAGCCAACCCAAGCAGCATTAGCTGAGCAAAACCACCCCCTGTCTAAAATATTTGCCAACCCGGGATTAGTCAATGAAGGGACACGAGACAAAGAGACATTCCTGGCCTTCTGTGCCCAGATTTGGCCTTCTCATGAGAAGAATTTGCAAACCCACCAATCACCTAAGAAAGAAGAATTGGCAAACCAACCAATGAACCTGGGAAAGAAGAATTGGCAAACCCACCAATGTACCCAAGACTGAAGAATTGGCAAACCCACCAATGAACCTGAGAAAGAAGAATTGGCAAACCCACCAATGCACCCAAGACTGAAGAATTGGCAAACCCACCAATGCACCCAAGACTGAAGAATTGGCAAACCCACCAATGAACCTAAGAAAGAAGAATTGGCAAACCCACCAATGCACCCAAGACTGAAGAATTGGTAAAGCCACCAATGAACCCAAGACTGAAGAATTGGCAAACCCACCAATGCACTCAAGACTGAAGAATTGGCAAACCCACCAATGAACCTAAGAAAGAAGAATTGGCAAACCCACCAATGGACCCAAGACTGAAGAATTGGCAAACCCACCAATGAACCTAAGAAAGAAGAATTGGCAAACCCACCAATGCACCCAAGACTGAAGAATTGGCAAATCCACCAATGAACCTGAGAAAGAAGAATTGGCAAACCCACCAATGCACCCAAGACTGAAGAATTGGCAAACCCACCAATGCACCCAAGACTGAAAAATTGGCAAACCCACCAATGAACCTGAGAAAGAAGAATTGGCAAACCCACCAATGCACCCAAGACTGAAGAATTGGCAAACCAACCAATGCACCTAAGAAATAAGTCTCCCTTTTTTCTCCTCTCTTTCCAGGGAGCAAAGCTTCTCCACCTGCAAAGGTGAGCCAGTGCTTGCCAGGCCCAGCCTCTGAAGTGTTTGTGGCTCATTCTACAGGCTGGAACATGTCTGGGAACGCATGAACAGTCATGCCGGAGAGGGCCTGGGAACAGCCTTCCAGCGCTGAGCACTTCCTCACTCTCCCAAGCTTTGGGGTGATCGTCTTTGGCTGCGCTGCTTCCCCACCCAACTGCTTGAAAACCAGCCAAGATAGACAAGTTGACTCAGCTACTTTTGTTTGAAATGCGCTGTCAAAGAGGCGCTCAGCCTGAATGGGAGCAGCTTTTCCCGCTCCCACTCAACCAGCTTGGCGAAGGCATCTCGCGAAGGCCCTATCCTGAAAGATCTCGAAGCCACCCATCCCCGCAAACCATGGCTTGGCTTCCCAGGACCATTAGGTGACACTCCAGACCGAATGAAGGCTTCTTCTGAATTGGGGTTGATCTACTGCTCTACCCTAGTAGAACAACCACAACTAGTTGATCTACGTAGTAGTCGATCTACTGCTGTAGTTGTGGTTATCCTACCCACTATAGGGCTCTGCACACCAGAACAACTAGACACAAGGACATTTTTTTCCCCACATGCCATCACTCTGCTAAACAACTAATTCCCACAACACTGTCAAATAATTTACTATGACTGTATTACCAATATTCTTCTCATCCTTTCTAGGACCTGTCTCTTCCCACTTATGACTATAACCATGTTGCTTGTATCTTTACCATTTATATTGTTTTATGCCTTCTCTGTGGGGGCACCTACCCTCTGGAATCAGCTGCCCCCAGAGATAAGGAGAATCCAAGGCCTCCGTGCCTTCTGCCGTTCCCTTAAAACTTTCCTTTTCCAACAAGCCGGGCTGGCCTAACAATGCCTTTTAAATGATTTTAAATTTGTATGTTTCTTAAATTTTTGGCCAAATTGAGATATTTCCTTTTAATTTGTTCTTAATGTTTATATTATGTGTTTTTATCTGGTTGTACACCGCCCTGAGTTTCCAGGAAGAAGGGCGGTATACAAATTCGAAATAATAAAAAAAAATTGTTTCCTAGTATGATTTCATTGCTTATTAGTAACCTTGACAATCACTAAGTGATGTATCTTATGGTTCTTAATGAATGTATTTTGTTTTTCTTTTATGTACACTGAGAGCATATGTACCAAATTCCTTGTGTGTCCAATCACACTTATTTATTTATTTATTTATTTATTTATGTATGTATGTATGTATGTATGTATGTATGTATGTATGTATGTATGTATTTATTTATTTATTTATTTATTTATTTATTTATTTATTTATTTATTTATTTATTTATTGGTTCGATTGATATGCCGCCCTTCTCCGGAGACTCAGGGCGGCTTACAATGCGTTAAGCAATAGCCTTCATACTTCTGTATATACCTGCTTAGTAGGGCTTTCGCCCCCCCCCCAAGCGGTGTTCTTTTTTATACAAAGTCACCTTATTGGCCCCACAATCCAGGTCCTCATTTTACCTACCTCGGAAGGATGGAAGGCTGAGACAACCTTGAGCCTGGTGAGATTTGAATAGTTTTGAATAAGCAAGATCTGGAGAGAGAGGTAGGAGGGAGAGAGGGGGGGAGGGAGAGAGAGAGAGAGGATAGATAGATAGATAGACAGACAGACAGACAGACGAGATATAAATGAGACTGAGGTGATAGATAGATAGATAGATAGATAGATAGATAGATAGATAGATGATAGATAGATAGATAGATAGATAGATAGATAGATGATAGATAGATAGATAGATAGGTAGGTAGGTAGGTAGGTAGGTAGGTAGGTAGGCAGGCAGGCAGACAGAGATATAAATGAGACTGAGATGATAGGTAGGTAGGTAGGTAGGTAGGTAGGTAGGTAGGTAGGTAGGCAGGCAGGCAGACAGACAGATAGATAGATAGATAGATAGATAGATAGATAGATAGATAGATAGATAGATGATAGATAAGTAGATAGATGATAGAAGAAAGAGAGAGAGGGAAAAAGAGAGAGGGAAAGAGAGAGAGAGGAAGGAGGGAAAGAGAGGGGGGAGAGAGGATAAATAGATAGATAGATAGATAGATAGATAGATAGATAGATAGATAGATAGATAGATAGATAGATGACAGAAGAAGAGAGAGAGAGACTGAGACTTGGAGAACAAGCAGGAGGTGGCAGATGAACAGGGGGAAGAAGACATGGACTTCCTAATGGCTTCCTTTGGTCACAAAAGAGAAAGACCCCCTGCGGGACAGCTCTTGTCCGCCGGTTGAACTTGCAACCCATTCAACCAAGTCCGTGCACGTCCTCGTCTCCAAAGCCCACGTTCCACATTTTCCAGACTAGAGGGCAAGAATGCAACCCCCCCCCCCCCACACACAACCTCTGCAAGTCAAACTTTGCCCCTGGACATCTCAAAAACTCATCCTCTCTCCCTTCTTCCCCCTTCCCGCCCCCGCCAAAAAAGGATAGCAGGACATCCCCTGTCCGGCCTGAAGAACTGAGTGCGTGTCCCTAAATCACACACACACATTTTCACGATTCCCTGCAGCAGGCATTTTGGAGGCCAGGAAACATTGCAACCACAGCAAAACTCAGAAACGGTTGGCACTCGGCTAATGCAGAGGCGCAAAACCCTCCTTGGCCCTAGATGCACCGAATGGTAGTAGAATCAATTGCAGAGGAGAAGATTTGGGTGATTGGAATACATAATTTCAGGGAGGGAGGGAGGGAGGTGGACGGAAGACGAACGAAGGCTGCCAAATCCGAGCCCGCTTTTAAAAGAACAAAAGGCTCTTTTAGGGCTTACGGGGGCTTGCATGTGAGAAAGGCCATATCAAGAAGCGGGAGAACCCAGGATCTCATGCGCAAGTTGGCCAGGAAACCTACTGGCTTGAGTCGGTTAATCTGACATTAGTCTATTTTATAGGATTATTGGGAAGATAAAAGAGTTTTCGCTGAGCAGTTGGGCTACCTGGGAACTCTACTGTATGTGTTGCAGATGGGGAAGGTTGCTTCAGGTTAAAGTTCTACCTGAAGCACCTTCCTTCCTTCCTTCCTTCCTTCCTTCCTTCCTTCCTCCTTCCTTCTCCCTTTCTTCTTTCCCTCCCTTCCTCATTCTCCCTCCCTTCCTTCCTTCCTCATTCTCCCTTCCTTCCTTCCCCATTCTCCCTTTCTTCCTTCTTTCCTTCCTTTCTCATTCTCCCTACCTTCCTTCTTTCCTCATTCTCCCTTCTTTCTTTCTTCCTTCCTTTCCTCATTCACCTTTCCTTTCCTTCCTCATTCTCCCTTCCTTCCTTCCTTTCCCTTCCTCATCACCCTCCCTTCCTTCCTTCCTCATTCTTCCTTCCTTCCTTCCTCCCCTTTCTCATTCTCCCTTCCTTCCTTCTTTCCTTCCTTCCTCATTCTCCCTTCCTTCCCTTATTCCCTTCCTCATTTTTCCTCCCTCCCTTCCTCATTCTCCCTTCCTTCTTCCTCTTCCCTATTACAGTGCTTCTCAACCTTGGCAAGACTGAGATGTGTGGACTTCATCAGTTCCCAGACTTCCTCAGCAATGGTCATGCTGACTGGGAGGATTCTGGAATTGAAGTCCACCCAGCCCTCTCGAGCAATGAGTCCAAATCAGTTTGTTGATTTGTCTACAGTCTTGGAACTGGAGACCTCAACAAACTGATTTGGGCTCATTAACCAAATCACAACCAAACTGTGGGCAAAAATATGTGGGGATTGCACAAATGTTGACTTGAAAAGAGGCTGGACCATGATCTCATGGGTAAGGGGGCCGAAGTCAGCCTACAAACATTAAGGCATAGAGTTCCCCTCCATCCATTTTGCCAACTTAGGGGTCAACGCGTGAGCAGCCTCCTCTGCAAAAATTGGCACAACACATGTCTGAGCATGATGGTCTAAGTCCCCCTCCCGTCCGGTGCATTCAGTGCCATAAAGCATCTGAGTGTTGGAGACGAAGTTGGTGCCAGAACTTCATTAGTTGAGGCCTTCTCCCTCCTTCCTCTGGCTTTGCATTTGAAGTGGTTGGCATAGCGTGTCTCTGCCAAAGAGAGATTGGCTGAGTCTTGCAAATGTGGCTTTCTTAGGTGTTGCTGGAAGACCGTGGGCCACTCAACTACTGCCAGGAACTACTTTCCTGGCAGAACAGGATGATGGGAGAGGTTGGGACACTAACATACTGCTGCATGTCCGTGCTTCCAATAAGGGCAAAATTATGAACAAGTTTGTATCCTGAATCTTAGTTAGCACATATGTTGCAACGCCTGTCACATTCCAAACTTTGGTTTGGCTTGCTAGAAGGTGGCAGTCCTATCATGAGGACTTTCATGTTCTATGTTCTACTGCTTCTTCTACTGATGCTTTCCCAGGCTCCAGGGTGACTCCACCTGCATGCTGGTTAAAAACAAGATGGGGCTTCACCTGAGCAAAGGCCAACCTGAAACTTGTCTTTCAGAAGCTGTCCTGACTCAGTTGGATACAGTCCTGGAGATTCAGCCCTTCCTGTTCCTCCACCTTGGTCTCCAACAGCCCAACCTCCCAACCAAATCTCAAGCATTTCGGTTACGTCACTCTGGAACATTTGAAATAGACAGGATGAGCAGATGTTCCAAAACAATGTAGGATACCGTTGTCCCAGCCCATCAATGTTCACTGGACCTAAATTTTGCATCTCTGAAAGTCATAGATGATCTAAGTATGGTGCTCCCAAGATCCCAGGTCTGCATGGATGGCTAGCTTTGAGTCAAGACGATTCATAGATGGTCTAAGTATGGTGCCCCAAGAGTCTTTGGTCTGCATGGATGGCTAGTTTTGAGTCAAGGAGAATTATAAATGGATCTAAGTATGGTGCCCCAAAATTCCAGGTCTGCATGGATGGCTAATTTTGAGTCAAGGAGAATCAGAGATGGTCTACGTATGATGCTACCAAGATCCCAGTATGCATAAATGACTAATTTTGAGTCAAAAATAGATGGGTCTAAATATGGTGCCACAAGAGTCTCTGGTCTGCATGAATGGCTAGTTTTGGGTCAACGAGAACCATAGATGGTCTACATACGGTGACCTCATGTTCCCAGGACTGAAACTGAAGAATTATGAGCTTGGCTTCCTCAAAAGCTTTTCTCCCTGTCTTATCAATGCCACACCGATGCCTTTTCTCCACTCAAGAGTCGGAGACCTCAAGCTAGCCCAAGGCTCTACAACACAATGGAGGTGTAGCCACTTCCAACAGTGTGTTGCAATCTCGTGTATTTCATTTGGCTGGAGGGCAAAAAAAAAAGAAAGGAGAGAGAGAGAGAGAGAGAGAGAGAGAGAGAGAGAGGGAGGGAGGGAGGGAGGGAGGGAGGGAGAGGTCATTCATTCATTCATGAAGCTACAGGTTGACAGGTCTAAGTCTTAACTCGAGAGTCAAAACGAGATGCTCGCATTCCCCATTTGGAAACGGTGTGTTCCAAAATTCCTACAATATCTTTTTTTCCCCCCCCCTGACTTTAAAAAAGGAAGACCCACTTTCGTGGCTCAGTCAGCTCAAGAGCTTTTCTGGCAAATTAGCTGATTTGTTATTTTGCAGCATAATTCATGGAGATAAGCATGAAGACTTTCTTTTCTCGCTTCGCAAATGAGGGAATTATTTCTCAAATAGTACACCCTCCAGATTCGCTCCCTTGAAAACAAAGCTTAGCCTGGAAATAGTATTTATGTTCTCCTCCGCTACTTCCACTGAATAGATGTCAACGAATCTGGCATTCAGCCTCTGCTCGAATCAGAAAGAAATGGACTTTTTAAAATATTTACATATTATACATCTAGGGGATGCGGTGGTTCAGTGGCTAAGACGCTGAGCTTGTCGATCGAAAGGTCGGCAGTTCAGCGGTTCAAATCCCTAGCGCCGCGTAATGGGGTGAGTTCCCGTTACTTGTCCCAACTTCTGCCAACCTAGCAGTTCGAAAGCAGGTAAAAAATGCAAGTAGAAAAATAGGGACCACCTTTGGTGGGAAGGGAACAGCGTTCCGTGCACCTTTGGCGTTGAGTCATGCCGGCCACACGACCATGGAGATGTCTTTGGATGGCGCTGGCTCTTCGGCTTTGAAACGGAGATGAGCACCGCCCCCTAGAGTCGGGAACGACTAGCACATATGTGCGAGGGGAACCTTTACCTTTTTATTATACAGCTGATGATAGACAGCTGAAGAGGACCCCAAATTCCTGCCTGTGATTTCTAATGATTGAATAACAACTGGGGCCTCTGAAGACAGAGTGTAAAATTTGCACGAAAAGGAGTACAGTGTTGGAACCAAAACCTTGGCTATTTACTCATGTGAACACGGACGTGCAAAAAAAACACGATCGCGATGTTTTAGCTACCAGCATGTTGCATCAATCAATCCTGTCTAGGATTCTGACTGCAAAGCAAGGAATCATTTCAATAGATCACGTTACGCAATTCGATATCGTTTCATCATGACGAACTGGAAGTGGTATTATGTACACCTATCTGGGCTTGCCCTTCGCCCTGTCCCACTGACCTGTTCCCACAAGGTGTTGAGTTTGCCGCAACTCAAGAGCCTTGGTACTACAGTGGTTTAAAGCACCCTGTTATTAACACAGCTGCCTGCAATTTCTGCTGGTTCAAATCTCTCCAAGGCTCAAGGTTGACTCAGCCTTCCATCCTTTCTAAGGTAGGTTAAATGAGGACCCAGTTTGTGGGGGCAATAAGCTGACTTTGTATAAATATACAAAAGTATGAAGGCTATTGCTTAACGCACTGTAAGCCGCCCTGAGTCTCCGGAGAAGGGCGGCATATAAATCAAATTAAAAAAATAAAAATAAAAATAATAATAAAAAAAAAAAAACTCCCACATGCAGATCACTGACGTAGACGTGAATATCTTTAGTTCAAGGTTGATTTGTGGGGTCCCCCAGGGCACTCTGAGCTTGGTTGTTTTCTTGTAGATGTTTCATTACCCAACTAAATAACATTATCAGTGCTAGAAGGGAAGGGGGTTTGCAGAGAGGAGGAGGAGGAGGAGGAGGAGGAAGAAGCAGGAGGAGAAGAAGAGGAAGAAGGAGGAAGAGGAGGAGGAAGAGGAGAAGAGGAAGAAGGAGGAAGAGGAAAAGGAAGAGAGGAAGAAAGGAGGAAGAGGAGGAGGAAGAGAAGAGAAGGAGGAGGAGGAGGAGGAAGAGGAAGGAAAAGGAAAAGGAAGAGGAGAAGAGGAAGAAGGAGGAAGAGAAAAGGAAGAGGAGAGGAAGAAGGAGGAAGAGAAGAGGAGGAGGAGAGGAGGAGGAAGAGGAAAAGGAAGAGGAGAAGAGGAAGAAGAGGAAGAGGAAAACGAAGAGGAGAAGAGGAAGAAGGAGGAGAGGGGGTCATTGATGCTCTCTGAGCTTGGTTGTTTTCTTGTAGATGTTTATTACCCAACTAAATAACATTATCAGTGCTAGAAGGGAAGGGGCTTTGCAGAGAGGAGGAAGAAGAGAAGGAGCAGGAGGAGGAGGAGGAGGAGGAGAGGAAGGAGGAGGAGGAGGAGGAAGAGGAGGAGGAGGAGGAGGAAGAGGAAGAGAAAAAGGAGGAGGAGGAGGAGGAGGAGGAGGAGGAGGAGGAGGAGGAAGAGGAGAGGAAGAGGAAGAAGGAGGAAGAGGAGGAGGAGGATGCTCGGTGCTCTCTCAGCTTGGTTGTTTCCTTGAAGCTGTTTCATAACCCAACTAGGTAACATCAGCAGTGCTGGAAGAGAGTGGAGTTTGCTCTCTTTATCTATAAGAAAAGAACCAAGCTCAGAGAGCACTGAGGACCCCTCACACGGAAGCAACGCCACCGAACGCCGGCAACCAATTTCCCCCGATTCCGAAACTGAACAAGTTGGTCTCTCGGCACTTCACTATGAGCCATGAAGGGCTGAAGAGTTTTTAATCACCTCCAATCACTAGTAAGGAGTGAGTTGCCATTCTCAGCTGCCACAAACTAAGCATAAAATCAATGCCTCTTTGTTGGGAGGGAAGCATCTTGACTTGGCAGAGTTTTGCACAACTTCCTACAGGCTTAATCCTTGCCAACCTCTCTCTCTCTCTCCCTCTCCCCCCCTCCCTCCCACTCTCTCTCTAGTTCTCTCCCTCCTTGTCTCTGTTTCCTCTTTCCCTCCTCTCTCCCTCCCTCCCTCTCCCTCCCTCCCCCCCTCTCTGGTTCTCTCCCTCCGTCTCTGTTTACTCTTTCTCTCCTCTCTCTCTCTCTTCTCTTCTCTCTCTGTCTCTCTCGCTTGCTCGCTGGCACTCTGTTTCCCAGCTAGCCTGTTGCCAAGCTGCCTATCCCCCAACCCCCATCTCGCAACCCTATAACCTGGCTCCGGATCCTGGCACTTCCTTGGCATCACCACCCTACCTCAGATGTGGCAAGAGCACACCTGTGTCATGAGCTTTGGCTTCAGAGCCCTTCGTGAGTGCCAATGCTTGTGATTCAACTCTGGATGAAAGGAGCAAGGGGGTCACATGCCCCCTTCCTCACCCTGGGGGCCGCATGATATCACTAACACCGGGATGTTTTTCTTCCTCTCCACTAACACACCTGCCACGGAAGGGAGTCTTCTCATTCCCAAATGCATAGAAGGAATTGGATGTTTGCTTCAGGGGAGCTGCTGTTTTGGGCTGCAGTACAAGATAAGCAGAGCCCGTCTCCAACGATGGGGAAATGTCACCCTAAGGCGAGCCTTGCTGGGTTGGCATCGAGAGGCCTCTAAGTCCAGATTTCCGGTTCACCCAGGAGTCAACGAAGGCACCTTGTAGAGTTCCTCCATCAAGCAGGAGTTCTTCTCTTGATGTCAAAGAGGGGTGTTTGCACTTACCCCAACAGAACTATTCATCCTTGATCAGTGGTGAAATCCAATTTTTTTTTACTACCGGTTCTGTGGGTGTGGCTTGCTGGGTGTGGTATGGCTTGGTGGGCGTGGCAGGGGAAGGATACTGCAAAATCTCCATTCCCACCACACTCCAGGGGAAGAATACTGCAAAATCCCCATTCCCTCCCCACTCCTGGGGGAAGGATATTCCAAAATCTCCATTCCCACCCCACTCTGGGTTCACTCCGGTTCTCCGAACTGCTCAAAATTTCCGCTACCGGTTCTCCAGAACCTGTCAGAACCTGCTGGATTTCACGCCTGTCCTTGATAGACCTCTTAGCTGCCACCCCCAACCTGTCTACTAGGAGACCAGCAAGATATCTCAGAATTGTCCCAAAGGTGCTTCCTCAAGAGGCAACTGGACTTTTTTTGACTTCAAAGAAAAACCAAGAAAATCCAGTTGCCTCTTGAAAAAATCACCTTTGGGACAACCATGTCCTGGATGACGGAGAATCTCCATAGACATTTCAGAATCGGTAAGCCAGAGTGGAAGTGAATGAAGACATGTCCCAGGATATTGTTGAAGGATCTAATCTGCGTCGGTCAGCCGGACCAGTCTTCCAAACTTTTGGATTCGTGTTGGAGTCCATTTCCACAGAACATCTCTCTAGTCCAAAGCACAGAGAGAAGTTCCTGAAGATAAACTCCAGCACAAGTCCAAAAGCTCAGAAGACTAACCCTCTGGTCCTGGTGATCGACCCAGATTGGATCCTGGAATGGAAGTCCATAAGACTTCTGGAAGTAATGGAAAAATCACTTCGTATTGTCACTATGAAAACAACAGGGTCAAGAGAAGTCAAGGTTGATTTGAAGGAGACTTGATCTTTTAAGCCCTATCAACTTGTGGACATCAGATCTGGTGATGATGAGCTTGGCAGATTAATTGGGTGTTCTCTCTTTTTCTTTAATCTCCTGCCCATCCAGTTCCTGGAAAGATCGACAGGCCCAAGTCTAGATGGGTAATGCCTGAAATTTTCTTCCCTGAATGGAGAACTTATTTCTACAACACTGCATGGCTGAGATCTGGAGGTTTTAAGGGTAGGGACATAGCAGAATTCCCCTGGGTAGCACAGAAGATCCATCCCAAAGACAGATTTTCCAAGATCATAGCCCTTCCTGGTTCCATGGCACATCAGCCAGATATGGGATGCAAGAAATGAAATTTTTGCGAATGACCTGGGAGGATGTTGAGATCCGGTATGGATAGAGTTGGATTACTCCAAAGCTCTTTGTCATCCCTGAAGCTGGTCTGACCGAAGCCATTTTGTCCGCTTCAGTGTCCCCACATTGGAGCTGAGGGATAGGGAGGGGGGGATATGTGATAGAGGGAACTTTTAGCCAAAACAAAATGCTTTCTCTTGGGAACCAAGGACATTCAAGAGTGGAGATGGCGCAGTGGTCAGAGTGCAGTACTGCAGGCTACTTCAACTGACTGTTAGCTGAAGTTCAAATCTCACCGGCTCAAGCTTGACTCAGTCTTCCATCCTTCCGAGGTGGGTAAAATGAGGAGCCAGATTGTTGGGGGCACGAGGCTGACTTGTGCTTAGAGAGGGCTGTAAAAGCGCTATGAAGCGGTATATAAGTCTAAGTGCTATTGCTACTGCTATTCTCACACCTGGTTGGAAGAAGGTGGAGTGATGCTGCCCGGTCGTCGCACTGCACCGTGATTGGACCATGTGACTGATTGTTCTGAGAAAGTAGAAACTCTCTTACTTTTAATAAGGTGAAAACCGCGGGAATTTTCAGAGTCGGCTTTCACCCGATATGTGCCAATATGATATTTCCAATAAAAGTATCCGTTGAGGAGTTCAACTGCCTCGGAGTCTTGCTTGCCATGGATTTATGACTTGGAACCCTGACGCTCTCTTGGTTGGAAATTAAAAACATTGGCATCAAGGAAGGAGAGAGAGAGAGCCAACAGCTGGAAAAGAAGCCAAGTCACCTACTCTTGTTTTTTCCATCTTCACCGAGGATGGCAGCTAGACCACACCTGGACTTAATCAGGGTTGGACTTCCCAATGACTCAATGGTGTTGGCCCTTTGAAACCTGATGCTGCTTGAATCCTGCTGAGACAGCCCAATTTCAATCCCAAAGGGTGAGATGCTGACACCCTTTCAGGAGACAAAACAGAGAAAGTTGATGGGGCACCCTGGTGCTCTGAATTTCTACTCCTCTCAACATCTCCTTCAAACTTCTGGACATCCAAATCTACCTTCTTGAAAGCAGAATTGGAGGGAAAGGATATTTTAGAAAAGGGAGAAGGAAGGGACGAGAAACCGATGACACCTCCGCTACACACCCCATGGCATGGCCATCTCCCCCTACTCTTCAAACAGGCCAGGTTGATGTTTTCTTACTCCAAAGCATGGTGCCAGTAAGATGCCCTCCTCAATACACACAGTTCAAAACGTCAGACGGGTCTTGAGAAGAGACACCCCCCCCAGATATTCCAGACTGCCAATCAGCCTCGGGTGACAGGAAGCTGGCTGGAAATGCTGATGAGGGGTTGGGGTGCTTGATGTAATCCGGGAAAGCCCAAAGCTCAGCACTAGCAGCCCAAGGTTTCTCTCTGAAAGTGAAATTCCCAGGGTTTGAGCTCCGCCCCTGGGAACAGATTCTGCTGCAGTGAGCACTTTCCCCAACGCTCAGCCTCCTCTGCCTTCCAACAAGGCGGGCAATACTTCCGCTTGCCCAATACAGCAAGACCTCGGATTGGGAGGAGGGGTTCCCACAGGTGGCCTCCATCCCTTTATCTCTGAAGTTTGGATTGTGAATTGCCAGGGAGTGAGGTTCATCTGCTCTCTCTTTCCTTCCTTCCTTCCTTCCTTCCTTCTTCTATTTTTCCTCCTCTTTATTTCCCTCACTCCCTCCTCCTCTTTCCTTCCTTCTTTTTCCCTCTCTTCCCTTTCTATTTTTCCTCCTTCCCTCTTCTTTATTTCCTTCTTTCTCTTTCCTTCCTTCTCTCCCTTTCTCCCTTCCCCTTCCCTCTTTCCTTTTTTTTCTTCCTCTTCTTTATTTTCCTCACTTCCTCCTCCTCTTTCTTTCCTTCTCTTTCCCTCTATTTTTCCTCCTTCCCTCTTCTTTATTTCCCTCCTTCTCTCTCCCTTTCTCCCTCCCCCTTTCCTTTCCTTCCCTCTTCCCTTTCTTTTTTCCTTCCCCTTCTTCATTTTCCTCACTCCCTCACTCCCTCCTCCTCTTTCCTTCCTTCTCTTTCCCTCTTTCTCTTTCTCTTCTCTCTCTGTCTCTCTTTCTCCCTCTCTCCCTCCCTGTCTGTTTCCTCTTTCTCTCTCCTCTCTCTCTCTCTTTCTCTTCTCTATCTCTCTTTCTCCCTCCCTCCCTCCCTCCCTGTCTCTGTTTCCTCTTTCTCTCCTCTCTCTCTCTCCCTCATTCTCCTTCTCTCTCTCTCTCTCTGTATATGTGTGTGCAAGAATTCCTGAGCTGGCAGATTAGGAGGTGGGGGAACTGGAACGAAAAGCTCCACAAATGTTTGGCCACTAGAGCTGTTGACTCATCTCGACACACAATAGGAGCCTGAGAAAAGTTGAAAGCAAAGCTGAGTCAACTCCCGGACTTTACAAAAAGGGCGGTGGGATTTTCCCCCACCCCCCACCCCCTATCTTGAGCCTCATTATCAACGCCGTTTTCACCCACTTTTGCTGACTCGGATCAGAAAAACTGGCAGAATTCTTTCTCGTTGCTTGTCCCTCAATCTGGGCTGTTGTTTTTTTTTTTTAAGCCCACAAAGGCTGTGCATTTAATATCTTGGCTACGGATATGTTCCTATTCCTCACTGGTTTAGGGTATAATGAGAATTAGAGTCGCTTTGTTTTCAGAAGGAAAGGAAGGATGAAAAGCTGGAGGGGAGAAATTGGAAGGATAAGGGTTTTTTGAGACGAAATAAATCGAATAAATCGAGTTTGCTTGCTCGGATAAATCGAGTTTGTCGAGCAATGTTTCTCAACCTTGATGGCTTTAAGTTGGGTGGACTTCAACTCCCAGTTATCTCCAACTTTCCAAGGTTGAGACACATCAGTTTAGAGGAAAAAAAAATAATAATCTGATTTTTTTTTCTTTCTACTTGGAAGCTTCAGCTTGTTTTTCACTCCGTTTTTAAGCTACGCTTTCATTTATGTATTTGCACGGTTTTATTATGATGTTGTAAGCCGCCCAGAGTCACGTAGGTGAGATGGGCAGTGCAGAAATTTAATAAATAAGTTAATTAACGTGGCGGAAGGAACAACAGCACCAGAGATGCCTTTTGAAGCCAGCTCTAATCCTGTTGTCGACACAGATATAACTAACTTTTTGTATTGACAATCAGACTTTCTCTGGGAGTTATGGATTCCCTGGTCCACCCACCAGCCCACAGACTCCTCGGATGTCTCCCATCCATATCCTAATCAAACCTGAACCTGCTTAGCTTCCAAGTTCTGACAGTAGCCTTCAAATCCTCCAATGGCTGCCTGAATGTGGAGAGGCAACAGTCTACCCAAGACGTGATGACAATCCAAGAAACTACACAAAACATAAAGTCTGATGAAGAATCTTAAAGTTGGTTTAGGCTCAAAGAGCCACAAAGGTCCTAATTGGAAGCCCCCGTTCAATTCTGGAGCTGACCAGAAGTCCAGTTCCCCCACCATAGAGTCTCCTCCTAGTGCAACATCCTTTTTCCTCTACCTGTCCTAACCGAAAGCCCTATCAATTTTGGAGCCGACCAGCAACAGGGAGCCGTAGCAGAGGGAAGAAAGAGCCACATGCGGCTCCAGAGCCACATGTTGCTGATCCCTGGTTTAGGCCAAGGACTCATCTATTCCAACCTTCTGTGCTCCACAGGGGTCTATCAGATACATTCAAGAAGTTCACAATCAAGGACATGGAGAACAAACCCAGTTCTACTCTGGTTCCCAGTAGCTTGCATTTAAGGTATGGTCCCTTTGACCAGCCGTTATTACGTCCTCCAGCCCTCAATAGCCATATCGTTCATGAGTTGGTCCAGACCCTTTCCAAACCATCAAAATGAACAGAATAATAGAGTTGGAGGAGACCTTGGAGGTCTTCTAATTCAACCCCTTGCTCTGGCAGGAAATCCTATATCATTTTACACAAGTCCAGGTTCTTCTTAAAAACCTCCAGTGATGGATCACCCACAACTTCTGGTGGCAAGCTGTTCCACTGTTTTATTGTTCTCACTGTTAGGAAGTTTCTCCTTAATTCCACGTTGCTTCTCTCCTTGATTAGTTTCCATCTGTTGCTCCTTGTTCTGTCTTTGGGTGAGGGGCTTTGGAGAATAGGTTGACCCACTCTTTCCTGTGTTTGGCACACTGAGCGTCTACGATCTATACCCGTGATGGCGAACCTATACCTCTCTGTGGGGACGCGCGCCATCGCTTGTTGGTCTTTCGGTTTCCAGAGCGCACAAGCATGCCGGCCAGCTGGTCTTCATGGGTGCCGGAGTGCCAGAAAATGGCCAAAACCCAGGCCATTTTCTAGCCATTTTTCGGGCCTTTTTCAGGCTGTTTTCTGGCCATTTTCTGGGCCATTTTTGGGCTGTTTCCAGGCAGTTTTCCGAGCCATTTTCTAGCCATTTTTCGGGCCTTTTTCAGGCCTTTTTCAGGCAATTTTTAGGCAGTTTTTCAGGCCATTTTCAGGCAGTTTTTCGGGCCATTTTCAGGCCATGTTTGGGCTGTTTTCAGGTTGTTTTTCGAAACGGCCTGGAAAACGGCCAAGAAAACCAGGCATGTGCACGCCAGCCAGCTGGACTTCGCGTTTCCGGTGCTTCGGTGTGCACACACACATGTGCATGCATGCACGTTCCGGTTTGGGCACTTGGTGCCGAAAAGGTTCACCATCACTGATCTATACCAAGAGTGTGAAACTCAAGGCCCATAGGACGGATCCAGCCTGAGAGGTGCTTAGAACTGGCCCGCCACCCTGAAAATAGCAAAGAACCGGACTACAGTGCGTATGGCAGCGAAAACAGAGCTCGGGAGGGCCACATGAGGCCCTCCCGAGCTCCGTTTTTGCTGGCAGAGGGTTGCAGAAGGCTGTCACAGCCAGAAACAGAGCTTGGGAACCCACAGCTTTGGGCCATCACAGGTGCCCGACATGAGTGATGTCAAGCTGGCCACACCCCCTGGCCACACACACACACACACACACACACACACACACACCAAGGTCAAACAAAACTCTGATGCGGCCCTCAATGATATCAAGTTTGACACCGCTGATCTACACTATTTAACGAGGCGATTCTGAAAATGCACAGGACGCAAGCATCCATGAGAGCAGGATCCAGGCTAAAACAAGCCAGGTTCCCCCTCACCCAATGCAAAGCAAGCAAGCAAGCAAGCAGAGGTAGTAGTAGTAACCTTCCCTTCCTTTCTCCGAGTTGAGTGGAATTGATTCATGTCGCAACCAAGCAATTTTGGATGTGGTGTAACACTCTTCCTCCTGACTGTGTCAATTCCTGAGCAAGAGGAAGGGATCGGCCGAGAAGGTTATGCAACCTCCTCTCCGTGAGCCAGTTTCCCTTTTTAAGGTTTCACAACTGGGATTTAAGGTGAGTGATCCCGAGAGCAAGTCAATTCTTCTCAAAGCACAAGGGGTCGAATCAGGGGTGAAATTTAGCAGGTTCTGACAGGTTCTGGAGAACTGATAGCGGAAATTTTGAGTAGTTTGGAGAACCTGCAAATACCACCTCTGGCTGGCCCCAGAGTGGGGTGGGAATGGAGATTTTGCAATATCCTTCCCCTGGAGCGGGGAAGGAATGGGGAATTTGCAGTATCCTTCCCCTGGAGTGGGGAGGGAATCGGAATTTTGCAATATCCTTCCCCCAGGACTGGGGTGGGAATGGAGATTTTGCAATATCCTTCCCCTGGAGTGGGGTGGGAATGCAGATTTTGCAATATCCTTTCCCTAGGAGTGGGGAGGGAATGGGAATTTTGCAGTATCCTTCCCCTGCCATGCCCACCAAGCCACACAAGCCACGCCCACCGAACCGCTAGCAAAAAAAAAAAATTGAATTTCACCAATGGGTCAAATGCTTCCTTGCCCTGCGCCAAGGACGGAGATGCTTAATTCATTTTGAAGAGAGGAGCCTCTCTTTACTCCCTCTTAATTGATCTACATGCGCCTACACCCATAATTCAATGCCCCCGCACATGTGTGTGCAATCCCCCCTGCACTTCCCCCACTTTTGGCACGCAATGGCAAAAAGGTTATCGGTGGGCCTGGTAGGCCCGTTTTTCGCCCTTCTCAGGCTCCACATTCTAGGCTGAGTCTTCACCCAAAGCAGAATTCTTCATCTAGATCTCCCACTATCTAGTAGTAGGCTATGGTCTACTTTATCAAACGCCTTACTGAAGTCCAAGTAAATTATATCGACAGCATTCCTCTCGTCCACTAATTTTGTCACTTTGTCAAAGAATGCAATAAGATTAGACTGGCACGATCTGTTTTCGACAAACCCATGTTGGCTTTCTATGCCCATCAAGCCACTGGCCGGAGGTGGCAATTTGTTCCTTCTTGAGGGTCTACATCTCCCATTCATTCTACTTTTCCACAACTACAGCAGAGCTCAAACCATCTGAAGGATAATCAGGGTGTCAACCTTCCCTGCTGGAAGCGAATAAATATTAATGCAGTATTATTCTGATAGCAATCTTCTCTTATTCCATTTTATCCTTTTTCTTGCTCTACTTGCCTTCTAACCAGGGCTGAATGAACCCTAATTTAGATACTTCCTTCAAATGATCTTGGGCGAAACTGGATTTTTGGGAAAGCTTCACTTTCTTCCTCTGTTTTCTTGCTGTCTGCTGCCTCCTCTCTTATTTGAGCCCCACCCCAAAGAACAACACACGAAATTAACCGAGGGCTTTGTGCCTCCAAAGAATCTCCCCCTTTGCCCAAACATGAATGAATTCTTCTAGCCAGAGTTGGGGGAGGAGGAGAGAGAAATCCAGTTATCTTGATTTAATCTGCGTGCTCAGAGGGGTGAAACCAAAAGTTTCCCAGTGGGGAGACACAACACAATCTCTACATCCCCGGTTTATGGTGCAGATCTTAGGCAACTGCAGGATCAGGCCTTCAGAAGTTACCTGGACGATGAAGTCAACAGAGACATACCAGAAACCTTGCTCAAACATTTCCCAATCCACGAGGACTGGGAGCTTCATTTGTTTTTGTTGCAAGCTGGGCTGCCAAGTCTACAAATTCCGTCCGTCCATCCATCCATCCATCCATCCATCCATCCATCCATCCATCCACAGCAGTGTTTCTCAACCTTGGCAATTTAAAAGATATGTGGACCCCATTTCCCAAAATTCTGGGAGTTGACGTCCATGCATCTTAAAGTTGCTAAGGTTGAGAAACACCTCCCTCTCTCTCTCTCTCCCCACCCCCTTTGTTTTAGTCCTTTAATTTAGGGTAGAGTTGGGGCAACTGGATGGAGCTGAGCATTTACTGGCCGGATGCCTTTCCTGACACCTATGGGGAGTTTGCAGTAGATATTTTCTTTTTGCACCCTGATAGAGAAACATCTGTTGCTACCTAGGATTGAACTCTCAACCTTCCAAGTGGGAAGTGAGCACCTTTACCACTAGGCCACCACACTCCTTGTCTGTCTGTCTGTCTTCTATCTATCTATATCTATCATCCACCGATCATCCATCCATCCATCCATCCATCCATCCATCCATCCATCATCTATCTATCTTCCACCCATCATCCATCCATCCGTCCCTCCATCCCTCCATCCATCCTCTAGCTTCCACCCATTATCCATCCATCCTCTATCTATCTTCCACCCATCATCCATCCCTCCATCCCTCCATCCATCCTCCTATCTTCCACCCATCATCCATCCATCCTCTATCTTCCACCCATCATCCATCCCTCCATCCTCCATCCATCCTCTATCTTCCACCCATCATCCATCCATCCTCTATCTATCTTCCATCCATCCATCCCTCCATCCTCTATCTATCTTCCACCAATCATCCATCCATCCTATCTATCTTCCACCCATCATCCACCCATCATCCATCCATCCATCCATCCATCCATCCATCCATCTATCCATCCCCATCCATCTATAAAGATATCTGCCTGTTTGTCTGTAATCTATCTACATTTCCCTGGTTATCCTATATCTCTGCCCTACTTCACTGAATCACTCTCTTTTTTCCTGCTATCATCTTTCTGCCCACATCCAAAAATTATGGCATCTTACATGGTTTGTTCTTGCCTGCTGTCGCTCATGCTGACTTTTTAACATTCCTGCAATGCAACGTTGTGCTAATAAGAGTTGAAGGAATATGACTAACCCTCAGCCAGAAAGTAGGTTGGCAAATCAGGGCTTCCTGGTCACAGACTCCTGGAAAGGAAATCTTCCTTTACCTTCACCCCAATTTTTCTGCCCCCTACGATGTTCTTCCTTCTGATGGACAAAATTGCAATGCTTCTCGCTACAGGTATCCCTCGAGTTACGACTACAACTGAGGCCCAAATTTATGTTGCCAGGTGAAGCATTTGTTAAGTGAGTTTTGTCCCATTTGCATTTGTTAAATGAGTAACGTGGTTGTTAAGCGAATCTGGATTCCCCATTGATTTTGCCTGTCAGAAGGTCGCAAAAAAGGGGATCGTGTGAGCCCCGGTTGACTGCAGCCATCATAAATTCCTACTCATTGCCAAGACTTTTGATCAGATGACTATGAGGGATGCTCTAAGTGTGAAAAAACGATTGTAAGTCACTTTTTTCCAGTGCCATTGTAACTTTGAATGGTCACTAAATGAACTGTGTTAATTTGAGGATTACTTTTATTTTGGGTGCTCAAGAGGAGAACGAATGTCGGCTGCTCTTCTCTGCAGAAAACACTAAACCTGTTTTCCCAAACCAAAATCAAGGTTGCTTGTTGTTGTTAGTCGCGAAGTCGTGTCCGATCCATCGTGACCCCATGGACAATGTTCCTCCAGGCGTTCCTGTCCTCTACCATCCCCTGGAGTCCATTGAAGCTCACACCTAGTGCTTCATTGACTCCATCCAGCCACCTCGTTCTCTGCCGTCTCCTTCTTCTTTTTCCCTCAATCGTTCCCAGCATTAGGCTCTTCTCCAGGGAGTCCTTCCTTCTCATTAGGTGGCCAAAGTATTTGAGTTTCCTCTTCAGGATCTGGCCTTCTAAAGAGCAGTCAGGGTTGATCTCCTCTAGGACTGACCGGTTGGATCGCTTTGCAGTCCGAGGGACTTGCAGGAGTCTTCTCCAGCACCAGAGTTCAAATAGGGATACAGGTACAAAATGTGTGTGCCATCTTTGTGCCAATTAAGTAGAATATTTGTTGCTCCGGGTTGAAACGAGAAGTCCTTGATGCTCTCTGAGCTTCCTTGTTTTTTTCTTGCAAGACTTTTCATTACCAAACTAGGTAGCATCCTCAGTGTTTAGTCCTGTCTGTAAAAAAAATCTGCAAGAGCACTTTGAAACTAAAGGATAAAAGCGAAACTAAGTACTACAAAATCTGGGGACAATTCTATGATTGGATAGATAACAAGAGGGTAGCCAAGACAAATGTATAGTGTTAGAACAAAAATACAGATGTTATTATAGATAAATGTATGTTTAAGAACTATGTTTATATGAGTACTAATATTATTGTAAAGTGACGGAAAATGTTTGGATCCGGTGATGTCATATCTATGTCCAATGTTTTTTTTTAATTTTGTATTATTAATAAAAAAACTTTTTTTTAAAAAAAAATAAGAAACAGCTGCAAGAGAACAACCAAGCTCAGAGAGCACCAGGGAGCCAACAGTTCATCCCTGAGCTGCAAATATTCTCTTTTGTCAAAAAATATCAGTTTTATTGGAGAGAAGGATCAAACCTATTTTGGGGCTTCTAACTTGCCTTTAAAACCTCTCCAAGGAATTGGGCGAGCGAAGCAAATTTGTGATACGCTTATTTGCAAATGGAGTTGGTTGATCTCCTCTAGGACTGACCGGTTTGTTCGCCTTGCCGTCCAAGGAGTCTTCTCCAGCACCAGAGTTCAAAGGCCTCCATTCTTTGGCGCTCAAGGTTGCTACTCAAGTCCCTAATAAAATGTTGTTGTTGTTTTTAAACCTTGTGTGTGTATGTGACTTTAGGCCTTGTTCTGCTGACGCACTGCACCCCTGCTATCTTGGTTTAGAACAAACAAAGGCATAGCTTAACGTGTCAGGACAAAGAAGCTTTTCCTGCCCTGAAGATCTCCGTCGAAAGAAAATTCATTGGAATAAAGAGATTTCCCCCCCCCCTCCCATCACCACTCCTCCTTTTTTCCCCCCTATTCTTTCCACGATCTGCAAGGAGGATCTGCATTTTTAAAGGATTCGCCCACCCAGCTGTGGTGCTGCTTTCCTCCCACCCACGTCTCTCTCTCTCGATGCTGAAAATCAGCTGGCCACAAAATTCTTAGGGAAGTTGCTCAATTGGGCAAGGATGAGACTTCCATGAGAAGCTGGGTACCCCCAAAAAACAGGAACCTATCACAGACCACTAGCTTTCAAATGGTGCTGGGTATTTAACGGTGTGCCAAAAGTTTCAACTGTGCTGGACTTCAGGAACAGTAACAGAGTTGGGAGGAGCCTTGGAGTTCAATCTAGTCCAGAGGTCTTCAAACTTGGCAGCTTTAAGACTTGTGGATTTCAACTCCCAGAATTCTGGGAGCTGGCTGGAGAATTCTGGGAGTTGAAGTCCACAAGTCTTAAAGCTGCCAAGTTTGAGAATACCTGATCTAGTCCAACCCCCTCCTCACGCAAGAAACCTGTACTAGGGATTCGAACTGCCAAACTGTTGACTTTTCTGATCAACAAGCTCAGTGTCTTAACCACTGAGCTATCTAGTCAGGCTTTAACTCCACTATGATTAGGGGACTGGAGGCTAAAACATGTAGAGAACAGTTGCAGGAAGTGGGGATGTCTAGTTTAATGAAAGTAAGGTCTAGGAGTGACATGATAGCAGGAACTAGGCATGGCTAGTCTAGCGAAGGGCCAGGGGAGACATGATACAAGTCTTCCAATATTTGAGGGGCTGCCACAGACAGGAGGGGGTTACCTATTTTCTAAAGCACCTGAAGGCCAGACAAGGAATAATGGATGGAAACTGATCAAGGAGAGATTCAACCTAGAAATCAGGAGGAATTTCCTGACAATGAGAACAATCAACCAATGCAACAGAAGTTGCCTTCAGAAGTTGTGGGAGCTTCATCACTTAAGACTTTCAAGAAGAGACTGGACTGCCATCTGTCAGCAATGGTGTAGGGTCTCCTGCTTGGGTGGAGGCTTGGACTAGATGACCTACAAGGTCCCTTCCAACTCTGTTAATCTAATCTAAGAGGCTACCACAAAGAAGAGGGGGTCAAGGTGTTCTCCAAAGCAACCTGAAGGCAGGAGAAAGAAGCAACGGATGGAAACTCATCAAGGAGAGAAGCAACCTAGAACTAAGCAGAAACTTCCTGACAGTGAGGACAATTAATCAGTGGAACATCTTCATTCCAGAAGCTGTGGATGCTCTCCATCACTGGAGGCTTTGAAGAACAGACTGGAAAGCCACTTGTCTGAAATGATAGAGGACCTCCTACTTGAGCTAGAAGGACTAAAGGCCTCCAAGATCCTTTCCAACTCTCTTGTTCTGTGATTTGTGTTATGAACTCCAAGCAGCTGCTTTGACCTGACTCAAAGCATCTCGGCCTCAAAATGGTTCATCCCTCCCCTGCTCCCCCAAAAACAGAGCTTCTTCTGGAGGTCATGGATGTCCTTTGACAAACAGAGGCTGCAAGGACATCCTCTTCGAGGCGACCCATCTCGTCCTAAAGATATGCAGCTGCATTATCACTGACCTCGCACCGAGACACAACAGCCGGGCTTATCCTAAGCCTTCCAAGGCGTCTGTTTCGTTTTGGCTTTATCTGTTGTGTTAACGCAGCCACTGTGGTTTGCAAACTCTGCTTCTCAGAAATGGAACACAGAGACAAGGAGATCTGAAATCATTTCTGCCGAGCTGGTGAAGGATCTTGAAGAATGCAAGCCAATAATAATAATAATAATAATAATAATAATAATAATAATAATAACAACAACAACAACAACAACAACAACAACAACAACAACAACAACGAAAATCAAACTCTTGCTCCTAGTTTCAAAGTAACTCCGACTACGTCCTGCAAACTTCCTATCGTATTGCGACGGAATGCCTCCTCAGAAGAGTCCCTGGATCCCAGCAAAGAACGACATCATCTCGAGGGCAGTGCTGCCCAATGGCTAAATGATCTAGATTTCCAGCCATGAGGAACTGCTCGTGCATGATTTTATTTTATTCGTCAGACTCAACACAATGCTTGAGGTGAAGTGCAGACCAGGCAAAGGGGTGGACGAAATGCAAAGCTGCAGACCTCACAATATTGGGGGGGGGGAGGAGGAGGAGGAGGAGGAGGAGGAAGAAGAAGAAGAGGAGGAGGAGGAGGAGGAAGAGGGGGAAGAGGAGGGGAAGAGGAGGAGGAAGATGGGGAGGAAGAGGAGGAGGAGAATGAGGAGGAGGAGGGGGAGAAAGGGGGAAGATGAGGGGGAAGAGGGGGAAGTGAAAGGAGGAGGAAGAGGAGGAGGGGGAGGAAGATGACAGGGAAGATGACGGGGAAGGGGGGAGGTGAAAGAGGAGGAGGAGAAGAAAGAGGAGGAGGAGGAAGAAGAAGAGGGTGAAGATGACGTGGAAGATGAGAGGGAAGAGGGGAGGTGAAAGTGGAAGAGGAGGAGAAAGAGGAAGAGGCGGAGAAGGAAGAAGAGGGGGAGAAAGAGGGGGGAAGATGAGGGAGAGGAAGAGGAGGAGGAAGAAGAAGAAGAAGAGGAGGAGGAGGAAGAGGGGGAAGATGAGGGGAAAGAGGGGGAGGAGGAAGAGGAGGAGGAGGGGTAGAAAGAGGGGGAAGACAACGGGGAAGAGGAGGAGGAAAATGGGGAGGAAGAGGAGGAAGAGAAAGAGGAGGAGGCAGAGGCAGAGAAGGAAGAAGAGGGGGAAGAGGAGGGAGAGGAAGAGGAGGAAGAAGAAGAATAGGGGGGAAAAGAGGGGGAAGACGAGATGGAAGACGAGAGAGAAGAGGAGGAGGAAAAGGAAGAGGCCATGACTACATCAGGGGACTGACTTAGCCTGGAGCCCCCACGTTGCTGAGAAGGGAGGCTGCAAAACTTTCTCTCTCCCCCCCCTTCCCTTCCCCATCCTTGAGCATCGATCGGTGCGGTGCGCAACCTTCCCAGGCTCTCAGCTCAGCCAGCTAATTGCCGCTGATCCCCTTGCAAGACTCCTGCCAGGGCACATCTATCATTTGGAAGAGAGGAAAATTGGTAAATAGTGGTAATTTGCGTTTTGCTTAATGGGATTCTGCCCGCCTGGGGCCTGATTCTGCCTGCGGCGGTGAGTAACGGAAAAGCAGCAAAAAAAAAAATGCCGAAGGGCGAAGGGTGGGGTGCAGCCTTCTCCTGCAGCCCTGGAAGGGCCCCATTATCTCTTCTCCCCCCACCCTCACTTCTTCCCCTGGAGTCAGCTGTCTTGGCTCTCCCAGGCAGACTGGAGCCCTAAGAGATCAGCGGTGAGCAAAGCGAGCTCAAGTAGGACCAGACGGAGCTGGAATTACAGGTTGCGCCAAGTGACTCAACCACGGGAGGCTTCTCGCTCGCTCTGCGTCGGAGGCCCCGTCCCCCGAGTGGTGTGCGTGTGCCAGAATCCACCAGACGGGATTGGCATGCTAGCGGGAGCCTTGAGATACTGCAAGTCATGGTTCTGGGAAAGATGGGGCATCAGGGATGGAGGGGAGCCCCGGGGGATCGTGGGCCCAAGTCTAGAACGTCCCCATGGTTGTAAGAACTGGTTGCTTCTTTAGGTGGCTATGAAAGGACAAGGATACAGGCTGGAAGTCTTCTCCTTCTCCTTCTCCTTCTATCTCCTCCTTCTCCATCTCCATTTCCATCTATCTCCTTCACCTTCTATCTCTTCCTTCTCCTTCTCCATCTGTCTCCTTCTCCTTCCCCCTTTTCCTTCTCCATCTATCTTCTCCTTCTCCCCCTTTCTTTCTCCTTCTCCATCTCCTTGTATCTCCTCCTTCTCCCTATTCTCCTTGTCCATCTGTCTCCTTCTTTTCCTTTCCCTTCTCCTTCTCCATCGATCTCCCTCTTCTCCTTCTCCATCTATCTCCTCCTTCTCCTTCTCCCCTTCTCTATCTATCTTCTCCTTCTCACCCTTTCTTTCTCCATCTCCTTCTCCTCGTATCTCCTCCTTCTCCCTCTTCGCCTTGTCCATCTATCTCCTCCTTCTCCTCCCCCTTCTCCATCTATTTCCTTCTTCTCCCTCTTCTCCTTGTCCATCTGTCTCCTTCTCCTTTCCCCCTTCTCCTTCTCCACCTATCTCCCTCTTCTCCTTCTCCATTTATCTCCTCCTTCTCCTTCTTCTCCATCTGTCTCCTTCTTCTCCTTTCCCCCTTTTCCTTCTCCTTCTCCATTGATCTCCTTCTCCTCCTTCTCCCTCTTCTCCTTGTCCATCTGTCTCCTCCTTCTCCTCCTTGTCCATCTGTCTCCTTCTTCTCCTTGTCCATCTGTCTCCTTCTTCTCCTTGTCCATCTGTCTCTTTCTTCTCCTTTCCCCCTTTTCCTTCTCCTTCTCCATTGATCCCCTTCTCCTCCTTCTCCCCTTCTCCTTCTTCTCCATCTTTCTCCTTCTTTTCCTTCTTCTCCTTCTGTCTCCATCTCCATCTTCTCCCCCTTCTCCTTCTTCTCCATCTTTCTCCCTCTTCTCCTTCTCCATCTGTCTCCTCCTCCTCCTCCTCCTCCTCCCATTTTATCTTTGGGGATTTCATATCATTTGATTCAGCTGGCATGACTTCTCCTGGCCCTTTAATTGTGTCCCTGGCAGGAGCCTCTCAAGGGATCAGAACAATTAGTTGCCTGAGCTGGAGCCTGGGAAGGTTGTCTGCCTGGGGTGGGGACAGAGGATTTTCATAGCCTTCCTCCTTGAGAACTTAACAGTAGGCTTTTGCCGTAATACATACTGCATAATGGCTAGACAGAGCCTCCTTATTTTCTACTCAAAATTTCCGCTACCGGTTCTCCAGAACAGGTAGATTTCACCCCTGCTCTCAATCAAAAACAGAGGCCTTAAGTTTCAACTTATCTCCATGACAAGGGATACTCTAATACTAGGAAAGATTCAAGTGGTTGGAATCAGCTCAATATCCAAAACACTTGTTACAGACTAGGCCAGCGATGGTGAACCCAGTGCCAAAAAGGGAGTGCACGAGCGTCTGGGCTGCAACCTTGAAGAAGAGCTGCCCAGGGTGCTTGCGCGCACCCAAAAATGAACTTCCTGTTTCAGCTACTGAACTTCCTGTTTCAGCCAGCTACTCTTCTGGGTTTCTGGTACGCATGCACACGTAACGATCAGCTGGCTGGCGCACATGCTTACGCAGTAAAACGGAAGTCCAGCTTTTCTAGTTTCAGGCACTGCCGCATGCAAAATGGACAGTTGATCATCGCAAGCACATGCACGCCAGAAAGCCGGAAGAGGAATGGGCAATGCAGCGCGTGCTAGGCAACATGACTCTGCATGCCACTTCCGGCACGCGTGCCATAGGTTTGTCATTACGGGACTAGGCCTTCTGGATTTCAATAAACCTGAGCAGTTCCCTTCTCCTTTGGCAAAAGCCACTCGGTTCCTCACCAGCAGACGGTCGTTTGCTTTAAAACAGAACTGATAATTATTTTATATGTTTCTTAGAACAAACAAATACAATGGAGAGGGAAACAGGAATAGCTTTACCTGGAAAACTATCCTTCTCTCATTTGCAAACAATTCGCTCTTTCATCTCCTGCTTCCTATATAGATTTCGTTCCCACCACCCATCTGGCTACACCAGGACCAGCTGTTGTTTGCATTGTTTGGGTGGGTACATATGGAGGACAATCTAAAAGAACTCGAGAGTTTGTTTGTGCTTGTTTTCAAAAGGAGGGAAATCAAACGGTTTCGTTTTTAAGTAGGTGTGGCACCTCGGAGACCATTCCTTTAGGAAAGTTGGCATTTTTTTTTTTTAATGATAAACTTTTATCTCCTTCGAATGTCGAACGGGTCCTTGAGCAAACTAGAAACGAGGAAAACCACTTGTAGACATGAATTGGAAGAAAACATTTCCCCTTTTCTCCTTCTCCAAGAGGACGGTCTACCTCTATTCTCTTCTCCTCCCCTACTTTTAAGAAGCATCGGCAGAGGGAAAGACGGGGAGAGAAAGTAAAACTTAGATAGAAATAACTCTTGCTCCAAGATCACTGCAAACGGGGACTACAGCCAAGAAATTAAAAGACGCTTGCTCCTGGGGAGGAAAATTATGGCAAATCTAGATAGCTTACTAAAAAGTAGAGACATCACTCTGCCAACAAAAGTGTGTATAGTCAAGACTATGGTTTTTCCAGTTGCAATGTCTGGCTGTGAAAGTTGGACCATAAGGAAGGCTGAGGGCCAAAGAATGGAGGCCTTTGAACTCTGGTGCTGGATAACTGCAAGGTGATCCAACCGGTCAGTCCTAGAGGAGATCAACCCTGACTGCTCTTTAGAAGGCCAGATCCTGAAGAGGAAACTCAAATACTTTGGCCACCTAAGGAGAAGGAAGGAAGGACTCCCTGGAGAAGAGCCTAATGCTGGGAACGATGGAGGGCAAAAGAAGAAGGGGACGACAGAGAACGAGGTGGCTGGATAGAGTCACTGAAGCAGTCGGCGTGAGATTAAATGGACTCCAGAGGATGATAGAGGACAGGAAGGCCTCGAGGAAAGTTGTCCATGGGTCACAATGGGTCGGACATGACTTCGCAACTAACAACAACAACTCTTGCAAAGGAGCCCAACTGAAAGTCAATAAGAAGGACAAAATGGTTGGCTAAACTTATTGGTCTCATATATATATACAAGGCTCGCCAATTATGACAAAAAGAGTCTACCAAGGATGAAGTGCTTTCCAATAACTACATCTTTCTCTCTCTCCCTCGTCTATCTCTTCCTCTATTTCTCTCTCCTTTCTCTCCCTCCCTCTCTTTATCTTTCTTTCTCTTCCTCTATCACACTCTCCCTCTATTTCTTTCTCCTTTCTCTCTCTCTCTCTCTTTTCCTCTCCTCTCTCTCTCTCTCTCTCTCTCTCTCTCTCTTTGTACCAGGCCTCAATTGGAAGGATTCCTCTGTCAATATTTATTCCTCTGCTTGGGATTCAGAGCGGTTCCTGAAAGAGTGTTAGTGAGTATCTCTAAAACCTTCATTTAGAATTGTCGCGTTAGACTTGACTGCAAAGAGGATTTAGAGCAGACAAAAAAAAAAAAGACTATATCTTTACCCAATGAATTCATTACCTCGAGACGCTAATTTGAACGGCTTTCAGTTGGATAGATTTTAAATTGAATTCAGATCGGACGTGCTCACGAAGGACGCGGATGCTGATCCTGAAACCTCGCTGTTAACTCCAGACGGAGATGTGACACTTCCAAAATATCTTTAACCCAGGAGTAGCAGCAGGAGATGAGGGGGTCTCCATCTCCCACTTGCAAGCAACCTGGAGACGTCAAAATAGTGAAACGCTGGACTCAAAACGGGCCTTGCCTTGATCCTGCACAGTTGCTGTGTTTCTATGGCCACCGTAGATTAACTTTTCAATTAGAGGTTTGTTGAAAGACAGAAAAGGAAAATGCACCCCTGTGATAGCCAATCCTAAGGTAAAAGTAAATGTTCCCCTCGCACGTATGTGCTAGTCGTTCCCGACTCTAGGGGGCGGTGCTCATCTCCGTTTCTAAGCCGAAGAGCCAGCGCTGTCCGAAGACATCTCCATGGTCGTGTGGCCGGCATGACTCAACGCCGAAGGCGCACGGAACGCTGTTCCCTTCCCACCAAAGGTGGTCCCTATTTTTCTACTTGCATTTTTTACCTGCTTTCGAACTGCTAGGTTGGCAGAAGCTGGGACAAGCAACGGGAGCTCACCCCGTTACGCGGCATTAGAGATTCGAACCATTGAACTGCCGACCTTTCGATCGAGAAGCTCAATGTCTTAGCCCCTGAGCCACCGCGTCCCTCTTAGACTGCATTAATAGAGGAGAAGAATCAAGATGACGAGAAGTTCTAGTACCGCTTTACGAAGGCTTGGTAAGGCCACGCTTGGAATACGGCATCCCGTTCTGGTCACCACAATATTAAAAAAAAGATGTTGAGACTCTAGAAAGAGTGCAGAGAAGAGCAGCAAAAATAATTAGGGCTCTGGAGGTTAAAACATAGGAAGAACGGTTGCAGGAATTGGGTATGTCTAGTCTAATGAAAAGAAGGACTAGGGGTGACATGATAGCAGTGTCCCAATATTTGAGGGGTTCCTACGAAGTTGAGGAGGGGTGTCAAACGATTTTCCAAAGCACCAAAAGGCAGGACAGGAAACAATGGGTGGAAACTAACCAAGGAGAGAAGCAACCTAGAACTAAGGAGAAATCTACTAACAATCAGAACAATCATGGAATAGTTTGGCTTCAGAAGACGTGGGTGCTCCATCACTGGAGGCTTTCAAAAAGAGACTGGACAACTATTTGTCTGAAATGGCATAGGGTCTTCTGCTCGAACAGAAGACCTGTGAGGTCCCTTCCAACTCTATTATTGTATGATAACAGTTGCCTCACATCCTGCAGTTGTGTTAACTTAAATCAACAATTTTCAAAGGGTGATATACTCCCAGAAGCGCTGGACACTCCAAAATGGGTTAATTCCAAAAATGGGGAGTTTTCTTGCGAGAGATTAAAGAGATATTGTGTGCTTGATAGGAAGAAGATCTGTTCATGGCGAAGAACCATGAGTTATGAGCCTGACAACCAACTGTTCCTGAAGTCAGATGATATTAAACATGAGGGAAAAACAGCAGAGGACATCTATTTTTTTATCCCTGGTTACAACGTTCTCAGAGATATTCTGTTGATTATTTTAGGAAACAGGATTCTGTTCTGAGCTGGATTTTAATCTGATCTGTTCGTGGGCATCTGTAGAACGGAGACAATGGCAATATAGGCGTCACAGCATCATCACACCATCCTGTGACTTCCATCCTTGTGTCTCATGGAGTTCTAAGCTTTGTGTTGTGATACAGGCTGTGTCAGTTTCTTATCATTGTGGTTTGTGCTAAATGTCAAAGAGCCACTTCTGTCCCCAGACTGTCAGTTTCACACAAGCTGTCTCTTCTGACTCTAGAAAGAGTGCAGAGAAGAGCAACAAAGAGGATTAGGGGACTGGAGGCTAAAACATACGAAGAACGGTTGCAGGAACTGGGTATGTCTAGTTTAATGAAGAGAAGGACTAGGGGAGACATGATAGCAGTCTTCCAATATCTCAGGGGCTGCCACAAAGAAGAGGGAGTCAAGCTATTCCCCAAAGCACCTGAGGGCAGGACAAGAAGCAATGGGTGGAAACTCATCAAGGAGAGAAGCAACCTAGAACTGAGGAGAAATTTCCTGACAGTGAGAACAATTAATCAGTGGAACAACTTGCCTCCAGAAGCTGTGAATGCTCCAACACTGGAAGTTTTTAAGAAGATGTTGGATAACCATTTGTCTGAAGTAGTGTAGGAATTCCTGCCTAAGCAGGGGGTTGGACTAGATGTCCTCCAAGGTCCCTTCCAACTCTGTAATTCTATTCTATTCTATTCTATTCTATTCTATTCTATTCTATTCTATTCTATTCTATTCTATTCTATTCTATTCTATTCCTGTCTTGCTTCCATCATCAGCTTGCAATTTTGATCAACTGCCAACAGTGATCTTCACAAAAGGCCACCCCATTAAATGGGTCCATGCTAAAATAGGCCTTTTTAGGAACGTTTCGTCGATTTAGAGGGCCATTTTGGGACACTGGGGATGAGAACAAAATCGCAAGAATGCAGACAGGTGCAAACTCTGAAGGGTATAAACTGCGTTCCAATCTGGGTGATTAGTCAGGGAGATGTGAATCAGTTCAAAAACGTGGGTGGACATAATTTTCAAGCACCCTGCCAGAAGGATCGTTCTTATCAAGTGCCAAGATTTTTGCCAGTTTGTCTGTCAAGGGGATCTCTAGCTGAGCACTTTAGGGAAGTGGCACGTAGCTGAAAAGAGAAACGGGTCAAAGCAGGCTTCCTTATTGTAATATTTGCAACGCCATGGGTGTCGAGGAGCTACTGATGAGCAGAAACCCACTCAACCTTCTCTTTGAGCACCCTCCAACTCCTCTGCATCCGGGAGGGCTTCAGCCTTCCCCCTGACTCCTCAGGACTTTCCTTCTTGACTTCCAGTGGGGAAGGAGAGGCAGGAGGAAGCTCCTCCTGCATGGTGCTTTCTAATCAAGGAAGCCATAACTAGCTTAATTAGAATGATTGCAAAGGGCATAATCCTGTTTAGAGTTCTAGGATCCAGCTGTGATCATCATCTATGTCTAGAAGATACGTAAGGTAGTCCAATTCTCAAGGCCAGTCACTGGGGGGGGGGAGGAGCAGGCATATAGCTATTGTGTTCCTGTTATCCCTGTGTACTTGGGCATTTGGATTTGAGGAGAGGAGAGGACAGGAGGAGAAGAAAAAGGAAGATGGGAAAGAGGAAAAGGAGAAGGAGGGAAGGGAGGAGAGGAGAAGCAAAAGGAGGAGAGGAGAAGGGAGGAGAGAAGAGGAGAAGAAGAAAAAGAAAGGTGGTAAGGAGGAGAAGGAAGGAGAGGAGAAGCAAAGGGAGGAGAGGAGAAGGGAGGAGAGGAGAGGAGAGGAAAGGAAAGCAGAAGAAGAAAAAGGAAGATGGGAAGGAGGAGAAGGAGGGAAGGAGGGAAGGGAGGAGAGGAGAAGTGAAGGGAGGAAAGGAGGGGAGGGGAGGAGAGGACAAGAGAAGAGAAGAGAAGAGAAGAGAAGAGAAGAGAAGAGAAGAGAAGAGAAGAGAAGAGAAGAGAAGAAGAGAAGAGAAGAGAAGATGGATTAAAGATATCCTTAGGAAGGCATGCTAAAGATCAGATCCCATCCTAACCCAAGTCATTAGGAGAAGACACCAGGTTATTGATAGCCGGCAGGAGTGGGGAAAAGTTAGAAGTGCTTCCAAATATTATGGGCATCAAAGCTAGCAAAAGTGCAGGTGTCCCTTCATTTCTAGTCTGCTTCTCAAATATCTTTCCCTATAGGAAAGTTCTATACCAGAAGTCAGCAACCTGCAGCTCTGGAGCCGCATGTGGCTCTTTCATCCCTCTCCTGCAGCTCCCTGTCGCCGGCCGGCTCCATCATTGATAGGGGGCTTTCGGTTAGGGCAGATAGAGGAAAAAGGACGCCCTGCTAGGAGGAGACTCTATGGTGGGGGAAACAGGACTTCTGGTCGGCTCCAGAATTGAATGGGGGGGGGCTTCCAGTTAGGACCTTTGTGGCTCTTTGAGTTGTTAAGGTTGCCGACCCCTGTTCTATATACCTTCAGAGGGGTTTGGAGAAGAGAACGATGCTCTTTTAAAGCCAGAGAAAATAAACACAAGGTTGCCGAAGGGAAAGAAGCAATGACTGGGGGAGATCATGAAACTATCTGATACATGCAGCAAAGAATAAAATGAAAACATAAAAATCACAACCCTGGGAAATTGGGAGAGCTATTGAGCCACATCATGTTTGTGGGATGAGGTGGGGGCTGAAACCGGGTTCTATTCCCGCCTGAAAAAAGCCCTTCTTCTGTCAACTCTCAGTCCTCCACAATCAGACACACCAATCCAGAAAAGTCTGTTTCTCCACCTTTACTTCTTCCCACCCTGAAGAACCAGCCTCTCGGCAGGCAGGGACACCCACCTAGGGATTCTCCCTGATCTCAGGGATCCCTGTTCAGACAAAGCCATGTTCTCAAAGGCAAAAAGGGGCTGGTCTCCCTGAACGAGTTTGGAGTCACGATAAGATCAAGGTGGGTTTCGGTCTGGTGCTTTCCGAAGAACCGGCGGAAGCGATGAGGGAACCCCGTGGTAGAGACATCCAAATGCTAGTATTACCACTTCCTCCTGGCACAGCACATGGTTAATCGAGCCTATAAATCAAAGGGCCAGGCTACACGCTTGGGAGAAGTTCATAATCGATGTGGGTTTTGGGCAGGGGTGAAATCCAGCAGGTTCTGACAGGTTCTGGAAACCGGTAGCGGAAATTTTGAGCAGTTCGGAGAACCGGTAGCAGAAATTTTGAGTAGTTCAGAGAACAGGCAAATACCACCTCTGGCTGGCCCCAGAGTGGGGAGGGAATGGAGATTTTGCAGTATCCTTCCCTTGGAGTCGGGTGGGAATGGAGATTTTGCAGTATGCTTCCCCTGCCACGCCCACCAAGCCACATCACACCACAGCATGCCCTCCAAGCCACACCCACAGAACTGGTAGTAAAAAAAATTGGATTTCACTACTGGTTTTGTGGCTAGGATAGAGAGAGGGGTGAAATGAGAAGGGAAGAGTTGGGAAGGGTTTCCTAATATGAGGTCAGCTCAGCTGGAAAGAGGGGGGAAAATAAGACCCAGGCTGACGTAACATGATGGAAGGTGGACCTAAAGAGTTAAGAGATGTAAGAGATAAAGAAGAGGGATATATGTTGGGACATAGGAAGGACAGGTTTTTCTTCTGCCTGATGGACATTTTTAGGCTTCTGACAAATTTGTGGCATTTACTACCCTGTTTCCCTGAAAATAAGACCTCCCCAGATAATAAGCCCAATCGAACTTTTGAGCGCATGCAATAAAATAAGCCGCCCTGAAAATATTTAAATACATGTGCAGCTGGTCCCCGCCATTTCCTCTGGTTAGGGTTGGGGAGACAGAGTTGGAAATCAGGTAAGATGGCAAGAGGAGCCCCGTCTTGCTCCATGCACCCCAAAATAATAAGATCTCCCCAAAAATAAGGCCAAGCGCTTATTTCGGGATTCAAAAAAATATAAGACCGGGTCTTATTTTCGGGAAAACATGGTACTGACCCACATAGAAAGGGGAAAGTCTTCTTCTAAAGGAAGGAATGCACTTGGTGTAAGAAGGACCTTCTCCTAGATGAGCCGAGGTGGCGCAGTGGTTAGAGTGCAGTACTGCAGCTACTTCAGCTGACTGCTAGTTCAGCAGATCAGCAGATCAAATCTCACCGGCTCAAGGTTGACTCAGCCTTCCATCCTTCCGAGGTGGGTAAAATGAGAACCCAGATTGTTGGGGGCAATATGCTATTTAGTATACTGTCTTTGGTGTAAGCCGCCCAGAATCCTCGGAGAGTGGACGGCATAGAAATACGAACAATAAAATAAATAATAAAATAAATAAATCAACTCATGGAATTTACTTCTGACATGGGATAGGCCAAGTAACTACAAGGCCTCCCAAATCTTCTTTGTGACGGTTCTCCTGTGATTTCTCCAGCTCCCAGATTCCACCCAGGTCCCATCACTCTAAAACACAGGTTTCCCAAACCTTGGCAATTTCCAGGTGTATGGACTTCAACTCCCAGAATTCGACAGCTGGCATAGCCATTGCTTAGAATTCTGGGAGTTGAAGTCCACACACTCACGTTCGATTGGTCGAGGCTGGGAAACACGGCTCAAAAAGGGAGAACAAGAGATTGGACAACTGCAGATGTTAGCAAAGGTAGCTTAACTCGCTGCTTGCAATGGAGACAGCTCTAAACTACTACTATTACTTCTATCCAGAAACATACTAAAAGGAAGGACCAGGGGAGACATGATAGCAATGTTCCAATATTTGAGGGGCTGCCACAGAGAGAAGGGGGTCAAGCTATTTTCCAAGACACCCGAAGGCCAGACAAGGAACAATGGATGGAAACTGATCAAGGAGAGATTCAACCTGGAAATAAGGAGGAATTTCTTGACCACGAGAACAATCAACCCATGGAACAGAAGTTGCCTTCGGAAGTTGTGGGAGCTTCATCCCTGGAGAGATTGGACTGCCATCTGTCAGAAATGATGTAGGGCAGGGGTCTCCAACCTTGGCAACTTTTAAGACTTGTGGACTTCAACTCCCAGCTGGCTGAGGAACTCTAGGAGTTGAAGTCCACAAGTCTTAAAGATGACAAGGTTGGAGACCCTGGTATAAGGACTCCTGCTTGGGCGAGAGTTGGACTAGATGTCCTACAAGGTCCCTTCCAACTCTGTTAACCTGTCTAAAAAGCAGAGACGGGGATGCCGTAGCCCTAGAGTTGTTTTTGAGGTTTTTAATGCTTCTAGAGATGCCATTTCTGCTGGTTGGGTTGCATCAGATTTCTCCCCGCTTCCGCCATGCGCATGGGTTCTCCTGCAAAGCATCTCTGTTCCAGAGAACCGAAGACCACCATAAAAGAAACAACTATTTAAAAAAATAAAAAAATCACATAACCCCAATCTTTTGAGTTTTCTCTCCAAGGAAGCCCACCTTGCCTTCAAAACGGAAACCTTCAGCACGTCTGCTGAACCGATTGCTTTCCTTCTGTCCTCTCCCCATCGGTGGCATTTTCAGTGCCGTCCCAACATTCCCGAGAGTCTCCCCTCCCCCTCCCCTTCTTTAGGGGTGTTTTATCGGGGCACCCCCTCCTCCTGGACCAAGCTGGATGAAAAGCCGACGGGGACCTCCCAAATGCGTGCTGCGTGTCTGACATTTTTTGCACGCAAGGGATTCCGAACAGTCACGGTGAGCCCATTCCCATTGGATGGTGGGTAACCGTCCTTAAAATCATTTTTTCCCCCTGGAATCCTCCATCCTCCTCTTTTAATCTCAGCCTCAGATTTTCCAGCCATTCTCTTTGAAACCAAGGCCTTTTAATCTTCTTTCCTCTCCCTCCCACAAATTCCTGGCCATTTATGGCAAATGGTTTGCTTGCTCCTCCATCCTCCCACTGTTTGGTTCAGATCTGTTGAATTTAGACCTCTTTCTCTTAACCTCTTTCTCTCTTCCTTTCTCTCTTCGTCTATTTCTTTCTCCCTCTCTCCCTCTCTTTCTCCTGCTCATTCTCTTTCTCCCTCTCTTTCTCTTACCCTTTATTTTTCTCTCTCTTCTTCTCTTTATCTTTCTTTCTCTCTTCCTCAATCGCTCTCTCCCTCTATTTCTCTCTCTTTCTCTCTTCCTGTCTCTCTCTTCCTCTATCTCTCTCTTTTCTCTCCCTCCCTCTCCCTCCCTCTCTTTATCTTTCTTTCTCTTCCTCTATTGCTCTTTCCCTCTTTCTCTCTCCTTTCTCTCTCTCTCTTCCTCTCCTCTCTCTCTCTCTTTCTCTCTCCTTTCTCTCTTTCTCTCTTTCTCTCTCTCTCTTCCTGTTTCTCTCTTCCTCTTCTCTCTCTCTTCCTGTCTCTCTTCCTCTCCTCTCCTCTCTCTCTCCTTTCTCTCTCTCTCTCCCTCCCTCTTTCTTTCTCTCTTCCTCTATTGCTCTCTCCCTCTCTTTCTCTCTCCTTTCTCTCTCTCTCTTCCTCTCTTCTCTCTCTCTCTCCTTTCTGTCTTTCTCTTTCTCTCTTCCTCTATCACTCTCTCCCTCTCTCCTTTCTCTCTCTCTCTCTTCCTGTCTCTCTCTATTTCTCTCTCCTTTCTCTCTTTCTCTTCCTCTCTTCCTCTATCGCTCTCTCCCTCTCTTTCTCTCTCCTTTCTCTCTCTCTTTCTTCCTGTCTCTCTCTCTCTTTCTCTCTCCTTTCTCTTTCTCTCTTCCTCCATCTCTCTTTTGCCTTTGCACAAACCAAAATCCCTCTTGTCTAAGGAAGGAAGCTGCCTAAAGACAGCTGTTGGCTTTTCAGCTGCTAAGCCATTTTAATTACCCGGGATCAGTGGAAAAACAGGCCACGGATAAAGCAAGCCCCATTTCCCTCCCCCCCAAAGGGCTGGACTATCTCCCGAAGAGCGGCTTGTCTCTTTGATTAAATTTTGACAGGAGAGCTAAAGAAGCTCCGGCTTGTGGGGAGGGAGCCCTCATCTAACAAAACCTTTGAGAGAAAGAGCAGCGAGACCTCACTCTGAGTCTGGAGCAAGCCAAAACCTGTTCGTGAGAGAAGCAATTGAAGAAAAAGGAAGGAGGTAAAAACCACACAGAAAAAGAAAAAAAAAACAGAATTTTCAGGCCAGCTTTGAAAATCCCTTTAAAAACAAAACAAAAATCCGAGCTGATTTTGGAAAAATTGAGGGATTTAGCTGAGGCCAGCCAGCACTTCCCAAGGATATGGTCTACCGCGTGAGGAACAGGGAAGGAGGGAGAGAGATGCAAATTAACATCGTAAAATTGGGCGTAACTCACTTAACAGCTGCCTTGCTTAGCATTTGAAAATTCTGGGTCGACCTTGTGGTCATAGGTCGAGGACTAGTGCCTGCAAGAACGCTTATACTTTCAACAGAGTTGGAGGGCTCAGAGTGGAGTTACGTCAGCTAAACAGAAGGATTTATGCTCAGGTAAAATGTCTATGGAGATTCTCAATCATGGTTTCTGCCAAAGATGGTTTTTCTAAAGGTAACTGGACTTTCTTGGAAAATGAAATTACCTGGTTATGCTCAGGTAATCCAAAATCCATATTTTTTACGTGCACACCCCACTAGTGACCGATGGAAACCAATAATGGATGATCTAGTCTAAAAATCTGGCGGCATCTAACTGTCTTCACTTGGTCTACACCAGAAATATGCAACGTGGAAGTCAGGATTGGTCTCTTTAAATCAACGGAAGACATTTAAAAAATGCTTCTCGGCCTTTGGGGCTAAAATCTCATTTCATCGGTGTAAGATTTTTCACGCTGGCGCTGCAAATTAGTTCAGTCTCATTATTCCCACATCGCCGAGTACAACCCATTGTCCACAACCAGTAGCATGAGGTTTAAATTCCAGTGGGGACAGGTTGCTCATATTCTTAACCGTTACCCCCTCCTGGCCTTGGAAAAGGAAAGCTTGCTTCTTAATTAAGATTTGGTAATTGCAACTCCACTGTAGATACCTCTCTTTCTTTCTTTTCTTTCTTTCTTTTTTTTTTTTACAAAGCTCCTTAATTGAACAAATATTGAGAGGATAAAAATAATTGTGAGCTTGTCAGTTGTCAAGATAAGGGCTTCAAAAAGATGAAGGGGAGATTGAGCCGGCCATCTGACTGATAAAGAAAACCCCTTGATGAGGGCTAGCTATAATTCTAATCTAATTAAACAATCCCGCACTTTAGCCAGCAATTTAACAAATTAAGGGACTTCATCAATCCAATCAATTATGGCTTCTGGAGCTAAAGAACAAGGGCCCCGGTTATCTAGCTTTGAGCATAAGTGGTGGGGCTGACACAACGCAAGGGAAATATTGCTTGCATTGACCCAGGCTTTCCCTGAGGAAGTTTGGATAAATAAAGCTGTAAATCAGTTCTGTCCAACCTTGGCAACTTTTAAGACTTGTGGAGTTGAAGACTTGTGGACTTCGACGCCCAGAATTCCCCAGCCTGGAGGAACGTGTCCCTCAACCCAAGTCTACCGTCTTAAAGTTGACTTGTGGACTCAACTCCCAGAATGTTAAGACCTTTAGGACTTGTGGACTTCAATTCCCAGATTCCCCCAGCCTGGGGAAAGTGTCCCCAGGAATGTGTCCCCCAGAATTCCCCAGCCTGGAGGAACGTGTCCCTCAATCTAAGTCCACCGTCTTAAAGTTGACTTGTGTCCCCAGGAATGTGTCCCCCAGAATTCCCCAGCCTGGAGGAACGTGTCCCTCAACCCAAGTCCACCGTCTTAAAGTTGACTTGTGGACTCAACTCCCAGAATGTTAAGACTTTAGGACTTGTGGACTTCAAGTCCCAGATTCCCCCAGCCTGGGGAAAGTGTCCCCAGGAATGTGTCCCCCAGAATTCCCCAGCCTGGAGGAACGTGTCCCCCAATCTAAGTCCACCATCTTAAAGTTGACTTGTGTCCCCAGGAATGTGTCCCCCAGAATTCCCCAGCCTGGAGGAACGTGTCCCTCAACCCAAGTCCACGGTCTTAAGTTGACTTCTGGACTCAACTCCCAGAATGTTAAGACTTTAGGACTTGTAGATCCAATTCCCAGAATCCTCCAGCCTGGGGAATTCTTGGAGTTGTAAGTCCACGGGCTGAAAGTTGTCAAGGTTAGACACCCCTACTGTAAAGGGTATTGGCCAGCTCCCTTTAAAAACCCTCCAAAGGTTGATGAACATCGAATCATGGTCTGCTCTTTCCTGACACCCTGAGTTTCCAAGTCTGTCCCGGTGCCAAGATGTCCATGCAAACATCTCACCCAAGCACCATCTTTTCATTAGAAGATCCACGTGCAACACCCACGTGCTATACCCACCCACCTAGACAAACCCGCCAGGATCTTCTTCAACCAACCCTGCTTTCTAGGCCAAAAAAATGATGGTGCCCAGAGGAGAAGTTTGGCTTTTGGCACCCAAAATGTCACGTCAAAAGGCGAGGAGATATCTATCCCAACAAGAACCCTCTGACGTGAGTTGGGTTGAAAGAGACTGACTGGTCCAAGGTCACCCAGCCAGCTTTCACGCCTAAGACAGGACTAGAACTCCCAGACTCCTGATCATTGGCCCAAAGTCACCCAGCCAGCTTTCACACCAAAGGCAGAACTAGAACTCCCAGTCTTCTGTTGACTGGCTCAAAATCACCCAGCCAGCTTTACTATCTAAGACAGGACTAGAACTCCCACTCTCCTGGTGATTGATCCTAAGTCACCCAACTGGTTTTGGTGCCTAACGTGGGACTAGAACAGTCCCACCTGTTCTTAGGTGATTTTGGTAGAGCGGTAGGCATGACTTAGGTAGACAGTCTCCTGGTCATTGGCCCAAAGTCACCCAGTCAGCTTTCACACCAAAGGCGGAACTAGCACTCCCAGTCTCCTGTTGACTGGCTCAAAGTCACCCAGCCAGCTTTCACACCGAAGGCGGAACTAGAACTCCCAACCCCCTGCTGATTGGCTCAAACTCATCCAGCCAGCTTTCCTGCCTAAAGCAGAACTAGAACTCCCAACCTCCTGCTTTCTAGTCGGATGCACAAGTCTAATGGAGCAATCTTTTCCAACCTGCGCTGGATTAAAATTGAACTTGGACCGCTGGAGATCTTGAGGTTGCTGACTCCTTGGATACGACAAATCACAAGCTGGACCCACTGCCTTTCTCCGCCCTGTTCCAGCCCCAGTGGAGGACTTCCTTGTTTAGCTTGGGTGGAAAAAAATCCTCTTTTCTTATTTTTCTTTTTGGCCTTTTTGCTTTCCTCCCACGTCCCCCGTCCCCTGTCCCCATCCCTGGTCCTCCCCACCCCACCATTCAGTTTCTCCAGGCATCCCGGAGATGTGTAGTATCGCTCTCTGAGGACTTGGGGTCGCCGTGGCTCTCCTCCTCTCCCTCCCCAAGCCGAGATACCTGTTGTGGGAAGCCGCGCCCTGCTCATTTCCAGCCTTAACTTGCAAGTTTTCAAGTCCTGGCTGATCTCTTGCCATACCTGTCGGGACCTGTAGCTGCCACTGCCGCTGCCCCTCCCCCCCAATTCTCTTTGAACAGGCCTTTCATTTGGTAAGGTTCACCAAAAGCAGCTGCAAAACCCACCCCGTCAATTTTGGCACCCTGGTGAATCCACTTCCCCACCGAGGGCATTCTATCTTTCCAGGCAGAGCCCTCACCTTAGAGTGACCTTCATGCAGAATAACAGAAGGGACTTTGGAAGGGACCTTGGAGGTCTTCTAGTCCAACCCCCTGCTCAAGCAGGAAACCCAATAGCATTCCAGACAAATGATTGCCCAATCTCTTCTTTAAAACCTCCAGTGTTGGAGCATTCACAACTTCTGGTGGTAAGTTGTTCCACTGTTTAATTGTTCCAACTGTCAGGAATTTTCTCCTTACTTCTAAGTTGCTTCTCTCCTTGATTAGTTTCCATCTGTTGCTTCTTGTCCTGCCCTCAGGTGCTTTGGAGAATAGGCTGACCGCCTCTTCTTTGGGGCAGCCCCTGAGATAGTGGAACGCCGCTATCACGTCACCCCTGGTCCTTCTAAATCAGTTACACCGAGCCTTCATGTGTGGACCTGGTCTTTCTCACCCGACAAGCTTTTTTTCTTTTGAAAAGCCAAAGGTTCTTATTTTGCAACTCCTCTCGTGTTATGGACAGAGATTCCTGACTGGGCAAGATTTTAATTAGAGTTAAATTCAAGGATAGATTTCCTTTTCCTGACTGTTGGCTCAACCCAGACTCAGTCGGGAGAATCCCACTTGTACTAACGGCGCAGATTTCAAAAAGATCATCTGTCCATCCACATCTATCTATCTATCTATCTATCTATCTATCTATCTATCTATCTATCTACCATATCTACCTACTTACCTATCATCTACCATATCTATCTACCTACCTACCTACCTATCTATCATGTACCTTATCTACCTACCTATCTTCTACCATATCTACCTACCTACCATCCATCCATCCATCCATCCATCTCTATCTACCCATCCATATCAATCTCTCTATCATCTACCATATCTATCTATCTACCTATCATCTACGTACCTACCTACCTATCATCTATCTACTTACCTACCTACCATCTACCATATCTATCTACCTACCTACCTATCATGTATCATATCTACCTACCTATCTTCTACCATATCTACCTACCTACCATCTACCATATCTACCTACCTACCTACCATCCATCCATCCATCTCTATCTACCCATCCATATCAATCTCTCTATCATCTATCATATCTATCTATCTACCTATCATCTACCTACCTACCTACCATGTACCAAATCTACCTACCTACCATCCATCCATCCATCTCTATCTACCCATCCATATCAATCTCTCTACTATCATCTATCATATCTATCTATCTACCTATCATCTACCTACCTACTTACCTACCTATCTATATATCATCTACCATATCTATCTACCAACCACCTACCATGTACCATATCTACCTACCTACCATCCATCCATCCATCTCTATCTACCCATCCATATCAATCTCTCTATCTATCATCTACCCTATCTATCTATCCATCCATCCATCCATCCATCCATCCATCTACCTATCATCTACCTACCTACCTACCTATCATCTACCATATCTGCCTGCCTACCTACCTACCTACCTACCTACAATCCATCCATTCTCCTCAGTGAAAGACCATGGAATTTATTGAGGCTCGCAGATTGAACTTTTCCAAATCCATGTTCTGATTCACCCAATGAGAAAAGCAGATCAACCATGACAAAAGCAAAAACAACAACAACAAAAACCTTCCTCCTTTGTGGGTCAAACTGCCTTGTTCATTTTTTTTAAAAAAAAAGTATCTTCGCTGAGTTTTTCAATCAGTTTCAAACCTATTTACCTGTCACACCTCTCAGGTGGAACAAAAGCATTGGTCTGAGGCGGGAGGATGCAGGCAAGGGCTAAAGCTCTTTAACGAAGGAATTAGCACAACGTATTGAAGGAATCTCTTTTCTGGATGAGATCAATACCTCCCAAATGTGCGGTTAATTCGGGGCCTGCCAGATAGAAGAATGTGGTTGGGCTAAAGTGCCAAGCAATGAATGAAACTGCTGAATAATTGATGGAAGCAGAAAAGAAGAAAGGAGAGAGAAAGGAGGATGAGTTGGCTCCCAATTTGCTTCTACTGGCCCTTCTAACTGAAAGAATTGGACTTTACAAAAGCTCAAAAAGGAAATTATCCTTCATTCCTTTCCTTTCCTTTCCTTTCCTTTCCTTTCCTTTCCTTTCCTTTCCTTTCCTTTCCTTCCTTTCTTTCTTCTCTCTCTCTTTCTTTTCCTTTCTTGCTAGTAGCTATATCATCTATCTATATCATCTATCTCATTCTCTATTTTCTACCTACCTACCTACCTTTCTTTCTTTCTTTCTGCTTCTTTCTCTTTTCTTTTTTCCTTTCTTGCTAGCTAGCTACATCTATCTATATCATCTATCTCCATCTCTCTTGTTCTCTATAATCAATCTATCATCCATCTATCTATCTATCTATCTATCTATCTATCTATCTATCATCATCTATCTATCTATCTATCTATCTATCTATCTATCTATCTATCATCTGTCTACCTACCTACCTATCATCTATTTATCTATCTATCATCTGTCTACCTACCTACCTATCATCTATTTATCTATCTATCTATCTATCTATCTATCTATCTATCTATCTATCTATCATCTGTCTACCTACCTACCTATCATCTATCTATCTATCTATCTATCTATCTATCTATCTATCATCTGTCTACCTACCTACCTATTATCTATCTATCTATCTATCTATCTATCTATCTATCTATCTATCTATCCTGCTCATCTTCCTTATAGGACTGTCATATAGGCAACAAGCAACACAAAAAGAGGAAAAGAAAAACACTTGTACTAAAAAAGGTAGGACATTCTCTCATGTTTGACAGATTTTTTTTAATAATAATAAAAAATCAATAACAAAGCCTATGTTACATTTGCTTTTCTCTATACAAAGATAACTATCTTTATGAGCAACCTACCAGGAATTCTCCAACTCTCACACAATTTTTCAGTCATGCCTGAAAAAATGTCAGAAACCTTTGCAATACTTAGCAAATTAATATTTCCTGTTAGATCCATAAATCGTATCGGTTTATAAATCCTGACCCCTCCCCTCACAATCTCCTTTTTTTTAACGTCAACTGCAGGCATCTTACAGGAACTCTATCTAATTGCAAAAGTTGAGTACGAGGGCCAGCGGGAGTTATAATCAAAGCAAATAATGAAAAAAACAAGGAGGTGTTTGATTTAAAACAAAAAAAAAAGACTCCTCAGATGTCAAAGAATTGATAAAACAAGGGAATGAAGATTAAACTTGATTCGCGGCTATGAAAACTTTATTATTAATTTAGGGAAAGGGAATAGAAAAGAGAAGAAGGATGAAAGGAAAGATTGCTAGATGGGATCTCGAGAGGATACCTATAGCATTCCTGTTATGGGGGGGGGTGGAGGGAAATGAGTAAAAAGAACATTCAATCCTTTAGAGATTCACTTGTTTTTTAAATGAGTTCTCAACTTCATACGTACATAAGTTTCATTTTGAGAAGAGGAACGGAAAGAAACCTTCTGCGTGGCTGCAACAGAACATTTGCTCAAACGTTTCATAAGCCATAATTTCAGAAGAAATAGGATAACCCTGATTCTCCGAAAATAAGACCTCCCTGGATAATAAGCCCAATCGGGCTTTTGAGCGCCTACGCTAAAATAAGCCCCACCCCCTCTGAAAATAAGCCCTCCCCGGAAATATTTAAACGCACATGCAAAAAGTTAGTAACACAGCTCTTAAGAGAACCTGGCTTCCCCCGTGGACTTCGCTTGTCGGGAAGTCGCAAAAGAGGATTGCGTGACTCAGGGACACTGCAGCCATCATAAATAGGAACCAGTTGCTGAATTTTGATACACGTAACCTCGGGGATGCTGCAATGGTCGTTAAGTGTGAAAAACGATCCTAAGTCACGTTTTTTTCAATGCCCCTGTCACTTCGAAAGGTCATTAAACACATGATTGTTTTGTGGTCAAAGGAACGACCTGTGGTGCATTTTGCACATCTTCAAAGCAGGGGTGAAATGCTCCCGGTTTGGACCGGATCGCCCAATCCGGTAGCAATGGTGGCGGGTGGTTCGGAGAACCGGTAGCAAAAATTCCTGCCCCTCCCCATGCCCAGCTGAGCCATGCGATCATCAGAGGCTTTTTTTAAAAAAATGCCTCTGATGATCCAAGCTGAGTTGCCTGATCAGCAGAGGCTTTTTTTTCTTTTAAAAGCCTCTGATGATCCAAGCTGAGTTGCCTGATCGACAGAGGCTTTTTTTCTTTTAAAAGCCTCTGATAATCCAAGCTGAGTTGCCTGATTGTCAGAGGCTTTTTTTCTTTTAAAAGCCTCTGACGATCCAAGCTGAGTTGCCTGATCGTCAGAGGCATTTAAAAAAAAAAAAAGCCTCTGCCGATCAGGCAACTCAGCTGGGATCGTCAGAGCCTTTTGAAAGCATTTTTTACAACCTCTTCACTGAAGAGGTTGTAAAAAAAATGGTTTTGAAAGTTTTTTTTAAAAAGTTGGCCACGCCCACCCAGTCACATTACCGCCCACTCCCACCAAGCCACGCCCACAGAACCGGTAGTAACAAAGTTTAGATTTCACCACTGGTTCAAAGGAACCAGTTTTTTTTTTCTTTTCTTTTCAGGAAGATTCTGCTAATTCAGGAAATTCCTCCACGGCCCCTTGCGCCTTGGCTTCAAAAGTAAATCCTTATCTCTCCCATATATATATATATATACTTATATATTTTTTCCTATCTAAGGAGGGTTTCCAGAAACTTGACTTGCGTTGGGAAAGGGCCGCGAACAGGTTTCAACACATCCCACCGTTTGCAGGCTTGATGAGTCACCACTTTCCCCCCCTTCTCCCGCGTCAAGACCGACAGCCAAATCACAACACCCACACAATCCAAAAAAAAAAGGCCCTCACTTGCTCTCCCACCCTCCCACCCCCACCAGCAGGAAGAAACCTTACCCAACCTGAACATGAAGTGTCCTGCTACAACTTGCTTAGCCTCGAAGGCAGCCATGAGCGCAAAGGGGGGGGGAAAGAGCCAAGGAATGCAACCCTTCTCTTGCGGTAGTGGATTGGGCCCTGTCCTGGGTAAACAAGGAAGGGTTGGGTGCGCGAGAAGCACAGAGGTGAGAGTGTGCCTCAGCTTTCAAAGGAATGTGCCAGTTATGCATTGCCCTGAAAATTAAAGACAAGAGCTACCAATCTTTCGGTCCTCAAGGACCACTAAATTCATAATTTTAAATCCCGCGGACCACTAATATGATCTGCCTAATGATCAGCTGGGTGGGCGTGAGTAGGTGGTCATGTGACTGGGTGGGCGTGGCCAACTCGGTCTCACTCGCGTCAAGGGGCGCCTCGCCGGCTTCTACCCACCACTCTCCTCCCAGTCGCTCCTCGCCTGTCCGCCCGGGCTCCTTAGAGCCCCAACAGGAAGCAGTTGTTGGAGCTAAGCAGCCACCGTGAGAAAGAGTTGGCAAAACAGCTCAGTTCAAATTGGATCTGACCGAGAAGGAGGCTCAGCAGAAGCACCTCACTGAGGACTAGGAGCATAGGCTTTCCAAGCAGAGGGAAGACCTGCGGGAGTGCAAGGCCAGGTACCAGCACCTGGAGGCTCAGCGGGCTGAGATGGTCAGCCAGTTCCAGGCCATGATGCAGTCCCACTAGAACAAGGCCCTCTGGCTCTTCGCCACCAGCGTCTCTTCCCTCCAGCCTTCACCCAAAGCCCCACACCTGGAGGCCGAAGCAGACCCCGAGTCGGAATTTCTGCCCCCCTCCGACCCACATAAAAAGACCGCAAAGGGGGAGACTCTCTGCAGCGACACAAACGTTCATTGCATGTATCCGTCCCAGGGGCCGTAGTCTGTGGACCCCTGATTTAGTGCAACATAAAAAATGCAAATAACTTTTCTGCGGACCACCAAAAGTTTCTTGAGGACCACCAATAGTCCACGGACCACCAGTTGGTGATCACTGAACCAAGCAGTCTTCTAACCAAACTTCCTAGGAAAGCCATCACGTCAAACATTAAGGAAGGACGGTGTGTCTGAATTCTGCCTGGTCTTATCAGGTTCCTTCAGAATTCCTCAAAGGTCTACATCATTGGCCATTATCTCCATTTAAGAAGGGTTTGGAGGAAAACATGAGTTTGCGTCACCCTTGACCTGGTTGAAATGCTTGTGGATTCCTTGGAAATCCACCCCAAATGCTTCTTTTGAGAGTTCAGTCTTGCCCAAATTTGGTTGGACGTTCTTTAATCTGATTTAGAGAGCAAGATTAGAAGAAGACTCATGCTGAAGCCATCGCCTAGCTGATGAAGTAGAGATGGTAACCACCTCAAGAGGTTGCATCTCTCCTTGAGATCCACGATAAGAAAAAAACAGAGTAGGAACACAATGCATAGATCTTAATTTTCACAGTGCTTCTTACTGGTGAATATGAGACAACCTTCTGAATCTGAATGTTTTTATAATATTAATTTGCACTACGTTTCTGAAGAAAGTTTAGCAAATAGTAATTTAGGTTCCAGCTTTATCCCAAAGCTAAAATTTTTATCTAATCATCATCATCATCATCATCATCATCATCATCATCATCATCATCATCACAGCATTACCATGGATGCTTTGATTGTGGTGAAATCCAAATTTTTTTACTACCGGTTCTGTGGGTGTGGCTAGGTGGGCAGGGCTTGGTGGGCGGGGCTACTGCAAAATCCCCATTCCCTCCCCACTCCTGGGGGAAGGATATTGCAAAATCTCCATTCCCACCCCACTCTGGGCCCAGCCAGAAGTGGCATTTGCCGGTTCTCCAAACTACTCAAAATTTCCGCTACCAGTTCTCCAAAGTGCTCAAAATTTCCGCTACAGTCCTCCTCCTCCTCCTCCTTCCTGCAAACCTCCCTCCCTTCTAGCTCTGATGATGTTACCTAGTTTGGTAATTAAATGTCTGCAAGAGAGCAACCAAAGTCAGAGAGCACCAATGATCTCACAGTCGTCGTCGTCTCCTCCTCCTCCTCCTCCTCCTCCTCCTCCTCCTCTTCCTCCTCCTCCCTGCAAACCTCACTCCCTTCTAGCTCTGATGATGTTACTGAGTTTGGTAATTAAATGTCTGCAAGAGAGCAACCAAAGTCAGAGAGCACCAATGACCTCACAGTCGTCTCCTCCTCCTCCTCCTCCTCCTTCCTGCAAACCTCACTCCCTTCTAGCTCTGATGATGTTACTGAGTTTGGTAATTAAATGTCTGCAAGAGAGCAACCAAAGTCAGAGAGCACCAATGACCTCACAGTCGTCTCCTCCTCCTCCTCCTCCTCCTCGTCCTCCTCCTCTTCCTCCTCCTCCCTGCAAACCTCACTCCCTTCTAGCTCTGATGATATTACCTAGTTTGGTAATTAAATGTCTGCAAGAGAGCAACCAAAGTCAGAGAGCACCAAGGATCCCACAGCAGGATGGAGAATTTGACCATCCCTGTCGCTCTACCTGGAGATGTTTCTAAGAATGCCATCCAAAACCAACAGGAGATCGGATCGCTTCCAATTCTGACTGCCCAGGAATTTCTCCCTCTTTTGTTCAGAGCACCTCCTGAAAGCCACCTGGCTGACAAGCCTCACCTTGCTTTGCCTTTTGGGAGAGAAGGTTTAATTGCTCAGCCCCCACCCTCTTGGGGGGGTCCCCCCCCCCCCCCCCCCCCCCCCCCCTCCCCCCCCCCCCCCACTGCTCATTCTCTGCCTGGCTTAAGGCTATAATTCCTCTCTGACTACTCAGGCAAAATTTTGCCCTTTTTCCCTTCACAAAAAAGGAAGGAAGGAAACAGCAGCATTATTTCTCGGCTCGCTTTTAAGTCATTTGCTGGAAGAGAAGTGGGGGAATTAAAGCACATTTCCAGCTTGGTGGGGAAGAGGAATTAAGAGCCAGGGTGAGTAGAGGCACGTGGGCATAGATATGTACAGAGATGAATGGACACATACGCACAGAGCCGAGGGAGGGGGCCACTTTTTAAATAAAGGAATTGCAATGAGGAGTTCTTTATCCAAATCTAAGTGGGTCAGAGGCCCCTGTAGCCAAAGTCAATAGTTTTTAAGAGCAAGAAACGAACACCCAAAGTCAGCAGGGAACAGAAAGGCCAAATCAGAACGACAGAATAACAAGAGTTGGAAGGCACCTTGGAGGTCATCTAGTCCAACCCCCTGCTCGGGCAGGAGACCCTATACCCATGATGGCGAACCTATGGCACGCGTGCCAGAGGTGGCATGCAAGAGCCCTCTCTGTGGGCACATGCGCCGTCACCAGCTGGTCTTCATTTATTTATTTATTAGTTAGACTTCTATACCGCTTCATAGTGTTTTACAGCCCTCTCTAAGCGGTTTACAAAGTTAGCATATAGCATATTGCATATTATCATTAGCCTATTGCCCCCTAACAATCCGGGTCCTCATTTTACCCACCTCGGAAGGATGGGAGGCTGAGTCAACCTTGAGCCGGTTGAGATTTGATCTGCTGATCTGCTGAACTAGCAGTCAGCTGAAGTAGCTGCAGTACTGCACCCTAACCACTGCGCCACCTCAGCTCATGTGTGCCGGAGAGCCTGAAAACGGCCTGATCTTTAGCCATTTTGGGGGCGTTTTCAGGCTGTTTTTCAAGCATTTTTGGGCCATTTTTTTAAAATCAAAAACAGCCTGAAAATGGCCTAAAAACGGCCTGCAAAATGGCTCAAAAAATGGCCAAAAACCAGCGTGTGCTGGCCAGCTGGTTTTTGGGTTTCCAGCACTCGGCATGCATGCGTTTTGGTTTGGGCACTCAGTGCCGAAAAGGTTCACCGTCACTACCCTATATCAGTGATGGCTAACCTTTTTGCCATTGCGTGCCAAAAGAGGTGGGAGCGCGGGGTGTCACACATGTGTGTGCCCACACCCATAATTCAATGCCCCCCTGTGCCCACCCCCCATACCGCATTTGGCACGCGATGGCATGGTGGGCCCAGTAGGCCTGTTTTTCGGCCTCCCCAGGCTTCAGATGTGAAGTTTCCGAAAGATGCCCTAATTAACTTGAAAGCTTTGCAAGTTGACATCAGAGACTTTCTTGGAGCCTGGGGAGGGCGAAAACAGCCTTCCCCCACCTCCCTGGAGGTCCTCCGGAGGCTGGAAATGACCCATTTTCTGATTTCCAGTGGGCCCGGAAGGCCCAAAAATCAGCTGGCGCGCTGGAGCTGAGCTAGGGCAATGCTCGCGTGCCCACAGATATGGCTCCACGTACCATCTGTGGCACGCGTGCCATAGGTTCGCCATCACGGCTCTATATAATTTCAGACAAGTGGTCGTCCAATCTCTTCTTAAAAACCATCCAGTGTTGGAGCACTCACAACTTCTGGAGGCAAGTCGTTCCGCTGATTAACTACTTCTGAGTAGTTAATGGATTTGAAATAGCAACTCGGAGCAATCCCATTGTCCCAGCGTTTCTTAATCTCAGCAACTCTTAAGATGCGTGGAGTTGAACTCCCAGAATTCCCCAGCCAGCACTGGGTGAATTGAGTTTTTCCTCGAAGACATTTCGCTTCTCATCCAAGAAGCTTTCTTCCGTTCCGACGTCAGAACGGAAGAAAGCTTCTTGGATGAGAAGTGAAACGTCTTCGAGGAAAAACAAAGAAAGTCGAATTGCCTTTCGCAAAAGCATCTTTGGGACATGGATGACTGAGAATCTCCACAGACAGAAGAAGTAGGAGGTAATTATTCTAGAAGGTTCCACCCATAGTGGCCACCATCTTACAAATGGCCAAGCCGAGTGTCATCTGAAATGAGCTGCCCCCGGAGATACGGCGGATCCCGGATCTTCGCACCTTTCGTCGCTGCCTAAAGACGTTTTTATTCCAGCAAGCCGGGCTGGCCTAACTCTTTTAAATTGTTTTAATTCTTAAATTGTTCATTATTGGTCTTCATATGGGGGTGTTTTAATTGTGGGCCAAATTAATTTAATTGGATTTTAATACTGTTTTTAAATTTTGTATTTCTTGTGTTTTATCTGTTGGCTGTTCACCGCCCCGAGTCCTTCGGGAGAAGGGCGGTATATAAATATAAACAAACAAATAAATAAATAAATTTGCAAGTGGTTCATGGGACATCCTCAGATTTGCAAATGTGCCAAGCGTATCCAATGGAAAAAGGAGACGCAAGAGACTGGGTGGAGAATTCAACGTTAAGTAGCAAATCCATAATTAATTCCCCATGTTGGCTTGCGAAAACGGCAACTCCAGCCTTTATTTTTCCCCCGTTCCCTTTACGTGAAAACGGGAGAGCGATCCAAACGAGCTTCGGAATGCAGGACTCTAATGGGGAATGTCTGACTAACTGAATGAAATTGCCCAATCAATATTCTGGATCCAAACAAAACATTTTGACATTTCTAAAGGAGGCCTTTTGTTCCCCAAACTGTTGAGATCTGGCCGCTTCGTCAAATGTTTGCATTCCCGGAGCCTCAGCTGGCACAGAACATCTGAAGGCTGATGGATGCAGTTTCCCTCCTTCCCACGTCAGTTCCAAGCAGCATCAGAATGTCAATTGCTTTCGCGACGGACAAAAACAGAGGCCGCCCGCCTGCCTTTCAGCTGAGTTTGAGCGCAGAGGTGAACAAAGCTGCCTTGAACTAAAGTAGACCTTTTGACCATCCAATTCAGGTCTGTTTACTCCTAAATTTCAGAGGTGGTATTCAGCCGGTTCGCACCGAACTGGTAGCGGCGATCGCAGGTGGGTTTGCCCACCCACCCCGGCTCCAAGTCGTGATATTTAGGCACGTTTTCGAGGCTGGGCGCATGCATAAAAGGCGTGCGAGCGAGCAAAGCACATGCTCGAAAAGTTGGGCACACGGAAAGCTGGGCATATGCGCGGCGAACTGGTGATAAAGGTGAGTGAAACCCACCTCTGCCTACCTTCTCTATTCTAGCATCCTCCAGATATGCCAAGTGTAGATCCCATGAAGTGTAGGCCCCAGTGATTTTACAAGCATAGAAATTATTTCAGGCAGCCCTAGACTTTACAAAGAGTTGCTCAGGGACTGTTTGAAGTTAAGACTTCAGAATTTAGAATAGCTTCATTGTCCCTTTCAAAGGTACACTAATCGGCATACATTATTATTATTATTATTTTAAATTTGATTTATAAGCCGCCCTTCTCCAGAGACTCAGGGCGGCTTACAATGTGCTAAGCCAGTGTTTCCCAAACTTGGCTATTTTAAGATGCATGGACTTCAATTCCCAGAATTCCCCAACCAGTATGCCTGGTTGAGGAATTCTGGGAGTTGAAGTCCATACATCTTCAAAGGGTCAAGTTTGGGAAACACTGTGCTAAGCAATAGCCTTCATCCTTTTGTATATTTATACAAAGTCAGCTTATTGCCCCCACAAACCGGGTCCTCATTTTACCCACCTTAGAAAGGATGGAAGGCTGAGTCAACCTTGAGCCTTGGCGAGATTCGAACCTGCAGTAATTGCAGGCAGCTGGTCTTAATAACAGGGTGCTTTAGACCACTGTACTACCAAGGATCTTTAAAATAATAAATAATAAGATAGGCTTAAGATACAGAAGGATCTTGACAGACTTGAACATTGGGCGCTATCTAACAAAATGAAATTCAACGGTGGAAAAAAACAAGGTTCTACATTTAGGCAAGAAAAACAAAATGCACAGGTACAGTGTATGTGGTACCTTGCTTAATAATGGTGACTGTGAGAGGGATTTTGGAAGTCCTAGTGGACAATCACTTAAAGATGAGCCAGCCATGTGCAGCAGCTGCCAAAAATGTGACTGGGTGGGCATGGCCAACTTTATATCATTTATGTCAAGGGGCGCCTCGCCAGCCTCTACTCACCCCTCGCCTGCCAGCCACTCCTCGACTGCCCACCCGGGCTCCTCAGGGCCCCAACAGGAAACAGTTGCTGGAGCTAAGCAGCCACCAGGAGAAAGAGTTGGCAAAACAGCTCAGTTCAAATTGGATCTGACTGAGAAGGAGGCTCAGCAGAAGCACCTCACTGAGGACTAGGAGCATAAGCTTTCCAAGCAGAGGAAAGACCTGCGGGAGTGCAAGGCCAGGTACCAGCACCTGGAGGCTCAGCGGGCTGAGATTGTCAGCCAGTTCCAGGCCATGATTCAGTCCCACTGGAACGAGGTCCTCCGGCTCTTTGCCACCAGCGGTACTTCCCTCCAACCTTCGCCCAAAGCCCCACACCAGGAGGCTGAAGCAGATCCCAAGTCAGAATTTCTGCCCCCCTTTGACCCATACAAAAAGACCCCAGAGGGAGAGACTCTCTGCAGCAACACAAATGTTCATTGCACGTATCCATCCCAGGAGCCGGAATTTGAGGACTTCTGATTTAGTACAATATAAAAAAATGCAAATAATTTTTCTGCGGACCACCAAAATTTTCTCACGGACCACCAGTTGGTGATCGCTGCACCACACAACTTTGGGGATTAGGATCAATCGCGAAACAGCAACAAGATTCATGTCCTGAACTCCCCCAGAATGCTGAATATAGATTCCAGAAATAATAGAGGAACAGGAAAAAAAACAGACACCAAGCTGCAAGGGGATAGATGCTTAACCCCTGGTGCAGTTGTACATCTCCAGGGAGCTCAAAGGAGGCACCAGAACCAATACGCAAAAGATTCCTGAGTCCAGAAGAGAGGAGAATACATTAAAAAAAAGAGAGAGAGACTCGGAGTAACTCCATCTTAATTACGCTAAGTGTAAGTTGGTTTGGAGAATTGCTTTGGCAGGATGTCAAGACTCATGCCAAGTCCTTCAAAGCTGGCCAACTCAAGAAACGAGATGCGAGAACTACTCGCATTTTCTGGAATGCTCTTTATTGCTATTAGTCTAATGTGGTGCGTTTCTCAACCTTGACAGCTCGGAGAATGGGCGGACTTCAACTCCCAGAATTCCCCAGCCAGGGAGGTTGAGAATCCCTGCTCCAAGGTAACACGATTTTGAAAGTCTACAAAGCCATTCTCCGGATCAAGGTCTACCTAGCGTAATCAAGGTATGCCTAGCCATTACTCCGAGTCTCTTTTTGATGTTTCCTTCTCTCTCCTGGATTCAGGAATCTTTTCTGTGAACGGTTCTGCTTCAGAGATTTACAGATTGGAAGGAACCTTATGGGTCATCTAGTCCAACCTCCCACCCAAGCAGGAGACCCTCACCATTTCTGACAAATGGCAGTCCAGTCTCTTCTTGAAAGCCTCCAGTGATGAAGCTCCCACAATTTCCAAAGGCAACTTCTGTTCCATTGGTTAATTGTTCTCACTGTCAGAAAATTCCTCCTTATTTCTAGTTTGAATCTCTCCTTGATCAGTTTCCATCCATTATTCCTTCAGGTGCTTTGGAAAATAGCTTGACCCCCTCCTCTCTGTGGCAGCCCCTCAAATATTGGAAGACTGCTATCATGTCTCGAATACCACTTTAGATTGAACTGAAAAGGGAAACAACAAGAGAGAGGGGAAGGAGTAGAGAGAGAGAGGAAGGGAGAGGAGAAAAAAGAAAGGGAAAAGGGAGAGGAAGAAAAAGGGAGGGGAAAGAGGAGTAGAAGAGAAGGTTAGAAGGGGGGGAAGAAGAGAGGAGTGGGGGAAGGGAAGGGGAAGTAGGAAAGAGAAGGAGAGGAAGAAAGAAGAAAGGAGGAGGAGAAGGAGGAAGGAAGAGAAGGGGAGGAGGAGAAGAAGAAAAGTTGGAGTAAAAGTAAATGGTAAAAGAGCAGCCCCGAAAAAGTAAAAATGAAAGTTAAAAGATAAGGTGAATGAAAAATGATGGATAAATGATTGTAAATGTGTTTATGAGAAATAAAAATAAAAAAATATTGGAAGACTGCTATCCTGTCTCCCCTGGTCCTTCTCTTCACTAGATTAGCCATGCCCAGTTCCTGCAACCGTTCATCGTATGTTTCCTTCTCTGCATTCCCAGGATCTGCTGGCCTTCCACCACAGGTGTAGACAACACTGAGTTAAGAAGAACCTTCCAGAAGATGTTCAAACACGCCTAGTTTTCCAGTATTTCAACCAAACCACCTCACTGGTATCCTGGCAAGAACAGGTAAACCCAAGTCATCTCCATACCCTGGGAAAAGTAGCTGCACATCCTCAACCTGCTCCCGATAACATCAGAATAGAGTTATTTTTGGGATGGTAGCGAATGAGTAACCCTTGTCTGAATCTTGATCTGACTCATGCCATGCTTTGGCTGCCCGTCACTGCGCCGAGAGGAAGAAGAGAAGAGCTTCGTGTAGGAAATGTCATGTTTCATTCCAGGATGATCTGCCTCAGTACACGATGTTAAAAAAAAAATAAACTCTGACTGAGGGATTGGTGGGAAAACAACCAGGAAATTCACAGACGTTCAAAATTGGGAATCTTTCCACCAGATTTCTGTTGCTGCTGAAGCAAGGAAGGCTTCTCTTTGGCTAACCTAGATTTTCACCTGAGTCACCTCTTTTGTGGACGCTGCATTGGCTTCCAATTTGCTCGCTTTAGCCTTTAATATGTGGTGTGAAGGGCTATTTGCTTGCTTTATTACTTTTACAGGTAGGTCCAAATCAATTCCAGATCCAATTCGCTGGTTGTCATCTTTAAAGCCCTCTATGGCCTTGGATGCAGTGGCTCAGTGGCCAAGATGCTGAGCTTGTCGATCGAAAGGTCGGCAGTTCAGTGGTTCGAATCCCTAGTGCCACCTAATGGGGTGAGCTCCCATTCCTTGTCCCAGCTTCTGCCAGCCTAGCAGTTCGAAAGCACGTAAAAAAATGCAAGTAGAAAAATAGGGACCACCTTTGGTGGGAAGGTAAAGGGACATGGTGGCTCGGTGGCTAAGATGCTGAGCTTGTCGATCGAAAGGTCGGCAGTTCAGAGGTTCGAATCCCTAGCGCCACGTAACAGAGTGAGCTCCCGTGACTTGTCCCAGCTTCTGCCAACCTCGCAGTTCGAAAGCAGGTCAAAAATGCAAGTAGAAAAATAGGGACCACCTTTGATGGGAAGATAACAGCGTTCCGTGCGCCTTTGGCATTTAGTCATGCCAGCCACATGACCACGGAGACGTCTTCGGACAGTGCTGGTTCTTCGGCTTTGAGACGGAAATGAGCACCGCCCCTAGAGTCAGGAACGAGTAGCACATATGTGCGAGGGGAACCTTTACCTTTATCTTATGGCCTTGGACCAGATTGTTTGAAGGACCGTTGTTTGAAGGACAGTCTTTTCCGAAATATATCTACCCAATCCACTAGAACAGGAAGGCAAGGGATGTTATGGATCTCCTCTTTTGAGGAGGTCCATCTGGCGGGACTAAGAATGACCTTCTCTTCCTTTGGAATAAATAAATCCAGAAATAAGATTGGCCTTCACACTTCAAGGAAGATCCTGAAGATGTGGTTTTGCCAACAGGACCTCAGGATGATGCAGAGCTCATCAATTGGTTGTTTAATTGTTGTCACCAGTTGTTGGGTAGCCATATAAATTTTCTTAATGAATAAATAAAGTTCACAGGTGCCCCCAAATCCCATTTCCCTCTGGGTCCAACCTTGCAACAAATCTCAGCAAGAGATGGACTTAGTCCATTAATGAGCCGCGATGGTGCAGTGGTTAGAGTGCAGCACTGCAGGCTACTTCTGTTGATCACCGGCTGCCAGCAGTATGGCAGATCGAATCTCACCAGGCTCAACGTTGACTCAGCCTCCCGTCCTTCCGAGGTGGGTAAAATGAGGACCCAGATTGTTGGGGGCAAGAGGCTGACTCTGTAAACCCTTTAGAGAGGGCTGGAAAGCACAATGAAGCGGTATATAAGTCTAAGTGCTATTGCTATTAGTCTCATCCAGGAAGATGGGGCGTTTTCCTCTACTCACCTCTGAAAAGAGGTCAATAAAATACGTGATGCACAGGGCTATTTTGGTTTCCAAAAAGAAATTCATTTTTACCATTTCACACGCAATAAAGGAGAAGGAAAGGAGGGGGAAAATGAAACCACGGGTGATTTATTACCAAGGTGGCAGGAGCTACTTGGCCTTGTAGACCTTAGCGTGAGATTCTCTGCAGGCCTTGAGAAGAAGATCCACTCCATCAATGCAATCCCCATTCCCACCCCACTCCAGGGGAAGGATACTGCAAAATCTCCATTCCCACCCCACTGCAGGGGAAGGATACTACAAAAGCCTTGGTAGTACAGTGGTCTAAGGCACCCTGTTATTAAGCTGGTTATTAAGACCAGCTGCCTGCAATTACTGCAGGTTTGAATCTCGCCAAGGCTCAAGGTTGACTCAGCCTTCCATCCTTTCTAAGGTAGGTAAACTGAGGACCCAGTTGTGGGGGCAATAAGCTGACTTTGTATAAAATATACAAAAGGATGAAGGCTATTGCTGAGCACATTGTAAGCCGCCCTGAGTCTCCGGAGAAGGGCGGCATATAAATCAAAATTAAAAAATTAAAAAAAAAAAATCTCCATTTCCACCCTACTCCAGAGGAAGGATACTACAAAATCCCCATTCTCACCCCACTCCAGGGGAAGGATACTACAAAATCCCCATTCCCACCCCACTCCAGGGGAAGGATACTACAAAATCTCCATTCCCACCCCACTCCAGAGGAAGGATACTACAAAATCCCCATTCCCACCCCACTCTGGGGCCAGCCAGAGGTGGCATTTGCCGGTTCTCCCAACTGCTCAAAATTTCGGCTACCGGTTCTCCAGAACCTGTCAGAACTTGCTGCATTTCACCCCTAATATCAATACATATCAATACCAGTAGCTTTTCAAATGTGGGAGGAAAAAGCAAAATATGGCAGAATTCTCCCTTAATGGGACAGGAGACTTTCAGCCCTTACGAAAGTTATAGATTTAGACAAATGGTTGCGTAGAAGGCAAGTCCCTACACCAAATCTGTCAGGGGTAAGTATTTATTTACAGACGTTTGATTTTACGCTTCATTCATGCATGAGAAGCTACTGTTCCCTTCTAATGAGGAATGTTAATATTTCATTTCTCTTTTGTTTTTCTTAACAGTCGTTTTTTGCTTGCCAGGTGGGTCTAGGAAGCAGCGAAATAAACAAGCAGAGATCTGTTCAGGCCGAATGGCCAGGATGGATTTGATTTGTATCATCAAAGCCATTTCTGTATTGTTTCGATCTGCCTTTCCAAATCAGCTTCTCACACTAAGTCCAAACGATTCGGGGAAATAATTCAGTTTGCGTGGGTGGGAAGGGGCCACCTTCTCAGCCGGTGTTCGAACGCCAGAGGCACCGGGTTATTCTGCAATTTATTATTAATTCAACGTATTTACACGGCCATCCAACTCACACATTTACAACAACATCAAAACCATCACATTCCCCGCACCCACCCCTATTTTGGCAGCAATCAGATCAACCACACAATCATTTTGAGCCGAAGAAGCTTCTTGGATCAGAAGTGAAACATCTTGAAAGGAAAAAAAAAAATCAGAAATGCGTTGCCTCTTGACAAAAAGCACCTTTTTTTAAAAAAAAATTGATTTATATGCCGCCCTTCTCCGGAGACTCAGGGAGGCTTACAATGCGCTAAGCAATAGCCTTCATCCTTTTGTATATTTATACAAAGTCAGCTTATTGCCCCCACAACTGGGTCCTCATTTCACCTACCTTAGAAAGGATGGAAGGCTGAGTCAACCTTGAGCCTTGGCGAGATTCGAACCTGCAGTAATTGGAGGCAGCTGGTCTTAATAACAGGGTGCTTTAGACCACTGTACTACCAAGGCTCAGTGGCACCTGTGGGACACACAATCATTTCCATTTGGGATCTCCAGGCTTCCAGACGAAACTTAGACTTCAAAACCCTTCAGCAAAGCAACAGGGTGAAGGCACTGGTGGGGATTCAGCCGGTTCGCACCACTTCTGGAGAACCGGTTGTTAACTTTCTGGGCAGTTTGGCAAACTAGTTGTTGGAAGAAATCATTAGGGCAGAGAACCGGTTGTTAAATTACTTGAATCCCACTACTGGGTGAAGGCCATTGTATCCCAGGGGGAATGATGTTCCACAGAGAAGGAGCCACCACTCAGAAGGTCCTCAAAGAGAGAAGAGTTCCTTCCTTGAGAAGAAATTTACCGTATTTTTCGGAGTATAAGATGCACCTTTCCCCCCCCTAAAATGGGGTGAAAATTTAGGTGCGTCTTATACACCGAATGTAGCCCCGCCCACCCACTGGCCCCCACCCTTTGGCCTCTGCTTTGTAGCAGTTACCTCCTTGCAAGCAAACAGCAAGAAAAAACAGCTCCTTTCAGCTTCAGCACAGGCTAATTAGCACAAGTTGATTGGATCGGCCTCCCAACTCTCAGCTGATTTGCTCTCAGCTGTTTTGCACGGGCCTCTGCTGCTTGCTGCAAGGAGGTAAACTGCTGGGAGCAGATTTATTTTTTTTCCCTTGTGCTAATCAAGCTATGCTGAAAACAAAACTGAAAGTAAAGCTGGCTGTTTGCTGTTTGCTGCAACGAGGCAAAATTGCTGGGAGGCAGAGGCAGATTTCTTTTTTTTTGTTTTCCTCACCAAAAAAGGTAGGTGCATCTTATACTTTGGTGAGTCTTATACTCCAAAAAAATACGGTAAAACCAATCTCTGGTCAAAAATCGTGAATGGAGGCAGCCAATTCAACCTGATTTGAAACTTAGGTTTCAGGAACCGAACTTTACTTGGAATTTGAATGACTGCTGTCTTTCAAATGGCTTGCAAAATCTAGAAATGGCTTGGCAGGTTGGCTTGGAACAGCTGACATCCAGCAAATCAATATTTTTAACACCACCAAACCACGACACCTGCCTATCTCAGATGGATACAAATCCCAGGTAAACATTGGCTGACTGTGCGACCAACCTTAATAATAATAATCCTTCCATCCACTGTTACCTTCACTTGAGGAGACATGCCCAGAACTGAACTGCTATGGGTAATTTTTGAAACTACGGATTGACACCATGGAACAATGAGCTTCAAACCCAACAAAGAGCTTCTACACCAACCAGGTTTATCACTGCCTATCATCTCTCCAAAACTGGTGAGATAAAGATCTACCTCGATAAAGATCTATCTACATAAAAGTTGATCTACCCGTGCTTTTATTAAAATATTAACCCGGGCTTTATAATTGGCAGTCCCCAAATCTGTTGGGAGTTCCACAGATCCGGCCAAGAGAAGCTAATGCTTCTTGTTTACTTCTTCCAGAACGTCTTTCCACATATCCAGTTCAAGTATCAACAAGCTGATGGGGGAACCGTCCCTGAGAGAACCGAAGAGCATCGTCAACAACAAGGAGGGCGAGATGCCTTTGTGTCAATCCCAGTTCTTGAAGAAAAACAAAACAAAACAAACAAAATTCCAACAGAGGTTGACCGACATCCATCACAACGTCCAGATGACAGACAGAGCAGAAGGCGGGGGCAAAATTACGTCACGTGGACAAAGTCACCACAGGCTGTTGTAACAGGTGAGGAGGAGGAGGAGGAGGAGGAGGAGGAGGAGGAGGAGGAGGAGGATGTGCAGTAATTTTTTAAAAAAATTCACCCAAAACCTCCCAAGGAGAAGAGAAGAAAAGTCCATGTCCAGAAGAGTCCGTGTTGCGTTGATATTTTTTTCTTGTTCTGCCACCTGAGAAGATCCTTCCTTGTCTTTGTCTTCAAAGGTGTGGCTTTTTTTTTCTTTCTTGGACTTTCTTGGGTTTTTTTTCTTTTTTTCTTTGAAAACATTTCGCTTCTCATCCCAGAAGCTTCTTCAGAAGAACTTCAGAGAAGTGAAGAAGCTTTTGGGATGAGAAGCGAAATGTTTTCAAGGGGGAAAAAAAGGAAATGAAGAAAGTTCAGTTGCCTTTTGGGGAAAGAAAGCACTTTTGGGACAACCATGAATAGACGATTGGGAGCCTCCACAGACACTTCCTTCTCCTTCTCCCTTCGACCCAATGCTATACAGCTAGTCCTCGACTTACAACAGTTGGGTAAGGGACCGTTCGAAGTTACATCATCACAGAAAAAAAGTGACTTAGGACCGATTTTCACACTGAGGACCGTTTCAACATCTCCATGGTGAGGAGATTTACATTCGGATGCTTGACAAGTGACTCGCATTAATGACCGTGACAGTGTCCTGGGGGCGGGGTCATGTGATTCCCTTTTGCGACCTTCAGACAAGCTAAGTCAATGGAGAAACCAGATTCACTAACTTAACAACGGCAGTGATTCACTCAACAACGGTGGCCAGAAATGTCAAATGGGACAAAACTCGACTTCACACATTTCTCACTTAGCAATGTAAGTTTTGGGCTCTGTTGTGGCCGTAAATTGAGGACTACTTGTATAATCCCCTGCATTTTGTTGATAGCTGCTTTCTCCTTCCCCTCTTACTCCATGCCACTCCTCAGACTGACTGCTTAAAATGCAGATTCAGGTACAAAGAAATAAAGGAAAAACCGACATTTCCGATAGCCCAATTCACCCACTCCTCACTCCCAGTTATGCCAACCTTTTCAACCAGCCACAACTGTATTTTTCTCCCTCCCTCCCTCCCTCCCTTCTCTCTTTTCTCTTTCTGTCTCTCCCTCCCTCCCTCCCATCTCTTTCCTCTTTCTTCTCACTCTTTTTTCTCTCCTCTCTTTTCTCTTTCTCTTTTTTCTCTTTCTCTCTCTCTCCTCTCTCTCTTTCTTTCTCTCTTTCTCTTTTCTCTTTCTCTCTCTTCTCTCTCTCCATTTCTCTTTCTCTTCTCTCTCTCTCCATTTCTCTTTTCTTTCTCTCTTTTCTTTTTCTCTCTTTTCTCTTTCTCTCTTTTCTCTTTCTCTCGCTCTCCGTTTCTCTCTTTCTCTTTTCTCTCTCTCCCTGTCTCTCTCTTTCTCTTCTCTGTCTCTCCATTTCTCTTTCTCTTTTTTTCTCTCTCTCCCTGTGTCTCTCTCTCTTTTCTCTCTTTTTTCTCTCTCTCTTCTCTCTCTTTCTCTTTTCTCACTCTCTCTCTCCATTTCTCTTTTCTCTCTCTCTCTCTCTCTCTCTCTCTCTCTCTCTCTCTCTCTCTCTCCATTTCTGAATTTCCTGGAGACCAAACAGAGCATCTATTAATTCATACATCCCCCTTTCAAAGCTATTAGGCCTCAGGTTACATAAGACCCGACTTCTATAAATTGGTGGTTATATGAAAAATTGTCGACATGCTGCTTTTATAGTTGTGTGCACAACAGAAATATTTACATTACACGTAGAAAGCTGTGTGTTTATGTTAACTGCCTTGAAACCTGCCTTAATGCAAAAAGGAAAAAATAAAATAAAAGGAAAAAAAAATCAGGTCACACATGGCTTTCCAGAAGGGAACAGTTACATAAGTCACCCTGCTGGATTCTGAATGAAATATACAATTTAATTTTAGACGCAGGCAAGAATGGATCCTCGGCTTAAAAATATACACATCTGGAACTTAAGCAAAGGAGGGCTTACTAAAATCCAGTGGTTTCTGCCAATAATTACTGCTGGTTATCATCTCTCTCTCTCTCTCCCACCTCAATCTTTCTCTCCTCTCTCTCTCTCTCTCTCAATCTTTCTCTCTCCTTCAATCTTTCTCTTTCTCTCTCCCTCTTCCTCTTCTCTCTCTCTCCTCTCTCTCCAATCTTTCTCTCTCCCCTTCTCTCAATCTCTCTCTCTCCTTTCAATCTTTCTCTCACTTCCCTTCTCTCAATCTCTCTCTCTCTCTTTCAGTCTTTCTCGCTCTCTCTCCTCTTCTCTCAATCTCTCTCTCTCCTTCAATCTTTCTTTCTCTCCCCTTCTCTCTCTCTCTCTCTCTCTCTCTGAATCTCTCTTTCTAATTTCTTAGAAATATTTTGCTTTTCCCCTGAATAGCTGCAAAGCTGCTCTTTAACAAGGATAGAAAACAAATATTTGAAGGAGGCAAGGGAGCTGCCGATGACCCCCTCCCCTCCAAAATACATAAAATAAACCTCGTGGGAGTGAATGTTGTGGCTGTAAAAACATCAGCCCAACCTTCAGCAATCTTCCCAGGTAGCATTTTCCAGCTGAGAGGACTTCAACCTCCCCAGAATTCTCCAGATGCTGGTGCTCAGAGGTTCTCCTTAAGAGATGGCACCAGCTGTCCTTACTGAATGCTGGGGAGGGGGCACCTCACAATAGCCCACTTCTTTAGGAAAACCACCCCAAAGGACACCTGAGCAGAAGAATCGTGTGGAACATCAGAAAAATCAACCGGTTCTGGGGCAGAACCAAGAACCACACAGGACATTCATTCGTCGATTAAAAACAGATGTGGCTACTGCGAGTCCAGTGGGATTCTACCAGTTCGGGCAAACCGGTAGCTCCGACGATCAGCTAGGAGAGAACTAGTTCGCTCCAACGATCAGATGGGGCCACCCACCCGCCTGCGCTATTTTCCTACCTTTATCTACTCAGCTGATTTGCGCGGCAGAGCTGATTGCCACGCGAATCAGCTGTGTTACGCCTCCAAAGAAACCTGGAAGTGAAGATTTCTTCAAAATGTGCATGCTGAACTGGTTGTTGAACCAGGAGGATCTCACCAGGGGTGAAATCCAGCAGGTCCTGACAGGTTCTGGAGAACTGGTAGCGGAAATTTTGAGTAATCTGGAGAACCGGTAGCGGAAATTTTGACTAGTTCAGAGAACCGGCAAATACCACCTCTGGCTGGCCCCAGAGTGAGGTGGGAATAGAGATTTTGCAATATCCTTCCCCTAGGAGTGAGGTGGAAATGGAGATTTTGCAGTATCCTTCCCCCAGGACTGGGGTGGGAATGGAGAATTTGCAGTATCCTTCTCCTGGAGTGGGGTGGGACTGGAGATTTTGCAGTATCCTTCCCCTGGAGTGGGGTGGGAATGTAGATTTTGCAGTATCCTTCCCCTGCAATGCCCACCAAGCCATGCCCACCAAGCCACACCACGCCCACCAAGCCACGCCCACAGAACCGGTAATAAAAAATTTGAATTTCACCACTGGATCCCACCACTGTGTGAGTCCATCTTTCTTTTCTGGCTGGCAAATCATAAGAAGTTCACTTTGATTTTTGCTGACCCTCAGCTGCCCATAACGTGAAAAGAAATGTCTTTTGCTCAGCATAAGCTCCCTAACAGGGTTAGCAAACTCGGCCGAACGCGTTCCCGAAAAAATTTCCACGGGATCTGAAATTCTGCAGAAGTGCGCATAACTTGGAAGCCAGCATCGGCATAGTTTCTTGGAAATAAGCTTCACGGTGGAATTAAAACCCACTTATCCAGGATTAAAGGCCGCTGAACCCAGGGAGGATTACTTCCACGAGGACGGTGCATGAGGGTTTTGTCTGATTTTGGATTAATTTGCAGCCCAATCTTCCTCGAACAAAGACGCCATTGAACTCAATGGAAGCCTCTTCTAAGGAAGTTGTGAGTCGGATTTTGCCTCAATGCAACACCAGGCAGTCCGTCCTTTGATCTGGGACAGCTTTCATATTGTCATTTCTGTCCTAATTATTCCCCTTTGCTGGCTATGGGCAAAACCAACATTCCTGGCATTATTTTATACTCTGCTTTCAAGTAGTCTTCAACTTACAACCATTGGCCACCGTTTGACGTTACAATGGCCCTGAAAAAGTAATCTACGAGCACATGGACAGTGTTTCTTGATTCAACACGGTCAGTGGTAGGATTCAAATAATTTAACAACCGGTTCTCTGCCCTAATGACCGGCTGGGTAGGCGTGGCTGGGTGGGCATGGCCAACTCAACATCACTCATATTGAGGGGCACCTCGTCTCGCCCGGCCTCTCCTTGCCACGCCCGGCCACGCCACGCCATCCCTTGTCACGCCCGGCTGCTCACCTCGCCGGAGTGAGTATTTTTCCAATAAAAAGAATGCTCGCCTTGTGCAAATAAATAACAAACATGTGGACTTCGGGTTTGATGCATCTTGCGAAGTATTACTGCTCATTCTAGTCTCCTTTCCTACTCCTAATAGGTCCATCTCAGATTGTAATTTACCTCTCTTCTCTTTTGCATCATAGAATATCATAGAATAGAACACTTTATTAGCTTCCACTCATTGTCCTTCCTTCCTTCCTTCCTTCCTTCCTTCCTTCCTTCCTTCCTTCCACTTTTTCTTCCTTCCATTTTCCTTCCTTCCTTCCATTTTCCTTCCTTCCTTCCATTTTTCTTCCTTCCATTGGTTTCTGGGATGGCTTCCAAGATCATCATGATCCCAGCACTATCTCTTTTCTGGCTAAATGATCACGGTGACCTGGCTAAAACTCTCCATCACCAGCCAAAGGTGAAGTGTGAAGGGACACAGCAGGAAGCTTCTTCCCAATGTTTGCTTCAGACTTGACGGAGCCTTTAATTATTGTGATAATTTACTTCTCTCGCTGCATATGAGGTTCCCTTTTTTATGATGCTGTTAGTGGGCCTGAGCACAACGCTTGGGGAATTATCCTTGGACACACAAATTGGCCCCCGTGTCTCTTTCCCCCCAACCCAAACAGATGGAAGCTCGGCTGAGAGGTATAACTTAGATCAGAATTCAAAAGCGCCACGTTTTAATGGTTGCCAAACGGTGACGGCTACATTTGCTCCTGGGAATTGTGTTTATTAATCTCCTTGCTCTTTTCTTTCGTTCCCTTTTTTTTTTTCAGCGGCAGTAAGATGCATCTGACAGTCACCTCTTTGGGGAGAGAAAGGATGGGGCGGAAAAAGCGAACAGCTGTCACGACATGGAAGGAGCATAATAAAATCCGAAAGTGAAAATTTTTTTTGCAATGCTAATTCCTTAATGTTCCAGTTTGCAACATTGTCGGGCATGGAGAGAACAAAGGAGCTTTTGGTGAAGATTGTCAAGAGGGGAAGAAGGAGGAGGAGGAGGAGGAGGAGGAGGAGGAGGAGGAGGAAGAGGAGGAGGCACAGCCAAGACCTACTCAGGTTTCCCAAAATCTCTGCAGATATCTTTTAACTTTATTACTTTGCATTAGCAAGAACCGGGTTCAAATCCCTTATGGCTCAGCGTGATTTTCCTGGCTTCCATAACATGGAGGGATTCAGCCGGTTCTGTCCAGATTGCGTGAACCGGTAGTGGTGACTGGAGGAGGCTCCGCCCACCCGCCCGGATGTAATGCACGACTACTGCCCATGCGCAGACGGCCGTGCGCATGTGCAGAGGTGGCACGTGCGCTCGCATTTGTGAACCGGTAGGGAAGGTAAGTGAATCCCACCTCTGCTCCGTAAGTGGCAACATCTGGCAGTCCTGGATTCAGAAGCTAAGCAGGGTCAGAACGGGGCTGGATTTGGATGGGAGCCTGCCAACAAGGTACATCTAGACTGGGAAGTTAAAAACAACAACAACAACAACAACACCAGAGAAGACTTTTCAAACTTTTCCCTTTGTTGTTGTTAATTGCAAAGTCATGTCCGACACATCGCAACTCCATGGACAATGTTCCTCCAGGCCTTCCTGTCCTCTACCATCCTCTGGAGTCCATTGAAGCTCTCGCTCACTGCTTCAGTGACTCCATCCAGCCACCTCGTTCTCTGCCGTCCCCTTCTTCTTTTGCCCTCCATCGTTCCCAGCATTAGGCTCTTCTCCAGGGAGTCCTTCCTTCTCATTAGGTGGCCAAAATATTTGAGTTTCCTCTTCAGGATCTGGCCTTCTAAAGAGAGTCAGGGTTGATCTCTCTAGGACTGACCGGTTGGATCGCCTTGCAGTCCAAGGGACTCGCAGGAATCTTCTCCAGCACCAGAGTTCAAAGGCCTCAATTCTTTGGCCTTCTCAGCCTTCCTTATGGTCCAACTTTCACAGCCATCCATTGCAACTGGGAAAACCATCGCCTTGACTATACACACTTCTACTTTTCCTTTAATTACCCCCAAACGGTTTATCAGAAAGTCCTATTTACCTAATGTAGGCAAGACCCAACTTGACTCAGTTTAAATGTCCCTGCGGTAATTGGGTAATGGGTTTGTGCATCATTACACAATGAAGAAACCCCCTTTTGACACAGTTTGGGAAGCACCGAACAAAGAGAACCGGTTCGGTACCGGCTTGGCCGAACCGGGCCGAACCGGGAGGAACCCACCACTGTATAACATCCCATATTTAAGAGCTGTTGGTGGGAAAAACAACACAAAGTTTGCATCATGGGGACTCGAAACACAGCGGAAGAGAAGAGAAAGAACGGGAGAAAATCATTAACTGCAGAAACTTGTAAACAGGAATAGAACGACTGTGGCAAATGAAAACAAGGACGGTATCAATACAGGAAATCCCGACTTACAAACAGTTTGCTTAGTGACTGTTCAAAGTTACAACAGCACTGAAAAAAGCGACTTTTGACCATTTTTCACACTTATGACCAATGAGCATCCCCATGGCCAAGTGATCAAAATTCAGACCCTGGCAACTGACTCATATTTGCAGTGTCCTGGGGTCATACGATCCCCTTTTGCGACTTTCTAATGAGCAAAGTCAAGGAGGAAATCAGATTCACTTAACAACCATGGCGCTAATTTAATTGCAGCGATTCACTTAACAACGGTGTTCGTAACTGAACTGCAGTGATTCGCTGAACAACGGTGGCAAGAGAAAGGCCGTAACACGGAGCCAAGCTCGCTTAACAAATTGTCTCGCTTAGCCACAGAAATTTTGGGCTCCATTGTGGTCGTAAGCCGAGGACTATTGTACAGAAAACTACACGCAGAAGGAGAACGACTGTGGTGAAAGAAAGCAAAGATAGTATCCATAGTACAGGTAGTATTCGACTTACAACAGTTTGTTAAGTGACGGTTGGAAGTTACACCGGCACTGAAAAAAAGTGAGGCAAAACTCACTTAATGCGTTTCTCACTTAGCAACATAAAATCTGGGCTCAATTGTGGTCGCAATAATCAGTACTTTGGGTGCGATCCCAAAACATCTGGTGCATCACTCGAATATTGTCAGCATTGACAAAAATAAACCATTCGTCAATTGCAAAAAGGCAGCTTTGCTTGGAAGGGCTGACATCCTGACACAACACACTTTAATTACCAACCAAACGACAATATTTCTGCCTGTCTCGAGTCCTTGAGAAGGCCTCGACGGGGGGTGGGGGGATTAAAAATGCCAAATCCAGTCTGAACATCTGGCTGACCGCGTGACGGACACGATCATAATAATTCTCCCGATTTAGTTTGCTTATAAAAAAAGGGGGGGGCTGTTTTGCAAAACACACTAACCCACCAAAAAGCTGGAAAGGTCAAGCCGAGATAGACAGCTTTGGACTGGATTTTGTGAAGGGATTCTGCTTTTCCAAGCTTGCAGCATGACAAAAAGGATAATTACGGTAAATGGAAAGGAAGTAATCCTCTCCCTTTGGAGGGATGGATCCAGGATATATGAATGCGTTATCTATTTCTGATTTTTTTTAAAAAACAACAACAACAATTCAGTGTTTCAGAAAGGAGCGGATGGCGCCAAATGCTTCTCTATAATCTAGATTTAATGATAAGCTTAAGGGCGGAATTAATTTTATATCGCTATCAATAGTTATTATAGGAATCTTCTCGCTCTTTTTCTTTTCCTGCTTAATTTGCTTTTTCTTCCTGTTTTTTTTTTTTCCCCTCACGTTAAAGTTAGCATAATCGGCATTAAATATCTGGATTTATTTTTTCTTCAATGTATATGCTCGGGTTTTTTTTTCTTTTCCCCTGAAGATGTTGCAGTGTTTTCCATTTCAGCACAACGGATAGAGACATAAACAGATGCATTATATGGATGGAGAGATAGAGAGAGAGGGAGAGAGGGAGGGGGAGAGAAAAGAGGGGAAGAGAGAGAGAGAAAGAGAGAGACAGAGACAGAGACAGAGAGCAACGCTGAGGACCAAAATTTAGAATTTCACAACTGAAAGAAATATAGATGCATTGCAAGCTATTTTCCTAGGCACCTGAAGGCCAATCATAGAAACTGCTCAAGAAGAGATTCAACCTGGAAATAAGGAGATTTTCTGACAGTGAGAACAATCAACCAGTAGAACAGAAGTTGCCTTCAGAAGTTGTGAGAGCTTCATCACTGGAGGCTTTCAAGAAGAGACTGGACTTCCATCTGTCAGAAATGGTGTAGGGTCTCCTGCTTGGGCGGAGGGGTGGACTAAATGACCTATAAGGTCCCTTCCAACTCTGTTAATCTAATCTCAGGGGCTGCCACAAAGAAGAGGGGGTCAAGCTGTTCTCCAAAGCACCTGAAGGCAGGAGAAAGAAGCAACGGAAGGAAACTATTATCAAGGAGAGAAGCAAGCCTTCCAACTCTGTTAATCTGCTGTTGGGAAGATGCATTGCATGCATGGACGGACGGACAGACAGGGAGGCAATTCTGCACCACTGCAAAAAAATGTGGCCAGGTCTTCTCCCTATTTTCACTCAGCCCTGTGCTTTTAGTCCGGGGACCAACACCGGGGATCAAAATTTAGAATTTCACAACTGAAAGAAAGACAGAGGTATTGCATGGATGGACAGACAGACAGGCAGAGGCAATTCGGCACGCCTATAATGAAATGTGCCCGAGATCTTCTCCTAAATTTCACCCCGCCCTGTGCTTTCAATCAATGACAATGCTGAGGATCAAATTTTAGGACGGTGTGTGCTCTTTTCCCAAAGTTATCTCTTCCTCGGCTATTTCGGTAACATTGAACACATCTGTCTTTCTGGCATCCAGAAGGAGAAGAGGAGAAGATTACTGTCGACAGGCACAGATGGAGTCTTCCAGGTCCATCTGTGACAAGGCCGGAGAGGGAGAGAGGGTGGAACGTGGGTGGCCAGATGTCCAAGGAATTCTACAGCAAGCCAGGAAATATCCCCTTTGGGCAATGTCAGCATGGAATTCAACCTGAATTGAAGGGTGTTGTGGAGTAAAGATCTTGGCCAATATCAAATGTCCCACACCTTTTCCATCCTAGCTTCATCGATTGTTTGGGACAAACGTCTGATGATCTCCTTTTGGTGGGGATGATGGTACTTTAGATGCCTTCATGAGGCTTTCAGTTGACATCCGGAGCTACAGAAGGCCCACCAACATGAATTTTAGACCTCTAACCGGTGGTGGGTTGCTCCCAGTTCTGTCCGGTTCTATAGAACCGGTAGTGAAATCGACGGGAAGCTCCGCCCACCCGCCCGGACGTCATAAATGACAATCTGCACATGCACAGAAGCTTCTGTGCATGCGCGGCCCCGTTGCAAACCAGTAGTAAAGGTAAGTAGAACCCACCCCTGCCTCTAATCATCCAAAACTGGCAACTCCCCCTTTTTTTTTGCCATTGCAATGGATTGATGCCCAAGAGCTAAGCTATGAGATAGAAAATGCAACACCGGATGGACCAAGCAGAAACGGGCACTTAGCAAACTCCATGTCTTGATACTACTCAGTCCCAGAAGCGAAAACGCCAAGTCCTTTGACCCCCTGAGCCAAATGCCCTTCTGTAGCCCAAACTGATGGCTTGGTTGAGGCAGGCTGGTCTACATCAAAGATTGAATGTTACCCGTGTAAAATAACTACTGCCTAGTTCACTCGGTGGGACGCGGTGGCTCAGCGACTAAGACGCTGAGCTTGTCGATCGAAAGGTCGGCCGGTAGTTCAGCGGTTCGAACCCCTAGTGTGCCGCGTAATGGGGTGAGCTCCCGTTACTTGTCCCAGCTTCTGCCAACCTAGCAGTTCGAAAGCAGGTAAAAAATGCAAGTAGAAAAATAGGGACCACCTTTGGTGGGAAGGTAACAGCGTTCCGTGCGCCTTTGGCCTTGAGTCATGCCGGCCACATGACCACGGAGACGTCTTTGGATAGCGCTGGCTCTTCGGCTTTGACACGGAGATGAGCAGTGCCCCCTAGAGTCGGGAACGACTAGCATGTATGTGCAAGGGGAACTCTCTCTGTCCCTCTGTCTTTCTCTGTCTTTCTCTCTCTCTGTGTCTTTCTCCCTCTTCCCCCTCTCTCTGTCTCCCTCCTTCTCTGTCTCTCTCTCTCCCTCTCCCTCCCTCCTTCTCTCTCTCTCTCTCTCTCTTCCCAATCATAAAGCCACTTGACAAGCGTTGTTGTCCTTGGAATGGAAGGTTTTAAAAATAACCGGCTGTCTTTTGGCCGGTCCAGTGGACAATTCTAGATTCTGATTGTCCTGCAGGCTTCTAGTGTCCCAGTTCCACTTAATAGATGGCCCAGCTTTAGATGACTTCTTTTGTCTCCCAGCTACTCAGCACCGCAACAATGCAGGCACATGCAGGAGAGGGAAAATGCTTTGAAGGCAGGAGGAGACGCAGGGCGGGAGGGGAGAAAGGGCAAAAGAAATGAGTTGGGGGAGGAAGGAGGAGGAGGAAGCCTTCCAGCCACACAGCCAAGCCAGTTTCAGGAATTTTATAAAATATTTACCCGTCATACAGGACCAGAAGGGGGGGGAAAAAAAACCCAGTCAATTTTCATTGATTCAAGTGTGGTTTGTCACTGGAGGAGCACACATGTGTCTGTCTGTCTGTCTGTCTGTCTGTCTGTCTGTCTGTCTGTCTGTCTGTCTGCCTGCCTGCCTGCCTGCCTGCCTGCCTGCCTATCTATCTATCTATCTATCTATCTATCTATCTATCTATCTATCTATCTATCATCTGTCTGTCTGTCTGTCTGTCTGTCTGTCTGTCTGCCTGCCTGCCTATCTATCTATCTATCTATCTATCTATCTATCTATCTATCATCTATCTATCTATCTATCTATCTATCATCTATCTATCTATCTATCTATCTATCTATCTATCAATCATCTATCTATCTATCTATCTATCTATCTATCTATCTATCTATCTATCATTTATTTATTTATTTATTTATTTTATTCAATTTGTATACCACCCTTCTCCTAGTGGACTCAGGGCGATGCACAACCAGAAATAAAACACTAAAACTAAAACTCTTCAGGAGATTGGCACTCTGTTGCAAGGCTCTGAGGCAGGCAAACCATGTATGCATTTTGTACATGAGAGGTGGACGGAAAACAAAGGGAGAAAACGTTGGGACGTTCATTAATTAATCCAGCCGGATTAATTTTATTATTCTATTTTGGTTGCAAACCTGGAGCGATGCAAGATTGGGGGGGTGTCTGGAAACAAGAGTCCTGGTAGCGCAGCAGACTAAAGCATTGTTATTAACACCAGCTGCCTGCAATTACTGCGAGTTCAAATCTCACCAGGCTCAAGGTTGACTCAGCCTTCCATCCTTTCTAAGGTAGGTAAAATGAGGACCCGGATTGTGGGGGCAATAAGCTGACTTTGTATAAAATATACAAAAGGATGAAGGCTATTGCTTAACGCATTGTAAGCCGCCCTGAGTCTCCGGAGAAGGGCGGCATATAAATCAAATCAAAAAAAAAAAAAAAAAAACCAAGCAAAAGACCAACTTCTCGTCAATCAGAATAGAGCTGGAAGGGGCCTTGGAGGCCTCCAGTGATGGAGCATTTACAACTTCTGGAGGCAAGTTGTTCCACTGATTAATTTTTCTGTCAGGAAGTTTCTCCTTAATTGCTTCTCTCTTTTCTGTGGAGTTCCTGATTCTGATTGAAAGTCATAATAATGAGAAAAAGAAATTCAGAAAGTTTGGCACCAGCCACAACAGAGGAATAGTTGGTGAAGATGACGGAATTTGCAGAGAGGGCTAAATTAACTTCCTTCCTAAGAGAAAAGACTATATATATATATATGAATGTTGTCTAGAAAGACCTGATGGATTTTTTACATAAAAAATAGAAAAAGGACTTGTGGTTTTGGCCATTAGGGGAAAAAAATGGATAACAGCAAAAAGCTTTTTTGTAATCACAGAAAAAGAGATAATATTTCCTGCAGAGGAAATTGGAATTTTTCTTACTTTTTCTTTTTATTCTTTCTCGCTGCACTTTTGTTTTCCCCTGTCTTTCCTTTCTTTCTCATCTCTTGTTTTCTCACCTTTTTATCTCTCCTTCCTTCCTTCTTTCCTTCCTCCCTTTCCCCTTCCTCTTTCTTTCCTTTTCCCTTTCCTTCCCTATTTCTCTATTCCCTTCCCTATTTCTCCATTTCTCTATTTCCTTTCCTTTCCTTTTTCTTTATTTCCTTTCCTTTTCTCCTCCCTCCCTCTATTCCTTCCTTCTTCCTTCCTTCCTTCCTTCCTTCCTTCCTTTCCTTTCCTTTCCTTTCCTTTCCTTTCCTTTCCTTTCCTTTCCTTGCATTTTATATTAGTTTGGTGGGTTAGTTTTCCTGTTTCCTTTAAAACTTGTAATAATATTTATTTTTCCAAGGAAGAAAAAGACCAGGAAGGGAAGGGAAAAAAAACAATTCGCCAGCAAACAGCTGTTTTTTTTTTTCTTTTCCTCGCTTTGGACTCCCTCCCAGCTCCCAGCCCTCTGCACCTGAATCGTGAATGCAGATGGCAAGTTTCTCGCCACGCAGAGATCAAATAACTCATCACTCAAAGACAAGATATTATCCCCTATTACGATTCAACGCAGGCTCTAAACAAATGCTCAGCTTCTCAGATTAAAAGCCAATTAACAAACTTTGCTTTTCGAGAGACACACAACCCAAGTCCGCCTCTCTCTCTCTCTCTCTCATCTTAGCCATGAATGGATTTGCTGCATTTAAAGGAACAGAAATCAATTCTGTTATTAAAAGAAAACAAGGGGTGGGGGAGGAGTGAAGGACCAAACGCTCCTGGGCGTTAGGACTTTGCACAAAGGAACCGAGTTGGAGAAGGAGGAGAACAAAGGCCTGAGGTTGATGTGAATCCATAAAACCTGCTTCGGTTCTGGGTTTGATTTCTGCATCGTATTTGTACAAACCGGGTAGAATATTGGGATTCCAGGAGAAAATTGGAGTTTGCAAACGCACCGATTCCAGCTAGCCGTGTCTTGTTGCACGACAACACAGCTGGAATCAAACTTTTTTTTTTCTTCCCCTTATCAAACCTAGATGTGACACTGAGGTGGGTTCACACAACCTGCCCTACTTGGTTGAAATGAAGTTGGGTAGTGGCTGGCAGCTTGCCCCCAGGAACTGTCCGAGCATGTTGCAAAACCTGGCCATCCTATTAAGCGTTTGTCTTGTTTGCTGCTTCGGGCACGGCATTTTGTGTGTGTTTTGTTCCCCTGGGAGTAAGGCTAAGGTGGAGCCCGAGGTCAGAAGAGGGAAATACACAAGGCTTCAACCATCCTGTTAAAAAATCTGGAAAAGTCGAGTTGCGATAACCAGGACTCGAATTAGGACTGTCCACAGATCGATGCCCTTTCTTCCCCGCCAAAATCCATTTTTAAACCATCTTCCCTTCCACCATGTGGCAAATGGTGCCAGCTGGAGGGTCTGCTATCCAAAGCCCAGCTTGCATTGCATTGGGCTTCCCCCCACCAAGATGAGGGAAAAGCAACCCTCTTCCCAGTACGGCCAGTGGGGATTGGAGAGGGTTTAGCATACGCCTCCCACTGACCCTGGAAGGAGACAAAGGCCCAGGCTAAAGAGGCAGGCTCAACGGAAATCAGAGAAGTGCAAAAGGTTTCTTGTCCCATTTGGCTACCCCCCAAAAAGAAAGAGGTATTCCCTCATCCATTGGGAGTTGCTATGGGATATGACAGTGTAACCTGTCACAAAGTGAAAGTACATCGCATCTTAGAGACACCCTCTGTCTCCCAAGTAAATAATCAGTAAAAAAAAATTTAGAAGGAAGGAAGGAGAAAGGGAGAAAGGAGGAAGGAAGGAAGGAAAGAAGGAAAAGATAGAGAAAGAAGGAAGTTGAGAGGATGGGAGGAATGGTGGTAAGAAGGACGGAAGGGAGGAAAAGAAAGGAAGTTGAAAGAGAGAGGGAGGGAAGGGAGGGAGAAAAAGATGAAGGAAGTTGAGGGAGGAGGGAGGGAAGGAAGGAAGGAAGGAAGGAAGGAAGGAAAAGATGAAGAAGGAAATTGAAAGGGAAGGAGGGAGTGAGGGAGGGAAGGAAGAAAAGATGAAGAAGGAAGTTGAAAGGGAAGGAGGGAAGGAAGGAAGGAAGAAAAGGAAAAGATGAAGAAGGAAGTTGAAGGGAAGGAGGGAGGGAGGGAAGGAAGGAACAGATGAAGAAGGAAGTTGAAAGGGAAGGAGGAGGGAAGAAGGAAGGAAGGAAATGATGAAGAAGGAAATTGAAAGGGAAGGAGGGAGGGAAGGAAAAGATGAAGAAGGAAGTTGAAAGGGAAGGAGGGAGGGAAGGAAGGAAGGAAGGAAAGATGAAGGAAATTGAAAGGGAGGGAGGGAGAGAAGGAAGGAAGGAAGGAAAAATGAAGAAGGAACTAAAAGGGAAGGGGAGGGAGGAAAGGAAGGAAGCTAAAAGGAAGGAGGGAGGGAGGGAAAGAAGGAAGGAAAAGATGAAGAAGGAAGTTGAAAAAGAGGGAAGAGGGAAGGAAGGAACAGATGAAGAAGGAAGTTGAAAGGGAAGGAGGGAGGGAAGGAAGGAAGGAAGGAAAGATGAAGAAGGAAATTGAAAGGGAAGGAGGGAGGGAAGGAAGAAGATGAAGGAGGAAAGGGAAGGGGGGGGGGGGAAGTTGAAAGGGAAGGAGGAGGAAGAAGGAAAGGAAGAAAAGAGAAGGAAATGAAAGGGAGGGAGGGAAGAAGGAAGGAAGGAAGGAAAGATGAGAGAGGAAGCTAAAAGGGAAGGAGGGAGGGAGGAAGAAGGAAAAAGGGAAGGAGGGAGGAGGATGAAGAAGGAAAGATGAAGAAGGAAGTTGAAAAGAGGAGGGAGAAGGAAGGAACAGATGAAGAAGGAAGTTGAAGGAGGAGGAAGGAAGGAAGGAGGAAATGATGAAGAAGGAAATTGAAAGGGAAGGAGGGAGGGAAGGGATGAAGAAGGAAGTTGAAAGGAAGGAGGGAGGGAGGAAGGAAGGAAGTGAAGGAAATTGAAAGGGAGGGAGAGGAACAGATGAAGAAGGAAGTTGAAAGGGAAGGAGGGAGGAAGGGAGGGAAGGAAGGAAGAGGTGAAGAAGGAAGTTGAAAGGGAAGGAGGGAGGGAGAGAAGGAAGGAAGGAAGGAAAAGATGAAGAAGGAGGGAAGGAAGGAAGGAAGGAAGGAAGGAAGGAAGGAAGGAAGGAAAAGATAGAAAAAGAAGGAAGTCAAGAGGGAGGGAGGGTGATCCAAAAGTAAAGACTTCACAAAATGAAGTCACACACAGAGAGAAGCACCTTGCAATAGAAGGAGGGGAGGCAACCCTTATTTTCCGCTGTCCTCCTTGCAACCTGGCCTCTGCTGCCTGCCTCGCCTTTTGCAAAGCGGAAAAGACCCTGACCGTCCTCGGATCCTGGAATCTAAAAGACGGACGCCTGCCTGAAGCAGCAAAGCCACCTCCAGCCGGGGACCCCCTGCGCCACAGCCAAGAAGACGCAGAAGATCTGGGCTCCCCGCTTAAAAACCATCCAAGTTTCTAGCCCTCATGGTTGCAGGAGAGGAAAGGCCCGGAGGCTTTCTGGCAAGAGCAAAACGGAAAGCTGCAATCATTAACAGGCAGCGGAACAATAAGTCGTGCGCAGCGACAGGCAGGAAGACTGAACGGAGAGATGCTATCTTTTATTGGGCCCATTTCTTACCGGGAAGCTCCGAGCTGCCCAGGAGCTCCTTCATTAAGCAGATGGGAAAGCAGCTGAGTCGCATCCACGCAGCCAACCAGGTTATGGATCGATGCAAACACGGGAGATTATTCCGTTTGGCTTGTTTTGCTCTCTCGCCTCCTCCCAGGCGGCCATAAATCTGCCGCATTTCAACCACCGAGGCTCCTTGACGTTCTCCGCTCTCCCTGTAGTTATTCCCCGAGTGGGTTTTCTACCAAGAAGGAAAATGAAGCACCTTGTCTCCCTCCAATTTTATTTTGTTTCGTATTATTTGTTTTACTCTATCCTGTTTTTATTTTATTTTGTTTTGTTTTATTCTAATTTTTATTTTGTTTTTACTATTTTACTTTATTATTTCTTTTGTTCTGTTTTGTTTTATTATTTATTCGATTCTATTCTTTATTTTTATTCTTTATTTTATTTATTCTTTATTTTATTATTTATTATTTTATATTTATTACCTATTTTATTTCTTTTTTATTGTAATTTATTTATTTACTACTACTACTACTACTACTACTGGCCTTCTGCTCTTCTCCTCCAAAGCTTGGTGACCTACTACTACTACTACTACTACTACTACTACTAGCCTTCTGCTCTTCTCCTCCAAGCTTGGTGACCTACTACTACTACTCTACTACTAGGCCTTCTGCTCTTCTCCTCCAAGCTTGGTGACCTACTACTACTACTACTACTACTACTAGCCTTCTGCTCTTCTCCTCCAAGCTTGGTGACCTACTACTACTGCTACTACTACTGGCCTTCTGCTCTTCTCCAAGCTTGGTGACCTAATACTATTACTACTACTACTAGCCTTCTGCTCTTCTCCTCCAAGCTTGGTGACCTACTACTACTACTACTACTAGCCTTCTGCTCTTCTCCTCCAAGCTTGGTGACCTACTACTACTACTACTACTACTACTACTACTGGCCTTCTGCTCTTCTCCTCCAAGCTCGGTGACCTACTACTACTACTACTACTACTACTACTGGCCTTCTGCTCTTCTCCTCCAAGCTTGGTGACTTACTACTACTACTACTACTACCGTGTTTCCCTGAAAATAAGACCCTGTCTTATATTTTTTTGAACCTTGAAATAAGCGCTTGGCCTTATTTTCGGGAGTTCTTATTATTTTGGGGCACGTGGAGCAAGACGGGGCTCCTCTGGCCGTCTTACCTGATTTCCAGCTCTGTCTCCCTACCCCTAGCCAGAGGAAATGGTAGGGACCGTCTGCACATGTGGTTAAATATTTTCAGGGAGGGATTATTTTCAGGGGGGGCTTATTTTAGCGCATGCACTCAAAAGCCCGTTTGGGCTTATTATCAGGGGATGTCTTATTTTCGGGAAAAGAGGGTATTACTACTACTACTACCAGTGGTGGGATTCACATAATTTAATAACCGGTTCTCTGCCCTAATGACCAGCTGGGTAGGCGTGGCTCAGTGGTCATGTGACAGTGTGGGTGTGGCCAACTCAATGTCACTCAGATCGATGGGCGCTTCGCCTTAGCTGTTACAATGTAATAAGGGTTAACCAGACAGGCAGTTTCAGTAAGCAGGGCAATTAAGATTAGACTAGAAACAACACCAGAATGTTGTAATTCCTTACAGGATTAGCCCTGTAAAGTGGAAAAAAACAAAGATTTCTTCCAGCAACCAGTTCTCCACATTGCTTAGAAAGTTAACAACCGGTTCTCGCGAATAGGTGCAAACTGTCTAAATCCCACCACTGACAACAATGACTACTACTACTACTACTACTACTACTACTACTGGCCTTCTGCTCTCTCCTCCAAACTTGTAATCTGCCTCTTTCCTTTGTTTTTTCCTTCCTTCTCGGTGGCCTCATCTAACGTGACAAATGGTGCTTTCAGACACACCAGAGTAAAAAAAACAAACAATGTCACAATATTGGATGAAAGCAAGAAAAAGGCTCCACAATGTAAAGACAAGCAATCGGGAAGCAAGGAAATGTCAGGATGGGGTGTATATGCAGGAGGGGAGGAGGGAGGAAGGAAGGAAGGAAGGGAACTAGATGAAGGGAAGGAAGGAAGGAAGGAAGGAAGGAAGGAAGGAAGGAAGGAAGGAAGGAAGGAGCCTTGGTAGTACAGTGGTCTAAGGCACCCTGTTATTAAGCTGGTTATTAAGACCAGCTGCCTGCAATTACTGCAGGTTTGAATCTCACCAGGCTCAAGGTTGACTCAGCCTTCCATCCTTTCTAAGGTAGGTGAAATGAGGGCCCAGTTTGTGGGGGCAATAAGCTGACTTTGTATAAATATACAAAAGGATGAAGGCTATTGCTGAGCACATTGTAAGCCGCCCTGAGTCTCCGGAGAAGGGCGGCATATAAATCAAATTAAAAAAAAAAAAAAGAGGAAGGAAGGAAGGAAGGAAGGAAGGAAGGAAGGAAAGAAGGAAGGAAGGACATATGCATCCTGGGCTACAGCAGTAGCCATACCTAGCTAACCATGGCTATCTGGGAAAATCGGAACAGATTTAGACCTGGTTAGGATTTACATGAGAGACTCAGAAGAGATCTCACGTTTTTGGGATGGGGCCCCCATCTCCATATTGCTCCCCAGAATATTCAGAACCTTCTATTTTCAAACAGGAAGAAGGGGCAATGTTTAAAAACAGACACTTCTGGAGGGAAATATATATATATATAATCTCCCTTACTCGCAAGTAATCTGGAAGCCACGCTGTTTAGGATTTTCGGCACGGGAGTCGAATTTCAAAAAATAATAAAAAAACAGCCATTCATTGTTTCTTGTTTATTGACACAGCAACGGCTTTCGGGAAGGTGTGCTGAGCCGGCAGCTGTTACCTGGCGAGGGGTGGGGGGGTGGTGGAAAGCTTCTGCGGCTTATCTTACACTTGTCTATGCGGAAGCAAAACACACACCTACAAACGCACACATCGTGTGCCCTTATCTGCAAAAGCAACACATGCACAGGTGCCCCTGTACGTATTTCTAAGCCTAAAACGAGGGTTGCACGGCCAAATTCTCCTGCGGATGACATGCAGGTGCATATGGCTATACTATTTACGCAATCCTTCCTGTGCTGCTTCAACACAGAGAGGAGCCCTCGGTGGCTTTAGCTCGGTTCGCCTCTTAAAACAACAAAAGGCATCCTGGCACTGAAAACTGGCAGAACTAGGCTGGCACAGGCCTTTTGCCAAACGGCTCAGAAGAAAAGAGCCGAGAACGGGGGAAAGAAAGTTATTGTCGGCGAAGAAGCAGCTGCCGGTTTAAGATTCTTCCCGTCAGATGTTTGGAGATCGGAGATCGCCTGCCTAGGAATGAGAGGCAGGTAGGTCCTCGACGTACGACCACAGTGGAGGCCAAGATTTACGTTCGCATCTCCCAGTTCGCTCTGATCATCCGCTGCCATGCCACGTGTTTCTCAGTTCGATTTACGCAGCCGCTCATCGCAAAAAACGATGGGACACCATGGGTTGCAATTAAGAATCGATTCGCTGTCTCTACACGACGCTTTGGGATCCGTAAGCGAGTTTCCCTGGCTTGGAAGGGGGCTAGGGGATCGGTTTTAGCATCCGGGATCAGACGCTGGGCTGAAAGAGAGCCTCCCCTCTTAGAGGCAGTCTACCACCAAACACCAACAGCTGAACAGCAGAATCCAACATGAAATAAGGTACGACCAGCAAAATTTGAAAGCATACAATGCGAAAGTAGAATCAAAGACGTGAAATAAGATAACAGAACGGCAAGGAGCCTCCCTGATGAAAATGTAATGTATCTATAACGGTATATTAATTACCTGTCGAAAATATCAGAGTTGATAGGTTAAAAATATGTATTTTCCCCCAAAACAAGGTAGCTAACAGGTAATAACCCTGAAGGGATCTGGTTATTCCTGTGTTGGAGGAGACCTTATTTTCGCTGCAGCAATGCAGAATTTGGCCGCGGCACAAGCGATAAAATATTTCACATCTTCTAAGAGATGTTTACATAAAACTGTCAGGTCTTCCTAGGAATTTACATACGAGGAGCAGAATATAAGCAGGGCAGGACAAGAAACAATGGATGGCAACTAACCAAGGAGAGAAGCAACCTGGAATTGAGGATAAACTTTCCTAACAGTGGGGACAATGACCCAATGGAACAGCTTGCCACCAGAAATCGTGGGTGCTCCATCACTGCAGGTTTTTAAGAAGAGACTGGACAGTCACTTGTCTGAAATAGTATAGGTTCTCCTGCTTGAGCAAGGGGCTGGACTAGAAGACCTCTGAGGTCCCTTCCAACTACATTCTGATGGGCTATTACTCAACAATACATCAACCCTTCTTCCTTGCATGTCGTTCTGGAATTGGTAAGGTAAAAGTAAATGTTCCCCTCACACATATGCGCTAGTCGTTCCCGACTCTAGGGGGCGGTGCTCATCTCCGTTTCAAAGCTGAAGAGCCAGCGCTGTCCAAAGATGTCTCCGTGGTCATGTGGCCGGCATGACTCAACGCCAAAGGCGCACGGAACGCTGTTCCCTTCCCACCAAAGGGGGTCCCTGTTTTTCTACTTGCATTTTTTACCTGCTTTCAAACTGCTAGGTTGGCAGAAGCTGGGACAAGTCACGGGAGCTCACCCCGTTACGCGGCACTAGGGATTCGAACCGCCAAACTGCCGACCTTTCGATCGACAAGCTCAGCATCTTAGCCATCGAGCCACCGCGCCCCTTTTACCACCTGGAGGTGGTGTCTACCTTGTAATTTCCAGTAATTAAGTTCCAGGTAACCCTGGCTAGTCGTTGAACTCCTACAATTTCTTATCTGGCCATCAGCGAGGTTTGAAGCTAATGATCCAGGACAACCTTACTGAGGGTCTGGCCAAGGATCAATCCATCACAGCCCAGCCTCTCTCCCCCGCCCCATAATAAAACAGATTCTTCGGTTGTTCCAACACCTCCACGTGTCCCCACCCCGTATGAACTTCAAGCAGGCAAAAAAGCAGTCAACCGAGCAGCCCAAAAGTAATAGCTTTCGTCTCCTTCTCAGCAACTCCTTAAAAAACATTAATAAAAAGAGGTGACAGCCAGATGGTTGCCACGTTTTCTGACTGCTTGTAGCTCCTTCCGTCTTCAGCCAAGGCAATTTTTGCTTACGGAGTTAATGCACTTCACCCCAAACACTTCTTTAAATCAAGAACAGATTTTGTTTACTGAATACTTGGAAAAATCCATGTCCCATTTTCTACCATCATCAGCACGACGGACCAAGACACCAGCAGAAAGTTTGAGGAAGGCTTTTAGAGCATGGAGGAGCTTCCATACCGTTGCCAAGAAAACTACAGGACATGACTTCACCAAGGAACTGGCCTTAATTCAAGATCTATGGAGATTCTCCATCATCCAGTCATGGTTATCCCAAAGTTGCTTTTCTTCAGGAGGCAACTGGGACTTTCTGGTTCTTCTTTGACGACGTTTCGCTTCTCATCCAAGAAGCTTCTTCAGCTCTGACTGGATGGCGGGGAAGGAACGAAGGAAGTGAGGAAGAGAGGGAGAGAAGGAGGGAGAAAGGAAGGAAAGAAGGAGGGAGGGAGGCCCCAAAGGTGCTTTTTTCAAGAGGCAACTGGACTTCCTGGTCCTTCTTTGAAGGCATTTCGCTTCTCATCTAAGAAGCTTCTTCAGCTCTGTCAGGACAATGGGGAACGGAAGGATTTATATTCCTGCATGACTGAGAATCTCTACAGACTTTTAGCTATGCAATTTGGGATGAACATCCTTTGAATGGTGTGTGAGGAGGAATGGATTTCCAGAGGGGAAAAAATTGCAGACTACAGGTATCATTAGCACCGCTCAGGTGACCCTGAGGACACAGATACACCTCCAAGTGCTTCAACGACCCTCTAAAAGGATGCAAATGACCAGCTGTCTGCATGGAATATATATCAATCCTTCCATTCCCAACCATCCATGAGTCAAAGCTGAAGAAGCTTCTTGGATGAGAAGCGAAACGTCTTCGAAGAAAAACAAAGGAAGTCCAGTTGCCTCTTGAAAAATCACCCTTGGGACAATCATGGAGGATTGAGGACTGAGAATCTCCATAGACTTCCGTTTCTTCCTTTTTTCCTTCTCTCCCTCCTTCCTTCTCTTTTTTACTTCCTTCATTCCTTCCCCACCAATCCAGTCAGAGCTGAAGAAGCTTCTTGGATGAGAAGCAAAACATCTTCAAAGAAAAACCAAGAAAGTCCAATTGCCTCTTGAAAAAGCACCTTTGGGACAACCATGACATGGATGGCTGAGAATCTCCATAGATGTCCGTTTCTTCCCCCTCCCTCCCTCCCTCCCTCCCTCCCTCCCTCCCTCCCTCCTTCCTTCCTTCCTTCCTTCCTTCCTTCCTTCCTTCCTTTCTTCCTTCCTTCCTTCCTCCCCTCCCTCCCTCCTTCCTTCTCTTTTTTACTTCTTCATTCCTTCCCCACCATCCAGTCAGAGCTGAAGAAGCTTCTTGGAGGAGAAGCAAAAGGTCTCCAAAGAAAAACCAAGAAAGTCCAGTTGCCTCTTGAAAAAACACCTTTGGGACAACCAAGACCCAAATGACTGAGAATCTCTACAGACTTCCATTAACACGGTTGTTGAGTGAATCTGGCTTCCCCATTGATTTCGCTTGTCCGAAGTCCCCAAACTCCAGTTGCCTCCTGAAAAAGCGTCTTTGGGTCCTTGACTCATGGATGCCTTTACCCTTATCCTGCACAGATATGGAGCAGAGACATGATTATGGACCACCAACACAGACAACAATAGAATGCAAAGAGTCACGCATGAAGATGCTCCAAGGATCCAAGTCCAAGCGAAGCCAAGTCAACTCGTATGGTCCTCCTGGATCTGAGCACAGATTGGCAGATGTGATGCATTCTCACATGACATGCCCTGGGGAACTCTAGAATAGACTCTAGTGCCTTTTGGGGGAACTCATCAAGAATTTGGAGTGATGCCCAATGCTCTGTTTTGACCAGAAGATCAGCAAGTCTCCTGGACCTTTGAACTACCAAAAACGGTGGATGGTTGAAGGAACAATGAGACAGCGAGATGGCAAGGCTTTGTACAGAGATGAAGTGCCGACTTAACCATTGGGTTCCCTGAGTGACTCCAAGACAATCATTTCTTCTCAACCTTATTTTTCTTACAAGATGATACGAGATGATTTATTGGGTGATTGTGAAACATTCCATTCACTACCTTGGTCACCTTAGAGGAAAGGTGGACTCTAAAAGCAAGAAAGAGGAGACATGCTGTTCTCCCAGGGGATGCCAACGTTGGCATGAGGTCAAGTCAACATTGTCAAGTCCATACGTGAAGGTCCAATTAAACTGATTTATTCCTACTCACAACTCTGTGCAGGAATCTGCTCAACTAATGGTAAGCACCTGCTTGGACTTAGATAGGGTCAACGGCACTCAAGGGAGGGTTGGATTTAAGTTCGCTTGTGTCTACGTAGGGATTCTAGGCTGCTTCCTCTTTTAACTCCGCCTCCAGTTTCTTCTCCTACAATATTCTTCTGTTGTTTTGCTCTTTAGTTTACGTCTTACATGGGCTGTTTCTTAGCACCCCTTCTTGCCCATCCCTCCTTCTTGGCTACCTTTCTTATCACCTTCAGGTAGTCCTCAATTTACGACCATTCATTTAGTGACAGTTCAAAGTGACCATGGCCCTGGAAAAAGTGGCTTGCGATCAGTCCTCGCAGTTACAACCATCACGGTAGTAACCCCACAGTCACAATTTGGGCACTTGGGGCAACTGGCATTGTACTTATGTCCGCGTCGTATGGTCACTATTTTAGACATCCCTACATGGCTTCCAACAGGCAAATTGAGTCTGATTCTTGGGTGGTATTATTTATTTATCCTGTTTTAATTGGGTTTTAATTAGGATTTTCTATTATTGTGTGTTTTTAATTTGTGTTCGCTGCCCTGAGTCCTTTGGGAGAAGGGCGGCATATAAATAAATGAAAATAAATAAATAAATAAATAAATAAATAAATAAATAAATAAATTCACTTAGAAATCAAAAAAGGATAGAGAATCAGGCACAGCTCACTGAACAACATTGCTTGCTTAGCAACGGGAATTCTACTCCCAATTGTGGTCATAGGTCAAAGACTACTACTATTCAATTTTACTCCAGAAAGGTCACACCTATATTTTGTTTTCAATTCCCTTGGAAAGAGGCCTCTACGATGCCACCTCTCAAATCCCCAGCAATGGGCGTTGATCAAAGAAGGGGGAAAAAAACCACAGAAGTGCAATTTTGTACGTGCAACGAATGAAACCCGATTTAGTTCTTAGATAAAAGAAGAGAGAGAGGGGAAAAAAAAAACCTATTGGTGACCTTAGACCCTTAGGAGCTCTCTCATAGCTTCCCAAGAGGTCCTGCAGTTTGGAGAAAAAGCCGTGTCTCTTCTACAAAGCCTTTCCACCAGAGGTTAATGGGCATCAAGAAAGAACCAATTCTAATCAGGCACTAAAAGCATTTACCTCCTGCTTTGCTCTGCGCCGAAGGGATGGAGTTTCCAATATTGACTCAGAATTACAGAGTAACAGAATTGGAAGGGAGCTTGGAGGTCTTCTAGTCCATCCCTCTCCTCGAGCAGGAGACTTATACTGTTTCAGACAAGTGGCTGTCCAATCTCTTCTTAAAAACCTCCAGTGATGAAGCACCCACAACTTCTGGTGGCAAGCTGTTCCACTGGTCAATTGTCCTCACCGTTAGGAAGTTTTCCTTAATTCCAGGTTGCTTCTCTCCTTGATTAGTTTCCATCCATTGTTTCTTATCCTGGACAATAGGTTGACTCCCTCTTCTTTGTGGCAGCCCCTCAAATGCTGGGAGACTGCTATCATGTCACTCCTAAACCTTCTTTTCATTAAACTAGACATACCCAGTTCCAGCAACCGTTCTTCGTATGGTTTAGCCTCCAGTCCCCTAATCATCTTTCTTGCTCTTCTTTGCACTCTTTCTTACAGCTGTGATGGCGAATTTATGGCACACATGCCATCGCCAGCTTCTCTTCTGAGATAGGTGCCAGCCAGGTGGTTTTTGAGCGTGCCAGAGCCCCGGAAACCCACCTGGCTGATGCACGTGCACTCACTGGAAACCCAAAGCCCGGGTGGCTGGCATGTGCATGTGCTCCAGTCAGCTGGCCTTTGGGCTTCCAGGTCTCCAGTGGGCGCGAAGACCAGCGGGCGCACCAGAAACCAGACCAGGTGGCCGGCGCACGCATGCGCACGAGTCAGCTGGTCTCCCGAGTTTCTAGGGCTCTGGTGCACACACACAGTGTTCCGGTTTGGGCATTCGGTGCCGAAAAGGTTTGCCGTCACTGTTCTAGAGTCTCAACAGCTTTTTTAACATCGTGGCGATGAAAACCGGATGCAGAATTCCAAGTGTGGCCCTTACCAAGGCATCGTAAAGCGTATAAACACTTCACGTGATCTTGATTCTACCCCTCTCTTAATGCAGCCTAGGATTGAGTTGGCTTTTTTTTTGGCAACTGCAGCGCCCTGCTGGCTCTGTAAAGTCAGGACTCTAGCACATTGCTAGATGAGTCTGTCATCTGCACCTCCATAACTGTCTGTTTGGCTCTGCAACCCAACAAGATAGACAGGGACTTCAGAGGATCATTAGAACTGCAGAAAAAATCATGGCTACCAACCTGCCTCCATGGAGGACCTGTATACTGCACGAGTCAAAAAGAGGACTGGAAAATATTTACAAATCCCTCGCATCCTGGACATAAACTGTTTCAACTCCTACCCTCAAATCAACACACCCCAGAACAACTAGACACAAGGACAGTTTTTTCCCCGAACACCATCACTCTGCTAAACAAATAATTCCTCAACACTGTCAAACTATTCACTAAGTCTGCATTACTATTAATCTTCTCATCGTTCCTATCACCCATCTCCTCCCACTTACGACTGTATGAATGTAACTTTGTTGCTGGTATCCTTAAGATTTATATTGACTGTTTCCTATGACTATCATTAAGTGTTGTACCTTATGATTCTTGACGAATGTATCTTTTCTTTTATGTACACTGATAGCGTATGCACCAAGACAAATTCCTTGTGTGTCCAATCACACTTGGCCAATAAAGAATTCTATTCTATTCCATTCTACAGGTAAAACAATTCTATCCGAGAACTTGCATTTGGGCTAATCATAACCATATCTTGGTGGAAAACAACCAGCCATAAACCCTGGGAATTTATTACGTCTCTTTGCAAAGAGGCTCTGAACTTGCCACCCAGCGTCTGGCTGCCTGGCGCAATCCCATAAATTCATGACGATGCAAACTCAGATTATCTCAAGCCGCTGGAGCCACAATAATTCCCTGGTTTCCACACCTGGCTCCCGATTGTGCCAAAAGCAGAAGGTTATCACCGGGGTGTAATCAATTATATAAACGGAGTAGCCCCGGATTAGCAAAGAGCTCGAGTTGAGCAACCTTACTTAAAACGGTCTGGGAATCTTTGTCTTTGACACAACGCTGGTGATAATAAACGAAAACCCGAAGAAGAAGTCAGCCCTGCAAAGAGCCAGCTGACTTTCTCAATTACCTTTTTTTCTTTTCTTCTTCTTTTTTTTTTAAATCCTTCTAATCCTTACATTTTGCTTCACAGACCTGAGCCTTTCTTCCACCTATTAGTCCCAGAGAAAAGCAAAGTGTAATAAAAAACTCTTGAATTGTTCCTTTTATCTTACGGATGCGATGGCCCCTTTCTGGCAAAGGGGAGTAATCAGGGACGGCATTATTGAAAAGCGAAAAAGGAAGAAGAAAAAAATCAAAGTCACATCTTATAATAATCGTGCGCCTGGCATAAATTCTCCGCCTGGAAGAGCAGCGATAAATGTGGCCTACCTTTACGGAAAGATAATCCCCTCCGCCGCCATTCCAGTCATTGAATTGCATTACTGGATTGTATTTGGACCTGTCTTAATTTAAATCCTTGTTCACCCTTCACTGTGCTGAACAGATGCTGCTAATGGCGTATCCCCTATTCTTTTCCAATCCACTTTAAAGCTGAATAGTCACTGAGGATCAATGAAGTGCAGCCGTGAAGAGAATTTGCGAAGGCTTAGAAACACTACCTCAACCCTTCACCCCATCTCTTCCCAGCTTCAGGTCGTCTCCTTTAGTGATATGAGGGTAACTCTAGATGACATCCTGGCTGAGTTGATTTAGCAGAGGAGGGTCAAACTCGATGTCATTGAGGGCCACATCAGGGTTGTGTTTGACCTTGGAGGGATGGGGGGGTGGCCAGGTGGGGGTGGCCAGCTCGATGGTCACTTGTGTCGGGGGCACCTGTGTTGGCCCAGACGGGACTGGGAGCAGAGGTGGTATTCAGCAGGTTTTGACCAGTTCTGGAGAACCGATAGTGGAAATTTTGAGAGAACTGGTAAATACCACCTCTGACTGGCCCCGCCCCCATCTATTCTCTGCCTTCCGAGTCCCAGCTGATTGGGAAGAAATATCCTTCCCCTGGAGTGGGGAGGGAATGGAGATTTTGCAGTATCCTTACCCTGGAGTGGGGAGGGAATGGAGATTTTACAGTATCTTCCCTCTGGAGTGGGGTGGGAATGGAGATTTTACAGTATCCTTCCCCTGACATGCCCACCAAGCCACGCCCAGAGAACCGGTAATAAAAAATTTGAATCCCACCACTGACTGGGAGAGTTAGTTTACTTTATTGTCACTGCACCTCGTACAACAAAATCAAATGCCATCTTCAGTGTACATCATACATAATAAAACTATAAAACCCAAACTCTCATCCTTCACATTATATGCAATTGAATTGCAAAACCCCTGATATTGCATTAATATTGCGCTATACAGTAGAATTCAATATAGTTACTGCTCTGGGACAGAATCTGTTTTTCAGTCTATTGTTTTTACTGTCCTTGTTTTTATTAGGTTCCACTTTTGCTACCATGTTTCCCCGAAAATAAGACCCTGTCTTATATTTTTGAATCCCAAAATAAGCGCTTGGCCTTATTTTTGGGGAGGTCTTATTATTTTGGGGCATGTGGAACAAGATGGGGCTCCTCTTGCCATCTTACCTGATTTTCAGCTCTGCATTTAAATATTTTCGGGGAGGGCTTATTTTTGGGGGAGGCTTATTTTAGCACATGCGCTCAAAAGCCCAATTGGGCTTATTATCAGGGGATGTCTTATTTTCGGGGAAACAGGGTAGTAGTTTATTTTGCTAGCACTCTGCTGGCCAAAATGGATCTCGGGGGGAGGGCCCTGTGCGCAGACCCCCCCCTCCCGACTCCGTTTTCAGCTGTGATGGCCTCCTGTACCCCTCTGCCAGTGAAAACAAAGCTCAGGAGGACCGCACGTTTGCTCTTTCTCCTTAATTGCTAACGTTAATCTATTCATTTCTGCACATTCTAATATTTTCCTTATCACTTTCTCTTCAATGGGGATTGCTCCACTTTTCCAATGTTGTGCAAATACAATTCTAGCTGCAGTTAAGACATGAATAATTAAATATACATTCTCTTTATTATAAGCTTCCTTCATATTTTTTAAAGTAGTCCTAAGGAAGGCATTTTAATAAGGTCTCTCTGTTCATATTTTTTTTTTAATCTGTTAATTCCTATGATTATAATTCTCTTCTGTCATTTCGAGCACTTTTATTCAACGGCTTAATACCCCTGCCTTGGGAATGAAAATATCTCCCGAATTGGCCTCTTGTCTTTACGTAAGAAAAAGTAGGAAAATACCAATTTCCGTGACCGATGAGACGTCAGCCAATTCCTGCCTTGGTACATCTGGATGGCCAAATGCTGCTAAGAAGCCCCGCCTCCTTTCCAACAAGCCCCACCCCTTGATTCTGGATTGCGGCAGCTGGGCACAAAAATGCCATTTGGCCTGTTCTGTCCTGCCACCCCAGATCGGTGGGAGTTAAAAGCTGGACGGCATTAGGCTACATTTGAGCCAAGACAAATATCCCCGTTGTCAACCAAGAAGGCATCCATTATGCTGAAAAACGCAGGACCGAGTTCATTAAAACAAGGAGTTATGGATGCACTTTGATTTGGAGAAAACAGCATTAAATTAATTGGCCTGCCAAAAGGGTCAGCGAATATTTTATGTGGCCAGCAAGCGAAAAGAGAAAGAAGAAGGGAGGGAGAGGATGGGTCTCTAGTTTCTCAACCTGATCCCATCAGGAGTTCTTGAGAACCTATCTCCAACTTCTGGGAACGGAAGTCTCACACTTCTGAAGGGTACCAAGTTGGGAGAGGCTGGGACAGCCTATATCCGTGATGGCTAACCTATGGTACGCGTGCCACAGGTGACACACATAGCCATATCAGTGGGCACGCCAGCTCAGCTCTGGCGTGCTCACGCGTGCCAGCCAGCTGATTTTCAGGCCCTCTGGGCCCACCAGAAGTAGGGAAACAAGCTGTTTCCTGCCTCCGGAGGGCCTGGAGGGGTGGTGGGGAAGGCCCGTTTTTCTTTCTCATCTGGCTCCTCTCTATGCATCTGGGGAGGGCAAAAACAGCCTTCCCCACCCCCGGAGGCCTGAAATGGCCCATTTCCCAACTTCCGGTGGGACAGGAAGTGACTTTTTTTGCTGTCCCCAGCCTCCAGAGACTCCTAGAGAGGCCAGGAGCGGGGGGAAGTGGAGGTTCCTCACACATGCACAGGGCAGGGCACATAGAATTATAAGCGTGGGCACGTGCTCGCACAAACCTCCTCCGCCCCCACCCCCTCTCCTGGCACATGATGGCAAAAAGGTTAGCCATCATTGGCCTATATAACTGCTGGCTCTCTACAGAGTTCCTGGCAGCTTTCTCCTGCCAACCGCTTGGAAATTTGGATTTAAGGACCACATTTCCCCATGTTCAGAGACTGCATCACCCTTTAACTTGCTTGTAACAGAACAACAGAGAGACCTTGAGGTCTTTTAGTCCAACCCCCTACTCAGGCAGAAGACCCTATACCATTTCAGACAATTGGTTGTCCTTGAAAACCTCCAGTGATGGAGCACCCATAACTTCTGGAGACAAGTTGTTCCACTGATCAATTGTTCTCACTCTCAGGAAAATTCTCCTTAGTTTTAGGTTGGCTCCTTCCTTGATTAGTTTCCATCCATTAGTTCTTGTCCTGCTTTCAGGTGTTTGTCTCCCATTCCTTTCCTTGGCTGGGTAGCTAGTGCAAGACTATGTCCCTCACAGTGTCAGGGTGGGTTTTTTTATAGAAAAAAACAGACTTTTCCACTCTCAACCGCTATTGTTCCAGACCTCTCTGTTCAGGATCTCACTTGGTGTGGCTGTGGATGGGCTGAACTTTTTCCCTTGGGATACGTGGGCTGAAGAACCCCAAAGACAGTTCCAAATCTCCAGAAATCACAACCCCTTAAGGACCCTTCATGCTAGGATCCAGAAGAGGACAGAAAACCAGAGAAGGCTGTTTGCTGACTCAGATCTTCATCTCTGGAAGCAACCTAATCAACCAGCCACCGTTCCAAAGCCAATCTCTAACCCTCAGAGATGCCTTCAGGATTTTCTCTCCCCCGCTTCTCCTATCTCTCTAGACCAAGCTGCAGAGCAAGAATGCTTTTCGGTGCTGAAAGCATGTACCATCCCGATGTTCACTGACCTTATCCACAGCCCTTCTTCACGTCTCCTGTCACGAGGGACAGTGGTGCATCCGGCACAAGGGATTAAAACGAGAAGATGTCAAAAAATGAGCTGATTTCAGTTCGGGCTATAAATAAGCGACAGCAGGATAGAGCTGTTTCAACCCAGACTGAGAAAGACACGTCTGCTTCAGGAGAGCCAACGTGGACATTTGCGTGAGGGCAAGCAAGACCAACCTGATTTGGGAGGGAGGGTGGGGGGCAAGAAAGGTTGAAACATCAGAAGAAGACAATCCCAAATGGAAGAAAGCAAGCGGGCTGAGTCCGGTGAATGAAAGCTTGCAAAGAAACACGGCTAGAAAAAGTCAAGTCATCTAGGTGCATTACCGAGAAAATTCTGCAGATCAATCTAGCTGAAAGGTAAAACTCTAAATCAGGGGTGAAATCCAGCAGGTTCTGGAAAACCTGTAGTGGAAATTTTGAGCAGTTCGGAGAACTGGTAGCAGAAATTTTGAGTTGTTCGGAGAACCGGCAAATACCACCTCTGGCTGGCCCCAGAGTAGAGTGGGAATGGAGATTTTGCCCACCAAGCCACGCCTAAAAAAGCCACACCAAGCCCACCAAGCCACGCCCACAAAACCGGTAGTAAAAAAAATTGGATTTATCCACTGCTCCAAATGTAGCCCTCCTCTCTCACCTTATGTGCTTGGGTATGTGTGTGAGAGGCCACAATCCTTATCAACCTTGGGGCGGTGAAGGTACCAAACTGCAGAGAATTCAGTTCTCCATTGGAGTGGGGATAGGACCATCTTCCTCCAAGGGAATTCGCTGGATAACTGAACCAATCACTCGCTTAGCCCAACGCATTCCCCAAGGCAGATATGGAGCGAGTACAGAGGTGGGGTTCAAAAATTTTAGCAACTGGTTCTCTGCCCGGTTGTTGGGTGGGCGTGGCCATGGTGGGCATGGCCTACTCAGCCTCCTACATCACAGGGGGAGGCATTTTTGTCCTCCCCAGGCTCCGGAGGCTTTTCTCAAGCCTCTGGAAGAGTGAAAATGGCCTCTCCCGGGCTCTGGAGGCCCTCCAGAGGCCGGAAACAGGCCCATTTCCAGACTTCTGGAACTTTCAGGAGGCCCATTTTTCACCCTCCCAGAGCCTCCGTGCGGGCCCTGCATTTACCTGGCATCCAAAACGGGCCGCGTGGAGACTCCTGGGAGGGGAGGGGCGGGGCGGGAGGGGTCAGCCAGTCCTTGCAACTACCGGTTTGGCGAACCAGATTAAAATTAACATCCGCTTCACCCAAACCGATCCGAACTGGCTGAATCCCAGCCCTGGGCGAGGACAAAGGAAGATTTTCCCCCTGTAAGGAATGTTTGAGCTTCTGAGGGGGGAAAAAAAAGTGGGATTCTATCAGAATTACAAGGTTGTCCAGACAAGACGTGGGCCCAGATGAAACAATTCTACTTTATTGTAAGGTTACATCTTCAAGAGTCTCGCAAGTCTGAAGCGACATTTCTCCCCTGTCGCATTTACAGCCTAAGAAGCTAGGGAAGGTCCCGTCTGAGATGTTGGCCATGTTTTGTCCTTTCTGAGATATTTGTGGGCTAAGCTGCCTCTTATCCAGACACTCCCCTGTGGATCCTCCTCCCTTACCCAAAGGACATTCTCACATACCATTACAAGTACAAATCATGCAACAGCAGTCAAAATATCTGCAAGGGGTCAATTCCAAAAAAGCTAAGCAGTGCATCGACGGAGATATGCACCGGTTAGCTAATTAACATTTAATTAATTAAATTAATTTGGATTAATTGGATTAATTGGATTGTCTCCTCCTCTCTCCCAAATACGTTATACAGAAGCAACGCGCCTGTTAAGGATATTCTCAGCTAATAACTGATGTTGTGGATTATTGAGCAGAGTACCCTGTGAGTTTACGCACGAAAGCAACCGAGAATGATTGTGGATAATAACAGTTAACATACAAACAAACTGGGTTTTGATCACATTTTACTTTTAGGGAAAAAGCAAAATCATAGTCCAAAAAACATTCCAAGTCATACACATATAAAGTGAGATAAAGATCAGTCCAGAGACATTTTCCAATATAAAGTCTTCTTACCAGTTGTAGAAAAATACAATTCAGCTCTCCCTAAGTACATTGGCTACAGAGCTCAGCCAATCAGGATGCAGGATGATGCAACACAGTTTTTAAAGCTACATAATACATTTAGTTACAAACACACAATGTTGGTTTATATATTTCCTGACCAACCAGTTGAGTAATAACAATTTCCTAACATAGATATATAGCAATGGGTGCAGTGGTGAAATCCAATTTTTTTTACTACCGGTTCTGCGGGCATGGTTTGGTGGGTGTGGTGTGGCTTGGTGGGTGTGGCTTGGTGGGCGTGGCAGGGGAAGGATACTGCAAAATCTCCATTCCCACCCCACTCCAGGGGGAAGGATATTGCAAAATCTCCATTCCCATCCCACACTGGGGCCAGCCAGAGGTGGTATTTGCCGGTTCTCCAAACCGCTCAAAATTTCCGCTACAGGTTCTGCAGAACCTATCAGAACCTGCTGGATTTCACCCCTGTATGGGAGTATATAGCAACAGCACGGTGAACCTCCAGCTCTTGGTGAATGTTGCTATGTATGTGCAAAACACTGGCCATCGCAGGAAAATGTTATGCATGTGTTAGGAAATGATAATTACCTAACTTGTTGGGTTGGCAATATATAAACCTCAATATAGCTTTAAGACTATATTGCTGTATTGCATCATACTGTGTCCTGATTGGTTAGTTCTGTAGCCAATGTCCTTAAGAGGGAGCTTGAAACATGGTTTGTTTCTCTTTGCTGATTAGTATTTCTCTTTGCTGATAATTATTCCTCTCTTTGCTGATCGTTACTGCTCTGATATCTCTTTGCTGTGTTTGCTACTGTTTGCAACTGTTTATTGTGTATGACTACAACAACTGGTAAGAAGACTTTGTTTTTGTTTTGTTTTTAATTTGATTTATATGCCGCCCTTCTCCGAAGACTCAGGGCGGCTTACAATGCGTTAAGCGATAGCCTTCATACTTTTGTATATTTTATACAAAGTCAGCGTATTGCCCCCACAATCTGGGTCCTCATTTTACCTACCTTAGAAAGGACGGAAGGCTGAGTCAACCTTGAGCCTGGTGAGATTTGAACTTGCAGTAATTGCAGGCAGCTGATGTTAATAACAGTGCTTTAGTCTGCTGTGCTACCAGGGCTCTGTTGTTGTTGTTATTGGAATATCCTTGGACTATTGTTTTGCTATCTACTGCTTTATCTGTGTATGACCTGGACTGTTTCTTGGACTGTGCCTTATTGCTATTTCCTCAAAAGTAAACACAACTCAGTGTATCTGTGTGTTGGCTGTGGTTATTCGCAACTGCCCTCAGTCGCTTTCATGTGCACACTCTTGCTACTCTAGAGTTGCTTTGCAAATTCCTTAACAGCATGTTTAAAAAGGAGAAACGCCATAGATCTGTGGCACAGGACATGCTTTTCATGCATAAGGTCGAGGTTGAATCGCGGCCTCTCCAGCTAAAAGATCTTAAGGGGAAAATCTGGATGAGCGACACCCAGAACAATTCACACCTTGCGTTCATTCCTAATGGTCTGTTTTGATTTTGGCTTAGTGTGAGGTCGGTCAGGCAATGCGAGTTTGCAGGGCATAATTTATGGCTCAGCATGATGTGGAACCCAGTCAATAAAGCACAATTAAGCACCTCGGGCTAAAATAGTTCAATAACATACAGAGAAACTGGACATCTGCTAAGATATTAATTACGCAAACCTGACTTCATCCATATGTCAATTCTCACCTAGGAGCTTTGTGGTTGCCCATCTCTTATCCGTTGAGTAACAGACCAATGTGCTTAGGCTCTCTACACACTCTCACACTTCTGAAGACCTCTTCAGAACATCCTGTCATCCACCCTGGTCGTCCATGTTCCCTTGATTGACAATGTGCGATCAATCCCTTGATTGACATTTGCTAAGCCCACACCACCAGTAAAGACAAGCTGGGTTTCCTCTCAATATTTTGATGACAAAGCTCCTGGCCGTCCCCCATAGCCATAGTTAAGAGTCTGTGGCACTTGTAGTCTAAACATCTGGAGGGCAACCAGCCAGAAGATGTTCATGCAATTGTGGCTGCTAACTGACATGGAAAGGCAGAGAGGCAGTCCTTTGAAACAATCCTAGTCAATCTCCTGCATCCATCGCACATTGTCCTCTCGTGTCCCGTTTCTGCTTCTTGATCCTCTCCTGATCATTTCTACTCTACTCATTTCTACTCTACCACAACAGAGATCCAGCTCCTGAATAGTCTTGCAAAGAGGAGAAGACTTTTTTTTTTTTCATGTCCACCACTTCAGCAAGAACTTGGAAAATCCAGAGTTCTGTTTTAACTTTCATTGTGGAAAGGGGAGAATGGGTTGGCCATGTATGCATCACTTAATCCTCCAGGAAAAGATGGAAGGCAAACGAGGTCCAGGCAGAAGAAGAACATCGTGGCTTCAAAATCTAAGGGACTGGTTGGGACAAAACTCAGCAGGTGTTTTTGCCAATGTCTGATGACAGATATGGCAGGAGGAGGAGGAGGAGGAGGAGGAGGAGGAGGAGGAGGAGGAGGAGGAGGAGGAGGAGGAGGAGAGATGGAAGAGAGAAGGAGGAGGAGGAGAAGAAAGAGGAGGAGGAGAAGAAAGAGGAGGAGGAGATGGAAGAAGAGGAGGAGGAGAAAGAGAAGGAGGAGGAGAGAAGAAAGAGGAGGAGAAAGAGAAGGAGGAGGAGAAGAAGAAAGAGGAGGAGGAGGAGATGAGGAAGAGGAGGAGGAGAAAGAGAAGGAGGAGGAGAAGAAGAAAGAGGAGGAGGAGGAAGAGGAGGAGGAGGAGAAGGAGGAGGAGGAGATGGAAGAAGAGGAGGAGGAGAAAGAGAAGGAGGAGGAGGAGAAGAGGAGGAGGAGGAAGAGGAGGAGGAGGAGAAGGAGGAGGGGGAGGAGATGGAAGAAGAGGAGGAGGAGAAAGAGAAGGAGGAGGAGAAGAAGAAAGAGGAGGAGGAGGAGATGGAGGAAGAGGAGGAGGAGAAAGAGAAGGAGGAGGAGAAGAAGAAAGAGGAGGAGGAGGAAGAGGAGGAGGAGGAGAAGGAGGAGGAGGAGATGGAAGAAGAGGAGGAGGAGAAAGAGAAGGAGGAGGAGAAGAAGAAAGAGGAGATGGAGGAGATGGAGGAAGAGGAGGAGGAGAAAGAGAAGGAGGAGGAGGAGAAGAAAGAGAAGGAGGGGGAGATGGAGGAAGAGGAGGAGAAGAAGAAGAAGAACAAGGAGTAGAAGGAGAAAAAGGACCTCAGGAACATTCCTTCTGCTTGTTTTGGTTCAGGGCTGAGATTATATTGCTACAAACTCAGGACTAGGGGAAAGTTGAAGAGGCAAGGAGGGATGGGGTGGGGTGGGAAAAGAAGGAAGTTCTGTCTCTATCTATTTACAGTATCTCCTTCCGAGTGCTGGAAAATGTGGAAGACCAGACAGGTTCTTCCCACTGACGACTGATTTCATCTGCTTCAGCCCGAAGCTCCACTCCTCCGATACAATGTTTTAAAAATTAATCCCAAGAAGAGAACATTCTAAAATGGTGCATCTCTCCCAAGATCCTCGCAGGCTCTTTTCTCCCCGTCTCTCTGTCTTTGGTCTCTGGACAATCTGTTTTCAACGACGTCTGGAGCTTCCTTTGGTAAAGCGAAGGCTTGTCGCTATTTCTCCTCCCGCACAAACGGAAGACCGTCCTGTATGCCAAATTTTCTCTGCCATTTTGGCCAGCCAAAAGTATTCTCCAGAACGCTTTGTTCCAAGGAGCATCTTCCGCTCGCTGAACCTTTTTCATATGACTGGGTGAGCGTGGCCAACTCAATGTCATTCATGTCAAGGGGCGCCTTGCCAGCGTCTACTCGCCCCTCCTCTGCCAGCCACTCCTCGCCTCTCTGCCCAGGCTTCTTAAGGCCCCAACAGTTGTTGGAGCTAAGCAGCCACCACGAGGAAGAGTTGGCAAAGCAGCTGGCTCAGTTCAAATTAGATCTGACCGAGAAGGAGGCTCCATGAGGACTAGGAGCATAGGCTTTCCAAGCAGAGAGAAGACCTGCGGGAGTGCAAAGCCAGGTACCAGCACCTGGAGGCTCAGCAGGCCGAGATGGTCATCCAGTTCCAAGCCATGATGCAGTCCCACTGGAACGAGGCCCTCTGGCTCTTCGCCACCAGCGGCTCTTCCCTCCAGCCTTTGCCCAAAGCCCCTCACCAGGTGGCCGAAGCAGACCCCAAGTTGGAATTTCTGTCCCCCTCTGACCCACACAAAAAGACCCCAAAGGGGGAGACTCTCTGCAGCAACACAAACGTTCATTGCACGTATCCAGTCCGGGGGCCCTAGTTTGAGGACTCCTGATTTAGTGCAATATAAGAAATGCAAATAATTTTTCTGCGGACCACCAAAATTTTCTCGCGGACCACCAGTTGGTGATCACCGATCTAGAGGACATCATGCCCCCTCCTCCTTGGCTTCATCCTTGCGAAAGCCCAGTAGAAGGCATTGCCTAGCCAACGTCTAATGCAAATGGAGCAGGAAGGCCTGGCCAGTCTCAACCTTTTGACCCACACACACACAATTGCGATGCTTTTCAGCACTTCTCTGACCTATTTCCATATTTTAGGCATAATGCATAACTTGGGGGAGAAAAAAAACAAGCATAACTTGTACATGGGACATTTGGATAACTGGTTGGACTTAGCAACCGATTCAAATCAAGGGGACCGAGACCCTCAAATGCAAATCCTGAACTGGCAACATTGCTTGGATGGCGACACCCAATAGAGCAATTTCCAAGCTCTGCAAATCTCAGCAATGTAAGTGAGCAGTTTTTCCCTCCCCTGTTATTTGATTAGCAAGTACCACATTGCTTGCTGAGCCTTCCTCAGTTTCCCCAAGACTCTAATGGGCCTTGTTTTCCTCCGTGCAGAATGGCAAACCGATGTAAGCAAATCTATGCACGCACACAGGAACCAAAGCAATATCATTGGGGGCCGACACAGCACATGCTGGACCACAGAAGGAGTTGGACCCCAAACCTTTGATCTTCAGATGAAAAGTCTACTCTGGAGAAATTAAGGTTTATTCTGCTGGCAAAGAGCCCTCTCTTTTGGGTGGTGCGGTGGCTTAGAGATGGAGCTCTGGCCTCACAATCAGGAGGCCGTGAGTTCGATCCTAGATAGGGGCAGATATTTCTCTCTCTGGGCACGCTGAGAATGTACCTGCTGAATAAAACTCTGCATTGGCGACAGGAAAGGCATCTGGCCAGTAAACATTCAGCTTCATTCAGTTGCCCAGACTCCACCCTGCAAGGGATTATGGGGTTGTTAAAAGGGGGATGAAAGAGCCATCCCTTTTGATGGGGATCCGACGGCCATGCCAAGGTCTTTCTCACTGTGCAAAGCAAGTTCTAGGAACCTATAATTGATACTAATAAAGGAGAATATTGGTAGCTCAGGTTTGACAGGAGGGGTCCTTGGTGCTCTCCTTATTTTCTTGTGACTAGGGTGGATAAAAATCAATGATTTTTTTAAAAAAAATCAAAAAAATCAGATTTTTTTGATTTAAATCGGATTTTTTTGATTTAAATCGGATTTTTTTGATTTTTATCGAATTTATTTTAATAAAAAACTTTTGGGGTAAAAATCTATCGTAAGATAGTTTTCTATTTAAGATACATAAATAATTTAGCTTATTCAGCATGAAATGGAGCTTAGTTATGTAGCACGAGGCTGTATATTCTGCAACACTGGGACTATCGGTGAGTCAACGGTGGGTCAAAGGAGGAGCAGAGATGACAGTTGCTCTTTAAAAATTATGATTTAAATCGAGTTGATTTAAATCAAGCCTTTTTACTAGTGGTTTAAATCGTGATTTAAATTGTGATTTAAATCAACTCGATTAAAATCAAATCCGCCCTGGTTGTGACCCAAACTAGGTAACATCATCAGTGCTGATGATGTTACCGTGTTTCCCCGAAAATAAGACCTCCCCGGATAATAAGCCCAATCGGGCTTTTGCGCGCATGCGCTAAAATAAGCCCTTCCTGAAAATAAGCTCTGGTCCTCATCATTTCCTCTGGTTAGGGTTAGGGAGACAGAGCTGGAAATCAGGTAAGATGGCAAGAGGAGCCCCGTCTTGCTCCACGCGCCCCAAAATAATAAGATAAGACCTCCCCAAAAATAAGGCCAAGCACTTATTTTGGGGTTCAAAAAAAAATAAGACAGGGTCTTATTTTCGGGGAAGCACAATAGTTTGGGTCACGAAACGTCTTTTCAAGAAAACAAGCCAGCTCAGAGAGCACGGAGAAAAGACCCCACATATAATTGAGCTGAGTCTTTCGCTACTACTGCTTCCTGCCTTTTCTCGTCCTGCTGAAATTCACTTTCTCCATTCCTGGGTAAACTTTTGTTCCGCAGGGAAGCTTCCCAACGAGGCAAGTCCAGAAAATAATCATAATTTTAAAAAAGGTAGCTGAGAGGCTGATTTTTTTTTTAATTTTCCTGCAAAAAATCCACCACATACAGAAGCGGACGACTTCAATGGAAGCCGCATGATTATAACAAGGGTTGATGACCAGCGCAGCGGAAGGGAGACAGACGGCTTTTCCTCCACGCGATGCCTCTGAGCACCTGTGATTGCAACTACCCCGCTTTTAAATTAGATTGGTTCAAACAATATTACATTGTTATTGATTAAACCATAGATTTCTAAAAAAAAATCCCCAGCGCTAAAGCATACTGGTTCTCCATCAAAGGCTTTTTTTGAGGTCCGTCAAGGCAGAAAAGCAATGCATAAATTGAAATGCAAATAAAGAAGGGATCCTGCTCTTGAGAAATAGGCCCTATTTGATGGGTCTGGACCTCTCAGCCTCCCATTAATTCCTGGGAGCAGATTCCACCTCACGGTTGAGCAGGAATCTCAACCAGATTACCATCGTTTGATGAAAACTAGGGGGGAGAAAATTCCCTAATTCTTGAGCGACCATAATTGGAAGGAGGAGAGGAGGAAGATTGCGTATGGCATCCTTTCCTGCAACTCTGAAAAATCTCTTCCAGGGAGTAGAGACCAGCCTATCTCCTTCCAGATGTGTTGGGCTACTGTCTCCATCATCCCTAGTCAGCATGAGTAGATGTCCTCCCAGTTGCGGTCCAACTCTTGAATGTGCTGAGTTGTTTTGGGAAGAAAAAAGCATTTGACTGTAAGACCAAAAACATTCTAGATGCCTTAAAATGGTGAGGTACAAAGAAGGGTTCATCTCAAAATGCCTGGAGAAATTCTGCAAGGCACCTTGGGACAGAACCAACTTCCTTGAATGTCCCTCTTAACTTTTTGGTTGCTAGAGAACGGAGACTTCTTGGATGGTGAGATGGGACAAAAATGGATCAAGAGAGTCTGGAGATTCTCTTTCCAAGTTTGAATTGTCTTCCTTCCTTCCTTCCTTCCTTCCTTCCTTCCTTCCTTCCTTCCTTCCTTTACTATCTTCTTCCTTCCCTTACTGCCTTCTTCCTTCTGTTACTGTTTGTTTCCTTCCTTCCTTCCTTCCTGCCTGCCTGCCTTCCCTTCCTTCTTTCCCTTACTGTTTCCTTCCTTCCCTGCCTCCTTCCTTCTTTCCTTCCTTTACTGCTTTCTTCCTTCCGTTTCCTTCCTTTCCCTCTTCTCTCCCTCCCTTCCTTCCTTCCTTTACTGTCTTCTTCCTTCCCTTACTGCCTTCTTCCTTCCGTTACTGTTTGTTTGTTTCCTGCCTGCCTTCCTTTCCTTCCTTCCCTTACTGTTTCCTTCCTTCCCTGCCTCCTTCCTTCCTTCCTTCCTTCCTTTACTGCCTTCTTCCTTCCCTGTTTCCTTCCTTCCTGTCCCTCTCCCTAGTTCCTTCCCTTGCTGCCTTCTTCCTTCCCTTTTTCCTTCCTTCCTTCCTTCCTTCCTTCCTTCCTTCCTTCCTTGCCTTCTTCCTTCCCTTACTTCTTCCTTCTTTCCTTCCTCCCTTATTCCTCCCTTCCTCCCTCCCTCTTTCTATCGCCTTCCAAGGTCTCCTCTTACCCACTTGCCCCCATCCCATTACCGCCCCCTACCCTCAGCAAAGTTTCCCTTGGCAGAACATCCTGATGAAGCAGCATCTTTCAAGTCTCTTCTTCCCCCGCAGGCTACAGCTCTTCCAGTAAAGCACAGCCAACGTCTGTTGCCTGCTGGTCTCCTGCACCACCTTCTCATTGTTTTATCTCTCCTTTCTATCAAGGTTTGCTTACCACACCCCACCGGTTGCTATCTCTCTCATTACACAAGCGGGTTAATCACGGCAGGTAGAAGAAAGAGGGAGGGAGACAGACAGAAGGAGATGAGGTACCACCGGCTAGAACAGGCCTGGGAAATCAGGTCATTTTGAGCTGGCTTTACAGGTTTACCTTCTGACTCAGCTCAAAAGACAAGAAGATGCCTGCAGGAATCTTCCAAGCTGATGAAAAGCTGCGTCAAAATAAAAAATAATGTAGCAAACGTCTGGATTAGCACAGACGGACAAAGCCTTCGGTTCACATTTCCTGCCTCCAACAAGGTCAAGGAAGTTCTTATCCAAGGAAGTACTAGGCCAAGGCAAGCTCTCGTAGGGCCTATAACAAGGGAGTATTTGTTCTTTAAGATGACAACGCTCTGGTCTCATGTAGGAGGCAAGAAGGCATATCCAGCTATATAGGACAGGGGTCTCCAACCTTGGCCACTTTAAGACTTGTGGAATTCAACTCAGCCAGCAAAGCAAAGAGTTGAAGTCCACAAGTCTTAAAAGTTGCCAAGGTTGGAGACCCCTGATGGAGAAATATGGCTTAACCCTAACCCAACTTCATTGTCCTCCAGTTGAGTTGGCCCAAAATCTCAGACTTCCACAACCGGAAGCTCAGCTTTGCTGGCTGAGGAACTCTGGGAGTTGAAGCCCACAAGGTCTTAAAGTTGCCAAGGTTGGAGACCCCCGATATAGGAGGATGGAGAAATATGGCTTAACCCTAACCCAACTTCATCGTCCTCCAGTTGAGTTGGCCCAAAATCTCAGACTTCCACAACCGGAAGAGCTGGTTCCTCAGCTCAGCTTTGCTGGCTGAGGAACTCTGGGAGTTGAAGCCCACAAGTCTTAAAGTTGCCAAGGTTGGAGACCCCTGATATAGAGGATGGAGAAATATGGCTTAACCCTAACCCAACTTCATCGTCCTCAGTTGAGTTGGCCCAAAATCTCAGACTTCCACAACCGGAAGAGCTGGCTGCTAAGAACTCTGGGAACTGAAGTTCGCTCTAAATTCGGGAAAATTTGTTCTAGGAAAGGAGAAGTAATAAAAGACCACAAGAGGAAGTGTTGGAAGAAGGAGGCACAATCTATTTGTTTCTCTCTTTTTTTTTCCCCATCCAAAAGATCCTGCAGAGCTGGTCTCTGGGTTGGAAATTAAAGAGGCCGTAGCTTGGAGGCAGGGTTGAGTGAGTTCCAGGAGGATTCTCCATTTCTTTCTCAAGAAATTAATCACTTGGGTTAATTACTCAGAGTAGGACTTTAAAAAGACGGTGTGCATTTCGTTTTACTTTCTCGTCCTACATCCCAAGGCTCGGAGGAGGGGACTGTTCTGCTCATCCTGCTTAGAGCAACGGTGATTTCAGATACTCTCCTGTTGACCAGTGGGGAAACTGAGGCACGGACCGACCTTTTCGTGCCAAGTGAATTCCCAAAGCTTTCAAAACTGATTTATTGGATCATCAATTGTATGCATACAATTGATATGATAAGGAGCCTGGATAGCTCAGCAGACTAATGCATTGTAATTTAACTCCAGCTGTCTGCAATTAGTAAGTTCGAATCTCACGAATCTCAAGGTTGACTCAGCCTTCCATCCTTTCTAAGGTAGGTAAATTGAGGACCCAGTTTGTGGGGGCAATAAGCTGACTTTGTATAAATATACAAAAGGATGAAGGCTATTGCTTAACGCATTGTAAGCCGCCCTGAGTCTCCGGAGAAGGGCGGCATATAAATCAAATTTAAAAAAATAAATAAAAAAAATATGGGGAATGGTTGGTTCTTTCTTTCCCATGTTTCTAGGCTTCACCACCCCAACGCAATATTTACACGGTGGGGAGCTAAAAGCCCCTTTACTCACATCTTCATTTATATACAAGCCACGCCCACAGAACCGGTAGCAACCAATTTTACATTTCGCCACTGTTTAGTACCGCTTACACTCTACTAAAATCATCTTTGAATTTTAACATATAATAGTAATAATATTCAGTTGAGTAGTACAGCAAAATGTTCTGTTCTCTTCTGGCTCTCCAATGAATATATACACAAATATTGCATTTTGAGGCAACATCCTTGAGAAGATTGCTTCAAGAATACCTTGGATCAATTGATTAAAAACCATGATCAATTTGAAAATATGAATACTATCTTGTATTACGGTAAATAATATGCACTTAAATTTTATCACAGGGAAATTACTTTCATATTCCGTTCTGTTGTTCTCTATACTTCATTCTTCATTTATTCGACTATTTCCTCCTGCTTTTTAGTGATCCGTCCCAGTCAGGTGAGGTAGCTGGTTCCACCTTTTCACTTCTGCTTTGTTTCTTCCTGCTTTTTGTTATCTGGCTGATAAGTTTTTATAACAGGGTGTCTTTGAAAATTATTTACACGATTCGGGGATGGGAGTAGGAATGGATTCCCAGAGGGAAAAAAAATTGCAGACTCCAGGAACCATTTGCACCACTCAGGTGACTCTGAGGATCCAAGTGGCCTCCACGACCCTGTCAGGCTTCAAGGTCGTCTCAAATAAATTGCATTTCAAACAAAGTCTTTGAAGGAAAACTCCTATTTATTAAGCATGACATTCTACACCCGGCTCCATCAAAGCCAACACTGACTTCCAGACCCAAAACCCTCCCTTTCCGTTCTCCACTCTCCTGCACTCATTGGCCATCTTCCAAGTCATTCTACCCCTAATCTACCGCTCCAGCTCAAAGGAATTTCCTCCCTCCCATCCCATCTCCTAGGGGATATTATCTCCAGGGAAAATAAGTAGGTGAAAAGTCAAACGTCCCTTTCCAGACGCCTCCGCCTCTCCTTCTTATGTCAGCACTAGAGTAAATGCAGATTGAAGTGCTGACATCCCCTCTAAAAGGAGGCCAATGACCAGCTGTCTGCAAGGAGTAACAATCCTTCCCTTCTCCACCCATCCCGTCAGAGTTGAAGAAGTTTCTTGGATGAGAAGCGAAACGCCTTCAATAAAAAATAAGGAAGTCCAGTTGCCTGTTGAAAATAAAGCACCTCGGGGACTCCCATGGTTTCCAACGATCCAAGGTTCGAGTTTTGTGATCCTGCCTTCCTTCTTAAAAACTTTGCATTCAAGTCAGGTAGATTTAACGCATGCAGGCACAGGTTTGTGGCCCAGGTGTTTGCTCGGCCACGCCAGCAGCTCTGAGAAGGTTTGAGAAATTGACTGTAATTATGACTCGTGCTGACAACGAAGTTCTGGAGACTTCTGCAAGCGAGGGAATGGAATAATTTCTTGCATCCAGCTAATGAAGCTTGGGTTTGGGGTGGGAAAGGGTGGCGGGAGAGAAGAGCAACAGGGGAAAAACTTGAGCAGTGGAAAAAAAAAAAAATCCATCCCTAAACATAATCTATTATTTCCCTGTCAGCTTTAACATATCAAGTTGTTGCACCTGTCAGCGATACGGTCCCCAAGGGGGAAAGATTTTATTTTATTTTTTTTTAAACCCGTACAAATCTGTGACACTGATTATTTATTTAATAGAGCAGCCAGGCTGAGGCTTGGATTTTGCACCATCCAGAAGCCACTAGCTTCTAATGTGTAAAGTATTTGCAAATACCTGAGAGGAGGGGGAAGAGTTTTGGCAGGGTGCCAAATCTGCCATTGTTTTCCTCCCTTCGTCCTATTTGGAAGCCAAGACGCTTTCGCGAAGAACGGATTTGGGGGTTGGCTAGACTTAAAGAAAAATCAGGACTAGGGGTGATTTGATAGCGGTATTCCAGTATTCGAGGGGCTGCCGCAAAGAAGAGGTGGTGGGGGAGGGGTGTCAAATTATTTTCCAAAGCACCGGAGGGCAGGACAAGAAACAATGGATGGAAACTAATCAAGGAGGGAAGCAACCTGGAATTAAGGAGAAACTTATTAACAGGGAGAGACAATTAACCAGTGGAACAGCTTGCCACCAGAAGTTGTGGGTGCTCCATCGCCGGAGGTTTTTAAGAGGAGACTGGACAGACAGCCACTTATCTGAAATGGTATAGGATCTCCTGCTTGAGCAGGGGGCTGGACTAGAAGACCTCCAAGGTCCCTTCCAGCTCTCCTCTCCTCTCCTCTCCCTTCCCCTTCCATTCATTGTTTTCTTCTCTTCTCTTCCTTTCTCTCTTCTCTTCTCTTCTCTTCTCTTCTCTTCCCTTCTACTCTACCCTACCCTACTCTATTCTACTCTACTCTACCCTACTCTACTCTATTCTTCATTCCAATATTCCATTCCATTCTATTCTATTCTACTCTATTCTTCATTTCAATATTCTATTCTATTCTACTCTATTCATTTCAATATTCTATTCTATTCTATTCTATTCATTTCAATATTCTATTCTATTCTATTCTATTCTATTCTATTCTATTCTATTCTATTCTTCATTCCAATATTCTATTCTATTCTATTCTATTCTATTCTATTCTATTCTATTCTATTCTACTCTACTCTAATTCTATTCTATTCTACTCTACTCTATACTTCATTCCAATATTCTATTCTATTCTATTCTATTCTATTCTATTCTATTCTATTCTATTCTATTCTATTCATTTCAATATTCTATTCTATTCTATTCTATTCTATTCTATTCTATTCTATTCTTCATTCCAATATTCTATTCTATTCTATTCTACTCCACTCTAGTCATATATTCTAATCTAATCTAATCATTCAGGCACTAATATGTAGGTTTTAACCGCCCCTGAAAGCCTGAAACTACTGCTGGGTTCTTTATTGTCCTTGCTCCACTGAGCCCATTTCCCTGATGGGTAAATACAGGTCATCCTCGACTTACAACCGTCCATTTAGTGACCATTCCAAGTTACATCATCACTGAAAAAAAGCGACTTGCGAATGTTTTTCACACTTATGACCATCGCAGCATCCCGACAGTCACGCAAACAAAATTCAGATGCTTGGCAGCTGACTCACATTTATGGCGGGTTGCAGTGTCCCGGGATCCCCTTTTCGCGACCTTCTGACAAGCAGAGTCCACGGGGGAAACCCTTGGATTCCCTCAACCAACCACGAAACTTAGCTTCACTGCCACGATTCGCTTAACGAACGAATGCCTCGCTTAGCGACATGAATTCTGGGACTCCGTTGTGGTGGTTCCTGTAAACTATAGAGTCCCAATTTGAGAACAGGGCTCTGCTGTCTCTTGCTGTCCCCCCAGGGGCTTTTTCCGACACCTTTTGCAATTTCAAGCCATCCAAATTTGTGACGGCAAAGAGAAAAAGGGCCCAGTTATCACACTGTGCAGGATCCACATCCGTCGTCTGTTGCTGGTGCCTCCTCCCACCTGCCCACAGGTAACCTGTGTTTGCTTTTATGGCACGATTCTCTTTTCCATTTTATTTGTGCACTAAGGAAGAGCAAACACCGTAATCAGGAGGGGCAGCCGAGCCAGAGGAGCAGACGGCGTCGTAAAATTGTGTCAGTCCGCACGGAAGTGATGAACATTAATAGGGAACGCAGGGAAAACACAACAGCGCAATAAAGGACATGTTGTCTCTACCGCAAAAGAGGTTCTGCTTTCCCATCGAGGGGATGGCAGGAAAGAGAGAGAGGGAGAGATTGGGGACAAGGGAGGGAGAGAGAGATTGGAGGGGAGAGAGGGAGAGAGAGAGAGAGAGATGGGGAGAGAGGGAGAGAGAGAGATTGGAGGGGAGGGAGGGAGGGAGGGAGAGAGATGGGGGAGAGAGGGAGAGAGAGAGAGAGAGAGATTGGAGGGGAGGGAGGAAGAGAGAGAGAGATTGGGGGAGGGAGGGAGAGAGAGAGAGATGGGGGAGAGAGAGAGAGAGATTGGAGGGGAGGGAGAGAAAGAGAGATGGGGGAGAGAGGGAGAGAGAGAGAGAGATTGGAGGGGAGGGAGGGAGGGAGAGATGGGGGAGAGAGGGAGAGAGAGAGAGAGATTGGAGGGGAGGGAGAGAGAGAGAGAGAGATTGGAGGGGAGGGAGGGAGAGAGAGAGAGATTGGAGGGGAGGGAGGGAGGGAGAGAGAGAGAGAGAGAGAGAGGAAGAGGGAGAAGCGTGTTTGACCGGTCTCTCTGAAAATGGGCTGGGCAATTGGTGGGAACTGTTATGAGGACCAGGTTTATCGAGTTAAACCGGATTAGGATTTATTTTATTTTAATTTGGAGTACAGCACGCCATGGGCACCGTGCCTGGCTGCCTGGTTGGTTCATTTATTGATTTTCTCCTTGGATAGATGGATGGATGTGGTTGGGTGGGTGGAGGGAGGGAGGCAGGGAGGGAGAGGGATGATGGGAGGGAGGGAACGGATGAGAGGAGGGAGGGATGAATGGAGGGATAGAGGGGAGAGGGATGGAGGGGGAGAGAAGGATGAAGGATGGGTGGACAGATGGATGGATAGGTAGGTAGGTAGGTATAGATAGATAAGTGGATGTGGGTGGATGGATGGAAGGGGAGGGAAGGAGGGAAGGATGAATGGATGGGTGAACAGAGGGAGGGAGGGATGATGTATGGATGCATAAATGGTTGGATAGGTAAGTAGTTAGGTAGGTAAGTAGGGAGAGAGAAAGAGAGAAAGAGAGGGAGAGAGAGAGATACCGTGTTTCCCCGAAAATAAGACCCTGTTTTATATTTTTTTGAACCCTGAAATAAGCGCTTGGCCTTATTGCCATGCACTCAAAAGCCCAATTAGGCTTATTATCAGGGGATGTGTCATTTTGGGGGAAACATGGTAGATAGACATAGGTAGGTAGGTAGGTAGGTAGGTAGGTAGGTAGGTAGGTAGGTAGATAGATAGATAGATAGATAGATAGATAGATAGATAGATAGATAATACATCGACAGATTGAGATGAGAGAGGTGATAGATGAAAGAGGTAGGTAGGTTGGTAGGTAGGTAGGTAGATAGATAGATAGATAGATAGATAGATAGATAGGTAGGTAGGTAGGTAAGTAGGTAGGCAGGCAGGCAGGCAGACAGAGATATAAATGAGACTGAGATGATAGGTAGGTAGGTAAGTAGGTAAGTAGGTAGGTAGGTAGGTAGGTAGGTAGGTAGGTAGGTAGATAAATAGATGATACCCTGTTTCCCCCAAAATAAGATCCTGTCTTATATTTTTTTGAACCCTGAAATAAGCGCTTGGCCTTATTGCCATGCACTCAAAAGCCTGATTGGGCTTATTATCAGGGGATGTCTTATTTTGGGGAAAACAGGGTAGATAGACATAGGTAGGTAGGTAGGTAGGTAGGTAGGTAGGTAGGTAGATAGATAGATAGATATGATAGATGGATGGATGGATGGATGGATGGATGGATGGATGGATGGATGGATGGATGGATGGATAGATAGATAGATAGATAGATAGATAGATAGATAGATAGATAGATAGATAGATAGAGGCAAAATCCAGGTCTCCCTATTTCTACTCCAGCATTTCTCCACGTTGGCTTTCTTATTTTCTTCACCCAGGTTTAGCGCCACTCTGTTTTTTGTGCTTCAGCTGGGAATGTACCAATACAAACATTTTCACGTAAGCAAAACCCCACTCCCTCCTAACACTGATAATGTCACCTAGTTGGGTATTGAGACGTCCGCAAGACAAAACATCCAAAGCTCAAGAGAGCACCGAGGACCCTCGCATTTTCAATAAAATCTTCCCCTTTTGCTTTTTCCACCTGCTGGTAAGCCAAATTCCCACGTTCCAAGAACAGGTAAGGCCGGGTGCAAGTATAACAAGAGACACCATCCATCGTGGCACCCTGTTCAGACAACCTGGGAGGAATTCCCAGCTACAAGGAGTTGCTGAAGCCAAAAGCACTTTTACCAAAGAACTGTCCCCTTTGATTTCTGTGAGTTTTTGTGGGGGGGGAGTCCCGTGCGTGCAAGAGTTCCACGCTCACCTTTGCAACACAAGGGTGTGTTGTGTTGCAAAGAACACAACACACCTTCCTAGAAATACATTTCTGAATTGAGGAACGAGACACTGGAGGGAATTTCTCTGGCTCGGTAGCCAAGGATGAGTCTTTATTCCTGAGCTGAGCTGGGCTCCCAAAGACCGTAAAACTCAAGCTAGGATTTGCTACTCATGAGTAAACATCCACCTGCTTCGGAAAGTACGTTCTGCTTGGTGAAAAGGGAAGGGAGAGGAGGGGGAAATGTCCTGTGGTTTTGATCCTAAATCCTGATCCGTAAAGACACTCCCAGTTGCCTTTGCTTTCTCTCCTTCTAACTCCTGGCCATTAAAAGCACTTAGCCTCTAAGCCCCTCCGGGTAGGAACTTAAAAGCTTAACGCAGGTCGTCCTCGATTTACGACCACAACTGAAGGCCCCCAAATTTCCCGTTGCTAAGCGAAGGCAGCCGTTAAGCGAGCTTTGGCGCGTTTTTAACGAGCTCCCTTGCCGCCGTCGATAAGCCGATCACGGCAGCCGATCAGTCAGTAACACGGAATTTGAAGTCCATCTGGCTTCCCCATTGACTTTTGTTCGTCAGAAGGTTGCCCAAAGGGATCACTGCGACTGTCGTAAATGTGAAGCGGCGTCCGAATTTCGACCCTGCGGACACGGAGATGCCTCAACGGCCCTGTGAAAGACGATCCCAAGTCTCTCTTTTCAGCGTCACTTTGAAGGGTCGCTACAGGAACGGTCGTAAGGCGAGGACGACCTCTATAGGTTGTCCAAACGGGACGGCAGGAGAAACGGCCAATTTTTTTAAAAGAAAAAAAAATGCATAAAAGGTATAAAACAAATCCCAGGCTGTGATTTGTGATCTCTAAAACTGTCCAAGGGTCCCTCTGTAGGGGTAACCCTTGATTTCCGAGAGGTTCAGAAAGAGGCATTTTCATTTAAAACCAGCATTATTATTATTATTATTATTATTATTATTATTATTATTATTATTATTATTATTATTATTATTATTATTCCAAACGGGTCAAGAACTGGTCAGCCAGAGGGCTGAGCTAATTCTCATCTTCGGTGTGAGATTCTCAGCTAACTGAAACGAAAAGGAGGGGAGGGAGTTGGGGGGAGCTTTGGGAACACGAAATTAACACATTTTTCCTGCATTGGAAAGCACAATCTTTTGAAAGCAAGGTTGCATAAGACCCAAATGGAGAAAAATATCCATGCAGAAGAAGTGCTAAACTACCGAGGAAAAGGAGGAAAGGGAAACCAATGTTTGTTTGTTTGTTGTTGTTGTTTTTTTTTTGTTGTTTTTTGAAGCAACTGGATTCTAAGGACCTTCAGTCTCCACCTAGCAACCCGGCGGGCGAGGATGATGGAAACTGGAGTCCAACCCCCATCATCCCCGCTGCAGAGCGATGCAAACCAACTGCCTTGAGATCTAACTCCTTTCCAAGATAATCTGATCCCCTCGGGATCCTGGAGAGCCATTGCACTGATATCCTAATTTGGAGGGCTTCCAAGCTTCCCTCGTTGGTGCCTTCAAGCATGAGTTGTGGCTAAAGCCTGCCACCTTCTCCTGGTCCCCAAGAGAGAGAGAGAGAGAGAGAGAGGACATCAAGAGCTACCTTCCCATCTTTGGGTGCTTCCTCCCTCTTCTCCCCTTGTTTGCAACCATCTCTAACTCTGAACACCCCCCGCACCCCACAAACTCAGCTTTCCATGTTGATCTTCAATCATCTGAAGGCTTCATCTATGGAGCCTTCTCAGCTTAGTCTGCCCTCTGCCGTACCAACAGCAGAAGCAGCACCACTCCAAAAGCCAAACCAAGACTCAGGGGTTTTTTTAAATTTTAATTATTATTATTTATTTATTTATTTTGCAAGATGCCCCTCTGGGATCTAAAGACATCCTCAAAAACAGACAAAGGCAAGACCCCCCCCCCCGCAAAAAAAAGCAACAGAGATCAATCTGGGCAGGTCAAAAGCCACCTTCTACTTCGGTTAAAGAGAAAACAGACTCGGTTGGGTCTACCAAGGGACACCAAAGCTTGGCAGACCCAGCTCCTTGCAACTTGCGATTCTAAGCTACCAAAACACGGCTTTTTTTTTCTCCTTTTTTTGCTGAGTGCGCAGTCTGGGCCAGAAAATTCCTCTCGCCCAACCCCCCCACCACCAACGACCCCGCTGCCTCGGTTTCCCTCCTCGACAGGTTAGCGTGGACATCCAGGAGAGAGGAGAGCAACACCACCAGAATGGACTGCACCCTCCCCCACGTACCCAACACACAGCTCCAACAAGCGTTCAGCCCCGTCAAAATGCCCACTTCTCGTCCATTTCCTGGGGAACGGTGCCCACACAATGCCAGGTTTGCCGGGTGCCTCGGCTGCCCGCACCCCGGGGTCCTGTTAGCACCCACCATTGGCCACCCACCCCCCCAAATGATCCCAAGGAACACAGAGACAAGGCTTGGGTTTAGAAAGAATTGGGAAGCTGAGGTCCCATCATCCAGGGCAGGGAGGGAAGTCTACCTGAGACACCCCCTCCCTCCCTCACCCCAACTGTCTCAAAGGTGTAGACGCACCCTTTCCCCCTCGAGCCAGGCGGGTAAGGGAGAAGTGCCCACGATGCAAAGACCCAACTCAGCTCGGTTAAGGACCTCCTGGTCTACCCAGTGGCAAAAAACCCCACATTTTTTTCAACCTGGGTGAGAGAGGCTGCCACTCAGATACCCCTTGAAATGTTCTCTTGATCCCCCCCTTTTTTTTTTCAATGGGGGGGGATATCTAGGATGGACCAAGCCCCCTCCCTTCCTCACCCAGCTGAAGGTTCCCCAGAGCGTGAACCCTGGTGGGGCAGCCTCATCCTCCCCTCCCAATTGGCATGGGTAGATGCCCAGAGCCCCCCACCCAAAAAACCCAACCCCCCCTTAAGGATAATCAGTCTGATGAGCGGCAGGGACGTCCCCCACCCCACCTCTCAACTCTCCCCTGCCATTTCTCTCCCCCTTGCTCCCCCAACACCACCACCTCTGCGACCCCTCCCCCTCCAACTCTTCCAGCCAGAGGAAGAAGGGAAGAAAAAAAGAAAGAAAAGAAAAGAAAAATAAGGGAAGTGGGGACTCACCTGGAAAGGCCAGGGTCGCCAAACACACGCCGGTAGTCCACCAGCTCCGGAGCCAGCTCAGCTGCTGTCTTGGCCCGGCCATCGGTGACTTTTCTTCGCCCGGTTGAGGGGGGGGAGATTTGGGGGAAAGTTAATTGGGGTCGAGGCGCCGGGCAGGAAGGCTCCCCCGGGGATGGGGCATCAATGGGATCCGCGCCAAGGACCCCTCCCCTCCTTCCTTCTTCTTCCTTCCTTCTTCTTCTTCTTAGCCAAGAGGCAAAGGGGGTCGGGGGGGCGAGCAGAGGAGCCCCCGGGGGTCGCCCCTAGACAAGCCCCCTCCTGGGGCAGAGGCAGCAGCGCCCACCGACCCTTCTCCCGGCCTTGGGTGGGTTGGGGGAGAGATCTGGTGGGATCTGGAGGTGTGTGTGTGCGGGTGTCAGTCGATCCTCGGCTTCCCCGCCGTCGTTCTCTCCGATCGCTTGCGGTCCTTCTCAACCCAACCCAACCCAACCCAACCCAACTCAACCCAACCAGGCGCTTCTTCAATCCGGACCGAGCCCAAAAAAAAAAGCGGCTCACATCGGATCGGGAAAGGAAGGAAGGAAGGAAGGAAGGAAGGAAGGAAGGAAGGAAGGGAGAGAGAGAAAGAAAGAAAGAGAGAGAGAGAGAGAGAGAGAGAGGCGAGCCCAGCGGAGCTTGGGAAGAGATCGCGGAGTCTGGCTCCCGGCTTAAGCGCTGGGCTGCGGCTGCTCAGAGGGCCTCGGCGGGGCCAGGAAGGAGACCCCCCATCCAAGGCTCGGCGGGGCGGCCGGAGGCGCAGCTGGAGCGGGCGGCCGGGCGTTGCAACATCAGCCGCCGCCGCCGCTGCTGCTGCTTTCTCAGGCTCCGAGCCTCGTTGAGTCTGGCCGGGCGGAGGAGAGAGAGAGAGAGAGAGAGAGAGAGACGGGAGCGCGCTTGGAGCCCACGCCCGGGCACGCGCAACGCCGGCGGCAGCAGCAGAAGGAAGAGAAGAAGCGGCGCGAAGCTCGGCCGGTCCTCAGCTCCGGACTTGTGGCTCCGCCCTCTCCCTCCCGCCCCGCCCGTGCTGTGACGTCACGGCATGGCAAAGCTCCCCGGGCGGGGTCTCCTGACTTAACCCGCTCCTGGACGGCGGGGCGCGTGCGCAGGGCGAGGGTCTCGCGAGGCTCCCAAATGGGCGGGAGGAGGGAGGGGAGTTTGGCTGAGGCGCGCTCTTTTCCCCGCAGTCAGGATTGATGGAGTGACTGACTGACTGGTTTTCCTTTCCTTCCTTCCTTCCTTCTCTCCATTTTCATCCCTCTTTTTTCCTTCCTTCCTTCCTCCCTCCCTCCCTCCCTCCCTCCCTCCTTTTTCTTTCTCTCCATTCTCATCATCCCTGTTTTTTCCTTCCTTCCTTCCTTCCTTCCTTCCTTCTTCCTTCTTTCCATTCTCATCCCTGTCTTTTTCTTCCTCCCTCCCTCCTTTTTTCTTTTCTCCATTCTCATCATCCTTGTTTTTTCCTTCCTTCCTTCCTTCCTTCCTTCCTTCCTTCTTCCTTCTTTCCATTCTCATCCCTGTCTTTTTCTTCCTCCCTCCCTCCTTTTTTCTTTTCTCCATTCTCATCATCCCTGTTTTTTCCTTCCTTCCTTCCTCCCTCCCTCCTTTTTTCTCCATTCTCATCCCTCTTTTTTCTTTCCTTCCTCCAGCCTTCCCTCCTTTTTCCTTTTCTCCATTCTCATCATCCCCGTTTTTTCCTTCCTTCCTCCCTCCCTCCTTTTTCCTTTTCTCCATTCTCATCATCCCTGTTTTTTCCTTCCTTCCTTTTTCCCTCTCTCCATTCTCATTCCTGTTTTTTCCTTCCTTCCTTCCTTCCTCCCTCCCTCCTTTTTCCCTCTCTCCATTCTCATTATCATCCCTGTTTTTTCCTTCCTCCTTCCCTCCATTATGCTCTATTCCTTCCATGCTGACTTTCGGTATTTACCTACTTATTCTCTACTCCTTTCTTCCTCCCTCCCTTCCCTCCTTCCCTCCATCATGCTCTATTCCTTCCTTGCTTACTTTTGGTACTTATTCTCTACTCCTTTCTTCCTCCCTCTCTCCCCCCCCCCACTTTTTTTCTTCCACCTTCTGTCATCCCGCTGACCTTTCTAACCCATCGCAGGCAGGTTCTCGTCCCGCTTTCCCACGTTCGCTTCTCCTACCGCCCCAAATCCAACAGCTCCTTTCAACCAACCTCTTCAGAGGTTGTAGAAAAAAATGCTTTTAAAAGGCTCTGATGATCCCAGCTGAGTTGCCCGATCGTCAGAGGCATTTAAAAGAAAAAAAAAGCCTCTGCCGATCAGGCAACTCAGCTGGGATCGTCAGAGCCTTTTAAAAGCATTTTTTTACAACCTATTCACCGAAGAGGTTGTAGAAAAAAATGGTTTTAAAAGTAAAAAAGAAAAATGACCACGCCCACCCAGTCACATTACACTCCCCCACCAAGCCACGCCCACAGAACTGGTAGTAACAAATTTTACATTTCACCACTGCCCCAAGGTTATCGGGCCTTTGGTCTTTGCCTGAACCTTGTTCCAACTCCAGCTTGTCTGTGAGAAAAGCAAGAGCCTCCTGTAGTTTCCACTTTGGGGTTGGGGCAGAGGTGGTATTCAACCAGTTCGCACCGGTTCGCGCGAACCGTTGCCGGAAATTTAGCCAAGGTTGCCGAACCGGTAGCGATGGCCGACTGGCTATGCCCCGGAACCGGTTCCTCGGTCGCCGCTCACTTGCCCCGCCCACCATGTTTGTCACTGCCATGTTCTTTGCGCACGCACATCCCATTGCCTTGCAATTCCAATGGAATGCGCATGCGTGAAGAACATGGCGATGGCATCAACTTTTTCCGCGACCTCCGGTACTTTTCAGTGCCGCCGCAGCTGCAAAGCAGCTCTCAAAGAGGCGGCTTCTTTGCCCGCCGCTTTCCAGCAGCGGCAGCTGGCTGGGGGCTGCCAAAAACTCCAATCAACTTGCTTTCCGGACTCAACCAGCCACCGCGGAAGATGAGCAGCCCGATGGTAGGAGAGGAAGGGGGGCTCGGGCTGGGGCCGCTAAAGGAGGGGAAATGGGGGCGACTGGCGAAGGGAGGTGGAAATTCCAAAATTTTTCCTACCTTTTCCTATAGGCATGGCTAGGTGGGGTCATGTGACTGAGTCGGCGTGGGCGTGAGTGACATCAAGTTGGCCACTCCCACTCAGTCACATGCTCCCTCACCTAGCCACGCGCATCGAACCGATAGCGAACATTTTTGAAACCCACCCCTAGGTTGGGGAAATCCTTCTCCCTTCATCCATTCCTTTGCCCCGGCAGCCAGTCAACGTTTGCCTCTTTTATTCCCAACCGACAAAAATCTCAAATCCTGATCTGTTCCATCTTGGGCAATGACAGCGAGGCACAAAAGCTTCGGAGAACAGCTGGTGCACCCCGCCGTTGAGAAGAGTGGTTGATCTGAAGCCCCATTAGATGCCTCCTAGGAAGAAATCAATGGCTGGCAAGGAAGAAGAAAGAGAAGGGATTCTGAAGGGGAGGGTGTTGTAAGCAACGAGGAATAGAAGGAAGGGGAGGGGGCAGGAGGGGAAAAAAACCTATAAAAAGATGACTTTTCGTGTCCTTGCCCTTCGTTCATGGCATCCCGGGTTCATTTCCACTAGGAGCGAAGGAAACCTGCGGTTGGAAATAAATATGCCAGTTATTTTTATTCCGGCCACAGGAAAGTAATAAAATCCTCAGGTCATTTTAGGAGACAGCATTTGCAAGGTTTGGATATTCCCTTCCCAGTAGAAAAATAGCTCATTAGGGACTTCAGCCCAATCTCCACCTCGTTGGGCTGCTAGGTTTCTACTTGCAGGAAAGGATTGGTGTATAAGTTTAATGCAACGGGTTACTGACTTTTTTTAGCCTGCAGACTGAAGTACGTGATTCTTCTAGAAATCTGTAGAGATTCTCCGTCATCCAAGTCAAAGTTGTCCCAAACATACTTTTTTTTCAGGAGGCAACTTGATTTTCTTGTTTTCTCTCTTTTGAAGACATTTTGCTTCTCATCCAAGAAGATTCCTCAGTTCTGACAGGATGGTGGGGAAGGGAAGGATTGATACTCCTTGCAGACAGCTGGTCATTTGCATCCTTTGAGAGGGTCGTTGAGGCCACTTGGAGGTTTATCTGTGTCCTCAGGGACACCTGAGCGGTGTTTCTGGTTCCTGTAGTCTTGTTGTGGCCCGTCAGCGGCCTGTACAGATTGTAGCTGATTCCAACAACGAGGAGGCTGGTGTGGTGCTGCGCCAGCAGCCTGTGCAGCTGGCACTCGAGTCGGACAATGAGGAGGCTGGAGAAGATGTGGTGCCAGAAGCAGGGATTCAGCCAGGGCCTTCAGACTCTCCAGAAGCTCCTTTAAGTGAAGAGGACGAAGAGGAGGAGTCTTTTCTCAATGCATGGGCACGCAGAGCTGCCAAAAGGCAGGAGTGGCTCCTCAGGAGGAGGTCTCCTCGAGAGTAAGGCTTGGGGCTAATTGGCCACTCCCTTAGCCTATTTAAGGAGGAACGCCGATTGCAGCAAGTTGTAGGGAACAACTTTAGTTCACTCTCCTTCGCGTCTGGATTCTCTGCAAAATTGCTTCTGGGCTTTCTGCCAACTCTAATAAGACTGTGATTACCTTATCTCAGAATTCTTGTAGGCTGTTAAGACAGTTTATTAACAGCCTTTGGTTGATAAAGACTGAGTTATTTGAGTAAAACAAGCATTGTATAGAGTTAGCGTGTGCTGCGTTCTTTGGGGTCCGTAGCTGGGGCAGAACAAGTCTGCAATTTTTCCTCTGGGAATCCATTCCTACTCCCACACCATTCAAAGGGTGTTGATCCCAAATTGTATAGGTAAAAGTCTGTAGAGATTCTCAGTCATCCAGGTCATGCTTGTCCCAAAGGTGCTTTTTCGGGACGCAACTGGACTTTCTTGTTTTTTCTTGAAGACGTTTCTTTGATTGTTCTAGCTAACCAAGAATTAACCCAGCCAAGGATAGAATTCTCTTTGGTAACGAGAAGATGGCTTGTTACACATCTAAAGTCTGATGCTAGGCTGTTTATTTCCAAGAAGTAGAAGGAACGGACAACAGTCTTACATTTAGAACAGGGGTGAAATCCAACAGGTTCTGCAGAACCGGTAGCGGAAATTTTGAGTAGTTCGGAGAACCAGCAAATACCACCTCTGGCTGGCTCCAGAGTGGGGTGGGTATGGAGATTTTGCAATATCCTTCCCCTGGAGTGGGGAGAGAATGGAGATTTTGCAGTATCCTTCCCTTGCCACGCCCACCAAGCCACGCCCACAGAACCGGTAGGGAAAAATTTTAGATTTCACCCCTGATTCAGAACTATTGGAATGCTATCCTCAGGAGGGAAAGGATGCAGACTTAGAAATTTACCAATTTAAGCAGGGGAATCATATAATATAGTTATCCAGGGCTCCTAGTGGGGCCTTATATTTCACGAAAAACTGTCCATGTAAATCAAGGGTCTTTCAATATCATTTTTTACTCGCCTGTAGGAATGCAAACGTTAGGCGCGAATAACCAGATCCACAAATGCAGACTTCATTTAGCTACTTTATTGTTCATGCCTATTTCACAGGAATCTTTCCAAACTGGCAGTTTATACCTGGGCAGGGGATGCGGTGGCTCAGTGGCTAAGACGCTGAGTTTGTCGATCGAAAGGTCGGCAGTTCAGCGGTTCGAATCCCGAGTGCGGCGTAATGGGGTGAGCTCCCGTTACTTGTCCCAGCTTCTGCCAACTTAGCAGTTCAAAAGCACGTAAAAAATGCAAGTAGAAAAATAGGGACCACATTTATTTATTTATTTATTTATTTATTTATTTATTGAATTTCTATACCGCCCTACTCCCGAAGGACTCAGGGCGGTGCACAGCCATGAAATAAAACACATAGATATACAAAATTTAAAATTGAATAAAATGATTGGTGGGAAGGTAACAGCGTTCTATGCGCATTTGGTGTTTAGTCATGCCGGCCACATGACCACGGAGACGTCTTCGGACAGCGCTGGCTCTTCGGCTTTGAAACACAGATGAGCACTGCCCCCTAGAGTCGGGAACAGCTAGCTCATATGTGCGAGGGGAACCTTTACCTTTACCTTTTACCTGGGCCAGACTACATAAGGTTCAATAGCACTCAAAAGGGGTTTGGATCTTATTTACTTATTTATTTATTTATTATTCATATTTCTATGCCTCCCACTCTCCGAGGACTCTGGGCGGCTTACAACAATCGACAGTATACTAAATAGCATATTGCCCTCCAACAATCTGGGTCCTCATTTTACCCACCTCGGAAGGATGGAAGGCTGAGTCAACCTTGAGCCGGTGAGATTTGATCCGCTGATCTGCTGAGCTAGCAGTCAGGTGAAGTAGCTGCAGTACTGCACTCTAACCACTGCGCCACCTCGGCTCTTGCCCTCTTGTGCCTCCCTAAGGATTCCAGACTAATATCCTGCTTGACTCCTCCCCTTCGCTCAGCCGGTCTCTCTCCTACAACTCTTTTATTATTATTATTTGATTGATTGCTGCAGCACTGACCATTGACAAGCATGAGTTCAAATGCTTGGAGGAACTGGGTTATGTCTGCTCACCCTCCGCTTCCTCCTGTTCGGTCTCCCGGGCGGAAGATTCGTATTGTGCACCCTTGATAATTAAATAAACCAATATTGGTTTGTGCTGACAGCGACTGTTCGACCGTTGCATCTTTTTTTTAGGAAGCAAAACTCTTTCCCGTCTTTGTCCTTCCGTCCCCCTCCCCTCCTTTCGTACCTCCTTCCGATATTGCAGGCGAAACAATTCACTGCGTGAGGTTGATTGGCAACCACAGACAATGCCAAGATAGAGAAAGACGATATTCAACTCCAAAGCAGGGCCGGACAGGAAATTGTAGTCAACCATTAACTGACTGCAAAGGAAAGATGCGAAAATGAAAAGAGAACCTGTTGTACTCTTTGTGTACGTGTCTCTCTCTCTCTCTCTGTGTGTGTGTGTGTGTGGGCAAAGGGAGAACATAGGGTCTGTCATTTATGGATGGATGGATGGATGGATGGATGGATGGATGGATGGATAGATAGATAAGATAGATAGATAATAGATAGATAGATAGATAGATAGATAGATAAGCAAGGATAGATAGATAGATGGATGGAATGGATGGATAGATGGATAGATAGATATAGATTAAATAGAGATAGATAGATAGATAGATAGATAGATAGATAGATGATAGATATATAGATGGATGGATAGATAGATAGGATGGATAGATTGGATGGATGGATGGATAGATAGATAGATAGAGATAGATAGATAGATAGATAGATAGATAGATAGATAGATAGATAGATATGAATGGGTGGATGGATGGATAGATGATAGATAGATAGATAGATAGATAGATAGATAGATAGATAGATAGATATGCAAGGATGAATGGATGGATGATAGATTAGATTAGATAGGTAGATAGATAGATAGATAGATAGATAGATAGATAGATAGATAGATAGATATTGTGTATAATTTATCTTTACTTTCTCATCTATCTGTCCATCTGTCTATATGTCTGTCTATCTATCTGTCGATCGATCGATCGATCGATCTACCTACCTACCTATGTACCTCTCTACCTATCTCTCTCTCTGTCTGTCTTTCTATATCCATCCATTTTATCTATCTATCTATCTATCTATCTATCTATCTATCTATCTATCTATCCTGCCTGAATGGGGAATTTGAAACTCTGTCTCGCAATCCAGTTCAGTTTTGTCTTTGTTGTCTCCGATACGTTGATTGATTGATTTAAATTGACTATCCTCCAACTCCGGTAGAATCTAGTCCCAAATACAAAACAAATTTGTATTGATTTGTATTTGGGACTTTAAAAACAGCATTGGTATCAATCAGGTTTACCATCGGTCCACGCTCGGGATAGAGACCCTAGAGGGCAGCTCAAATCTTGACCTTTTACAAGAGGTTGCTAGAAATATTTAGAAGCTGACCATACTGTATGCCAGTTAAGATACGAAGTAGACGGTCTCCAGTGCTTCCCATTCCAGATCAACCAGGAAAAAAAAAACCATCTTAAACTTTACTATAAAATCCATTCCAGACTTGAAAATTCTAGCGATATATACTATATGCATGGCTTATACCCTAAGTAAATTGGCCGGCTCTTACAAGTATGGTCCTGCTTATACAGCTCTTGAAATTGCAATTAAAGCAGGAAACAACATTTGGACTTCGGAGGAAATATTGCCAGCACTTCTCATGAGACTAGGAAAACCATCATGACAAATCTTCCTCCCTCCCTCCCTCCCTCCCTTCCTTCCTTCCTTCTTTCCTTCCCTCCCTCCCCCTTCCTTCCTTCCTTCCCTCCCCCCTTCCCTCCCCCTCTCTCTTTCCTTCCCTCCCTCCCTCCCTTCCTCCCTTCCTTCTCTCCCTCCCTCCTCTCTTTCCTTCCCTCCCTCTCTCTCCCTTTCTTTCCTTCCTTTTTCCTTCCTTTCTTCCCTCCCACTCTCCTCTCTTTCCTTCTCTCCCTCTCTCTCCCCTTCCTTCCTTCCTTTTTCCTTCCTTTCTTCCCTCCCTCCCTCCTCTCTTTCCTTCCCTCCCTCTCTCTCCCTTTCCTTCCTTCCTTTTTCCTTCCTTTCTTCCCTCCCCCCCTCCTCTCTTTCCTTCCCTCCCTCCCTCTCCCTTCCTTCCTTTTTCCTTCCTTTCTTCCCTCCCCCCTCCCTCCCTTCCTCCCTCCCTCCCCCCTCCCTCTTTCCCTCCCTTCCCTCCCTCCCTCCCTTCTTTCTCTCCCTTCCTCCATTAATGTTGGCAGCTCTGGGACAAATTCATTTTCCAGTGATTCTCGGTTTTGTCCAGAGCTATCCACATGGAACAGGGATCAAAGAAAAAAAAGAGAGAAAGGGAGAGAACCTGGAAAAGAGAGGAGATGAAGTTTAGTCAGGGCACACTGGTGGGGGCAAAAAATCAACCAGTAGAAATTACCTTCATTGGTGTTTTTGGTTCTACTTGTTGTTGGTTGATTCAGGTATTCCATTCTGGAGCATCCTGGAGCAATGAAAGGCATTCCAAATACATGGATGATATCGTTTGCCTCCTCCTCCTCTCCTCCTCCTCCTCCTCCTCCTCCTCCTCCTCCTCCTCCTCCTCCTCCTCCTCTTCCTTCTCCTCCTCTTCCTCCTCCTCTTCCTCCTCCTCTTCTTCCTCCTCCTTCTCTTTCTCCTCCTCCTCTTCCTCCCTCTCCTCCTCCTCCTCCTCCTCCTCTTCCTCCTCCTCCCCTCCTCCCTCTCCTCCTCCTCCTCCTCCTCCTCTTCTTCTTCCTCCTCCTCCTCCTCCTCCTCCTCCTCCTCCTCCTCCTCTTCCTCCTCTTCCTCCTCCTCCTCCTCCTCTCCTCCTCCTCCTCCTCCTCCCACCCCCAGGAAAGGCATTTCCCCTGCAAGCTCTCCTTCCCTTCAGCCGGGGGAGGGGAGGTCCCATTTTTTTCTCCGAGGGCAACCCTGTCAGTCAGCTGGGAGAACATTGTTGACACTTGTCACTGCAAAAACCATGCGGCGTGCTTCCTGCTGCACTTGATTATATTACCTTTTGGTGTTTATAAACATTTGAAATTTGTGCAGAGCACGGTGTCAAGCAGCCTCCGAACGCCCCGCGTTGGCATTATGCTTGCTCCATTGCCTGTAAATGCTTCTAACGCTTTCATGAATGAATGAATGAATGAATGAATACGGAATGGGCACCGCTGCCTCTGACCCAGTTAAATTAAGGGGCTGGGCCAAGCCAGGGGAAAAGAATGCAACACCCCCCATCCACCCCCGACCACTCCTTCTCTTCTGCTCGCTTAGGCCTAACCTCCTTCACAAGGTTGTCGTTAAGGGATAATAAAAACACCGCAAGATGCACATCTTGCATCTTGCTTAAGGTCAGTAGAGAGACACCAGGGGTGGAAATCAGGGGTGAAATTGAAAATTTTTCCCTACCGGTTCTGTGGGCGTGGCTTGGTGGGCATGGCAGGGGAAGGATACTGCAAAATCTCCATTCCCTTCCCACTCCAGAGAAAGGATACCGCAAAATTCCCATTCCCTCCCCACTCCTGGAGGAAGGACACAGCAAAATCTCCATTCCACTCCTGGGGAAGGATACAGCAAAATCCCTATTCCCTCCCTACTCCAGGGGAAGGATACTGCAAAATCTCCATTTCCACCCCACTCCAGGGGAAGGATACTGCAAAATCCCCATTCATAGCTTGACTCCCTCTTCTTTGTGGCAGCCCCTGAGATATTGGAAGACTGCTATCATATCTCCCCTAGTCCTTCTCTTCATCAAACTAGCCATGCCCAGTTCCTGCAACCGTTCTTCATATGTTTTAGCCTCCAGTCCCCTAATCCTCTTGGTTGCTCTTCTCTGCACTCTTTCCAGAGTCTCCACATCTTTTTTTTACATCGTGGTGACCAAAACTGGATGCGGTGTTGCAAGTGCCAAGGGTTAAGTCAACATCCTCCCAACCAGCTCTTCAGGGTAGACCTTTGGCGACACCCAATATGGCTACCCACTTCATGGGAGAGAAGCACTTCTAACAGTTCTCCTCGATGGCTACAGTCATTTGGAGCCAAATTCTAGTGCATTGGCGTTATCCATCTAATGATAGCAATTGCGCTGGCCTCCCACAAGCCCAGCACTTGACCTTCCCCTGAATTAAGTTTCTTGAAAACACTCATTGCTTATGAAAATTCAGGTTGCTTGGCTAAGCACACTTCCCCGGAAGGCGTTAAGCCCCATTGAGCGAAGAGATCTTATGCCAGAGCATAAGAATTGTGCAACAATTAAGGGCAATATTTGGAATCGGCCATATTTCTTCCTTATTAGCTTCCCACCTCCCACCCCATCTCTCTGGCTTTTTGGCCCTCTGCTCTCAGCCTTCACGTCCCTCGAAACTCAAATGTCAAACTCCCAGAGACCAAAAAAAAAACAAAAAAAAAAACCCCCCAAACCCTCCTGGCTTTTGGCTCTGCAAACCACCATGTGGTGCTCTCTGAGCTTGGTTCCTTTCTTGCAGACGTTTATTATCCGAACTAGTAGCCATCAATGCACTGATATTGTTCCCTAGTTGGGTGATGAAACGTCTGGAAGAAAACCATCAAGCTAGGAGAACACCCAAGCACCCCTGATCTACAAATATTTCCCTTTTATTGAGATCTGGACAATGACTTAAAAAATGGCTTCCGTTTTTTTGTAACCACAGATGTTGGAAAACGATTGGCATCCTTTGCATAATGACATCGAGGAATTAAATATCATTTTATCATCTAACAAGAGAATCGAAGCCTTTTTCCTTAAAATGCAAGGGTGGGCTGGACATTAATGAGATCAGAATCGGGGCCATTTTAGTGGGTTTTATGCTTTCTTTAAACTCTTCCCCCCCCCCTAAGTAGCATGCTTACCTTTTCATGGTAGCTTTCCTTTTAAGCTCTTTCTTTCCTCTGCATGCAATGGCTGTTTTGACACCTTATTTTGAACCCAATTGTTTCTTGTCCTATCTTTAGCTGAATAAGCTACAGTTGGATGGTCCCAACCTAGAACTAAGGAGAAATTTCCTGACAGTGAGAACAATTAGCCAGTGGAACCATTCCATTCCATTCCATTCCATTCCATTCCATTCTTCATTCCAATATCTATTCTATTCTATTCTATTCTATTCTATTCTATTCTATTCTATTCCATTCCATTCCATTCCATTCCATTCCATTCCATTCCACTCCACTCCACTCCACTCCACTCCACTCCATTCCATTCCTTTTTTTAAAAATTTGATTTATATGCTGTCCTTCTCCGGAGACTCAGGGCGGCTTACAATGCGTTAAGCAATAGCCTTCATACTTTTGTATATATTTATACAAAGTCAGCTTATTGCCCCCACAATCTGGGTCCTCATTTCACCTACCTTAGAAAGGATGGAAGGCTGAGTCAACCTTGAGCCTGGTGAGATTTGAACTTGCAGTAATTGCAGGCAGCTGATGTTAATAACAGTGCTTTAGTCTGCTGCGCCACCAGGGCTCTTTTCTATTCCATTCCATTCCATCTCTTGTGGGTTCTCCAACATTGGATGTTTTTAAGAAGATGTTGGATAGCCATTTGTCTGAAATGGTGTAGGGTTTCCTGCCTGAGCAGAGGGTTGGACTAGAAGACCTCCAAGGTCCCTTGCTCTGTTATGCAATATGTTCCACCATAAACCATGGTGGATAAATCAGGGCTTGATTCTGAGGCCAACGGAACACGACAAACCTTGGTCTAGCTGCAAACAGACTTGTGGCTGGCTGAGTGTTGCATGTACCCACACATCAAGGAAGGGGTGTGTGTGAAAAAGGCAGTGTCATTGTGACTACGAATACCAGACGCCCCAATCACCCAATTTTCCCCTCCAATTGGGCACGTTCGGTGAAAAAGTCACCCTCCGTTTCACCTCGTTTTTCCTATTTACAAATCGGTTTGGAGAATCGTAACCCGGTTTTCCTTTCCGGCAACAGGTTCTTGCCAGCATGCCTATGCAGGGAGAAAATAATAACCTGGGTGCCAAGGTGATAAATCTTCACGCAAATCTTTCTAAAAGAGAGGCAAATTTTTATGAAAATCGATAGCTCCCTTTTTTTTTTTTTTTTGCTGTCCAGGGTTGTAAGATAGAAGGAGCAGAGTTATAGAATGCAACTTTCCAGTGCCATCTAGTGTTCGAAGAGCAAGGACTAAAAAAAATCAATATTTTCGCTCAATGTAGCTTGGCTGGCACTCTCCTGGACAGTATAAACTTGTCCAATTGGCACTGCTCTGCCTGAAGATATGAAATATGCAAGAATATATCTGGAAAAAGATTTCTTTTTAATCCTATTGTTGAACTGCCTCCCTTTGCCTCACCTTCATTCCTTACAGCAAAATCTCCGCTGCCTTTTTCTCTCTCCCTTCTCTCCTTCTCTCTCTCTCTCTCTCCCCCCTTCTCTGTCTCTCTGTCTCTCTTTTTTCTCTATCTCACCTGTCTCTCTCCATCTCTCTCTCTCTCTGCTTCTCTCCTTCTCTCTCTCCTCTCTCCCTCTCTCCTTCTCTCTTTCTCTCTCTCCTCTCTCTCTCCCTCTTTCTCTCTTTCTCTCTCTCCTCTCTCTCTCCCTCTTTCTCTCTCCTCTCTCTCTCCCTCTTTCTCTCTCCTCTCCCTCTCCTCTGTCTCTCTCACACTTCTCTTTCTCTCCTGTCTCGCTCTTCCTCTCTCTCTCTTTCTCTGTTTGTCTCTTTCTCTCTCTTCTCTTTCTCTCCTCTGTCTCTCCTTCTCTTCCTCCCTCTCTCTCTGTGCTTCTCTCCCTCTCCCTTTCTCACCTTCTCTTCCTCTCTCTGTGTCTCTCTCTTCCCTTTCTCTCTTGTCTCTCTCATCCTCTCTCTCCTTCTCTCTTTCCTCTCTCTGTCTCTGTCTCTCTCCTTCTCTTCCTCCCTCTCTCTCTGTGTTTCTCTCCTTCTCTCTCCTTCTCTCCCTCTCCTCTCTCTCTCTCTCCTCCCTCCCTCCCTATCTATTCATCTATTTTTCCATTAGACTCCAACATTTCATTTGCTCCAAATGTATTAAAGAGAAATATCCCCCCAAAATGGTAACCCAATCGTCACGGCCCCCAACAACGATATAAACAGATGTGGGCAGTTTTCATGTAGTCTTGAAAACAGCATATCTGCCGTCTGATGCAGAAACCAAACAGTGATGCATTTGGGGTATGATTATAAGTGGACGTGAGAGATGGATTTGAGTTGTCAGCGTCCCTTAAATCTGAATAAACTGTCTGGAACAGCGAGACAAACAGCCTTCCTTCTGCATCCTGCCTCTTAAAAGATAACGCTTGGACTTTGGTTTGGAATGAGAAAAAAAATGTACACCAGGAAAAAAAGAAGAAGAAGAAAAGAAGGCAGAATCGCTCAAACAAGGAGCTTTTTCCAAGACACACAGAATATAGAACAGAATAACAGAGTTAGAAGGGACCTTGGAGGTCTTCTAGTCCAACCCCCTGCTTTTAGGCAGGAAACCCTCAGGGTTGGTGTGTAGGGCGAAAAAAAGTGTGGAGGCACAGAATTTTGTCAACCACAGCAGATTTTGGAGAAAGGTCTGCGAGGCACAAGAGCATCTCGGAGATGGAATTCAATGCAGGTAATCCTCGACTTACAACCATTCATTTAGTGACCATCCAAATTTACAAAAATGACTTACAACCAATCCGCACACTTAACGATCGTCGCTACCGTCACATGGGTTGATTTGGTAATCAGCATGTGTGTACAAGATCCTGGGATCCCCTTTTCTGGCTTTCCCAGCCAGGTTTCCGACAAGCCAAGTCAATGCATGAATCTGGATTCGGTTAATGACCCATATGATTCATTTAACAACTGCAGAGATTCGCTTAACAACCACGGCAAAAATTTTTTTTAAAAAAGCTTGTACAATTGAGCCCAGCTGACTGAACTTATTAAGAACCTAAATTCTGGTCTCAGTTGTGGCTGTAAAGCCAATGCAATCCTAAAGTGCATTAACAGAAGGATACAATCAGGATCAAGGGAGGTACTAATACCACTCTTTAAAGCCTTAGTAAGACCACACCTAGAATACTGCATCCAGTTTTGGTCACCACACTATAAAAAAGATGTTGAGATTCTAGAAAAAGTGCAGAGAAGAGCAACCAGGATGATTTGGGGACAATTAGGGGACATACAATGAACGGTTGCAGGAACTGGGCATGGCTGGTCTAGTGAAGAGAAGGACCAGGGGAGACATGAAAGCAGCCTTCCAATATTTGAGGGGCTGCCACAGAGAGGAGGGGGATCAAACTGTTTTCCAAGGCACCTGAAGGCCAGATAAGGAATAATGGATGGAAACTGATCAAGGAGAGATTCAACCTGGAAATAAGGAGGAATTTCCTGACCGTGAGAACAATCAACCAGTGGAACAGAAGTTGCCTTCAGAAGTTGTGGGAGCTTCATCACTTGAGACTTTCAAGAAGAGACTGGACTGTTAACTGTTAGAAATGGTGTAGGGTCTCCTGCTTGGGTGGCGGGGTTGGACTAGATGACCTCCAAGGTCCCGTCCAACTCTTGTTAATCTGTAATCTGTAAAACCGCCTGTAACTGAATCTACCAAATACAAAATTGTAACAGTACCTATGATTGTACCGAATGGATGGATGGATTCAGTATAATATACTGAATGGATGGAAGTGGCATGAGAGGTCTCAGACCAGACACAAACCCATCCTGTGGTTTCATTTGCTTTGGGTTTAAGGTTATGCGACCCCAGCCATCGTGGCTTATCAGTCATGGTTTATAGCATGTGGGAATCAACCCATCGTTGTCTATTTAACAAAGCATTAAAATGATTTAGAAGGAGAAAAGCAACAACAACAACAAAAGGACATAAAGGAACAAGAAATTTTGTCTCTATATTTGCAAGACTACCAGATTCTGCTGAGGCTAACAAGGAGCTGAAAATCCCCCCTTCCCCAATGCCCCCCTCCCCTTTGGCAATAACATGTATCAAATCCCCCCCTCTCCCCGTCCCCTCCCTTGAAAATCTGGAAGTGGAATATTCTTTAGGGATCTACAAATATTTGCTGGGCACACCCTTTAATAGTCGATCGATTGATTTGAACATCTGCCCGGTCCATTTTAGCTTCCCAGGGGCGCCGTTTTGCCTAGATCTATAATTACAGTTCGCGTTGATTGAATGTTGATTGCAGAGATTGATTTCGGCATTTGATAGTTGGCGCAGAGTGACATTGGGAGATGAATGGCACTTGAGGGACGCAGAGGGCTCTGCCAGCCACCGAAGCATCTCAAGGGTGGAATTGAAGAAGCGAAGCTACATAACAGGGGAGGACGAGATCAGGCGGAACACGCGGATCGGTTGGCATGGCATGAGTGGGTTCGAACAACCTCAGATCCACTTTTGGGGAGAGCCGGTAGCTTCTATCTGCAGCTTCTACAGGCTACTAGTCAAGGAAGGACTCTGCTGAACCTGAAAGTAAAACAATAGGCAGGGCGGGATTTCTGGAATCTTTTCCAAAGCTTTGGGTGCATGTGTGAAACACAATGAGTAGGCAGCCTACGAGCCAGTTTGATGTAGGGCTTGAGCTGGCCTACAAACCAGGAGCGGGTGAGTTCTAGTTCTGCCTGCGCCCAGCCACCTCTCCCATAATGGTACACTGGGGAAAATTTTCAGGATTATTTTTTTCCTTGGAAGCCCTTCGCTTCATCTGAAGTTTTGTTTTTCTTTTTGCTGGCTGGCTGGCTGACTAGCTGGCTGGCTTCCTTCCTCCTTTCCCTTCCTTTCCTTTCCTTTCCTTTCCTTTCCTTTCCTTTCCTTTCCTTTCCCTTCCCTTCCCTTCCTTTCCTTTCCTTTCTTTCCTTCCTTCCTTCTTTCCTTCCTCCTTTCCTTTCCCCTTCCTTCCTTCCTCCTTTCCTTTCCCCTTCCTTCCTCCTTTCCTTTCCTTTCCTTTCCTTTCCTTTCCCCTTTCCCTTTCCCTTCCTTTCCTATCCTTTCCCTTCTTTTCTTCCTTCCTTCTTTCCTTCCTCCTTTCCTTTCCTTCCCCCTTCCTTCCTTTCTTCCTCCTTTCCTTTCCCCTTCCTTCCTCCTTTCCTTTCCCTTCTTTCCTTCCTCCTTTCTTTTCCTTTCCCTTTCTTCCTTCTTTCCTTTCCTTTCCTGTCCTGTCCTGTCCTGTCCTGTCCTTTCCCTTCTTTCCTTCCTCCTTTCCTTTCCCCTTACCTTCCTTCCTTTCTTCCTCCTTTCATTTCCTTTCCCCTTCCTTCCTCCTTTCATTTCCTTTCTTTCCTTCCTTCTCTCCTTTCCTTTCCTTTCCTTTCCTTTCCTTTCCTTTCCTTTCCTTTCCTTTCCTTTCCTTTCCTTTCCTTCCCTTCCCTTCCCTTCCCTTCCCTTCCCTTCCCTTCCCTTCCAAATCTGAGCCTCTTCTCTCCTGTTTTTGGAGAGTTCTGCTGATGGATGGATGAGGAAACTCCACAACCCTCTTATTTAACCTTCTGCTGGGCCGTAAAGAAGAATGATGACTCTCCCTGCTGTGTTCATAGGCTTAGCAAAATCCATTTCATGTTGTACCAAGGATTGTGGCATCCAATCTCAGGTTGAAGAAGCTTTGCATTCCAGGAGAGAAGGAGGAGGAGAAAATTCCAATTGCAATATCTAAGGGGCTTCCACACAAAGAAGAGGGGGATCCATTTATTTTTCCAAAGCACCTGAAGAGAGAACAAGAAGCAATGGGTGGAAACTCATCAAGGAGAGAAGCAACTTAGAACTAAGGAGGAATTTCCTGACAGGGAGAACAATTAACCAGTGGAACAACTTGCCACCAGAAGTTGTGAGTGCTCCAACACTGGAAGTTTTTAAGAAGAGATTGGACAACCATTTGTCTGAAGTGGTGTAGGGTTTCCTGCCTAAGCAAGGGGGTTGGACTAGAAGACCTCCAAGGTCCCTTCCAACTCTCTTATTTTATTCTATTCTAATCACTGGAATTACTTGCCTTCAGAAGTTGTGGATGCTCCATCACTGGAGTCTTTTAAGAAGAGATTTGGAGTAGAAGCCCTCCAGATCTGAAATGGTATTGGGTCTCCTGCTTGAACAGGGATTGAACTAGATCACCAACCAGTGGTCCATGAGAAAATTTTGGTGGTCCGCAAAAAAATTATTTGCATTTTTTATATTGCAATAAATACTATTTATCTTTTTAAAAATTCATATCAGTGGTCCGTGGAATTTAAAATTATGAATGTAGTGGTCCCTGAGGTCTGAAAGGTTGGTGACCCCTGAACGAAAAGACCTCTGGAGTTCCTTCCACCTCTGTCATTCTGTCATTCTGATCTTCTAGCCAAAGAAGAAGAAGAATTACACTGCCTGAGTTACTTTAAAGAAAATTACTTGAACGTCTGGGAAGCAAGATAGTTAACTCTCATTGCCACTCCCGAAAAACTACACTTATAGTTATACATGTAGTTTTCAGTGGACAGATTTTGCCACAAACTCATCCTCGTTGGCTGCATTTTCTTGGCGCTCTTCAGATGTTGGTCCCCACCGAAGCCTCCAATTTCTACAATAACACGTCGCGGCGCGAATGCTGACAGTTTTCATTTAACAGCAATAATCCTCAGTCTACTGGCTTGTGTCCTTGGTAAATATCTCTGTGGTGGTTTTTGATGGTTTTTTTTACCCCCCTTATTATTATGATTTCATTGGCCCCTTTCGGTAATACTTTATTAAAACATTAGTGTGATTTTTCTGGGTTGTTTTTTTTTCTTTCTATTTTCTCCGTTCAACCAGCACTGACAAGTCGATTTCCTGTCAATGTCAGTTTTAAATGTATTCCATCATGAGCTCACCCTTTATTTATTTGCTCAAAAAAAATAATAAAAAAAATTGGACTTATTTTTTTGTCTTTGTAATTTGCATCTAGACAGAAACCGAGTCAAAACTTCAGGGGGATGAGCCCGATGTTGCCCACCCCGGGTTTAAAGGACCAGTGGCTCGCCTTTCCCAAGAAAGTAAGAAAAAATAACAAACTAATTTAATGGTCACTTGAAGTCTGATTTTGTCATTGGAAAATGAGGGTATGTGTTTCCATAGTGGGAAATCTGCTCAGCAGACCCGTAATAATCTTAATTTTGTGGGAGGAGAATATCAAAGTTGGACAGTGAGGACTTGGGCTAGTCCTGAGGGCTGGGGAAAGCTCGGACGAGGGCTCTGCACCTGAGGCAGAGAGTGGGCCAAGGCCATCTGATAAGTTATGTGCTACCTCCGGAGTCTGACAACAGCGAGGCAGAAGAACAGCGGGAGCCTGTTCCCACTGTGCGCATGCGCAGAGCTGCCAGACGACAAGAACAATTAAGAAAACAGGGTCGACTTGGGAGTAAGGCTTGGAGATGATTGGCCCCTTCCCAGAAGATATAAAAGAAGAGCGAACGGAACGTGAGTTTTTGCAGGAAGCAATTAGTCCATCTGGCCGATTCAAGATTTGAAACTTCTGTTTGTGACTCTGTGCCAAGTTTGGCCTTGCTCTGCGTCTGGAAATTAGCTCTTTGGCAGCGTTCCATGTGAGATAAAGGTGGGTGTTGATAACCTTCCTCTGAAAGACTGTTTATTAAGCCTTGAGGACTGTAAATGAAAGTAATTTACAGTCGTAAATTAAATAAATAAAAGAGGTTTTGCGGGACTAAGATTGTGCTTTATACTTTCTAAAGAAGACTAGGTCAGAACAATCAGATCTGCCTCTACTGGTGAATAGACTGCTGCATTTGAATAGCTTCCTAGTAATGTTTGATATCTAAACCCATAAACTCCTAGTAGTTGACATTTGCACGTTTTACCTCACAGACAAGGAATCTCCAACGCACAACCAAGAAACATCCCTTGGAAGCTGTCAAGCTTCTAAAATCTTTCCTCTGAAGTCTTGCTCCAAAAGATCTCATCAGGCTAGAAACTGGGAGATTGTAAATTCTGTCTTTGCCACGGAAGGCAGCTGGGTGACTTTGGGCCAATAACCAGGAGTCTGTGAGTTCTAGTCCCGTCTTCTCCATGAAAGCCAGCTGAGTGGCTTTGGGTCAATCACCAGGAGATGGGGAGTTCTAGTCCCACATTAGGCATGAAAGCCAACTGGGTATTTTTGGGCCAATAACCAGGAGTCTATGAGTTCTAGTTCTGCTTTCTCAGAAAGCCAGCTGGGTGATTTTGGGTCAATACCAGGAGACTGTGAGTTCTAGTTCTGCCTTAGGCTAAGTGACTTAAGGCCAATCACCAGGTGACGGGGAGAGTTCTAGTCCCTCCTTAGGCATGAAAGACAACTGTGTGTCTTCGGGCCAGTCATTCTCTCTCAGCTCAACCCACCAAAGGATTGTTGTCATGGGGGAGAGGGGGAATAGGAAGAGGAGGAAGTTGCGTTGGATACGGTCGCTATTTTAAGTCATTCGTAAAAATAATAAAGGCAGGATAAAAAAAATAAATCAACCAACAAAACCTTCCCCAGTCAATTTAGGGGAAGAAAACACGACCCACGGAAGACGCCTTCCTGAATCGGCTGTGGAAAAAGCTTCCCCTCTTATTCTGATCCATCCAAAACAGTTGCTTGTCTTGTGCCTGATGGAGATCAGAGGGAGCGACGTGGCAAAGGGAAGAAAGCAATCCAAATGCCGAAGATAAGCTGCTTAGGGAAGGAACGAGCTTCTCAGTTGGCTGCTGAAATTGATGGTCACTCTAAAGGGAACAAACATTGTCCTCCGGCATGCAATTCCGTACTTGTCTAATCCGCCGATTGCAGATAGAGCAAGCTGGATTTGTCAACTCCTGAACAAAGAGAGAAGTTTTTTTTAAAAAAATCCGTCTTTTTACCCCAAGGAATATATATATATAATTCTAGGCTTCTCTGGCTCCCCGAGATACTTCATTTCCCCCTTCAAAAATATATATAAATATATATATATATGTCTCCAAATTGCAGTTATTAATATAACAGAATGAGAAAATTACAGAATGGAACGGGCAGTGGTGAAATCCAATTTCTTTTACTACCGGTTCTGTGGGCGTGGCTTGGTGGGCATGGTGTGGCTTGATGGCAGGGGAAGGATATTGCAAAATCCCCATTCCCACCCCACGCCAGGGAAAGGATACTGCAAAATCCCCATTCCCTCCCCATTCCTGGGGAAGGATACTGCAAAATCCCCATTCCCTCCCCACTGCAGGGGAAAGTATACTGCAAAATCCCCATTCCCTTCCTACTACAAGGGAAGGATATTGCAAAATCTCCATTCCCACCCCACCCCAGGGGAAGGATACTGTAAAATCCCCATTCCTTCCCTACTCCAGGGGAAGGATATTGCAAAATCTCCATTCCCACCCCACCCCAGAACCCCACTCTGGGGTCCTTGGTGCTCTCTGAGTTTGGTGGTTGCAGACATTTCATGACCCAACTAGGTAACATTATCTGTGTTAGAAGGAAGTAAGGTTTGCAGAGAGGAGGAGGAGGAGGAGGAGAGGAGGAGGAGGAGGAGGAAGAGTCCTTCTTGGTGCAGTGTGATGCAGAAATGGCACAAAAGAAGACAATACATCCCAGTGAAAGCAAGCTCCGATCGTTAAGTCAAATGCACCTTGATAGCTAAATCAACATAGAAGCTTCTATAGTCTTCGATATCGGCTTCCCCGCCCCTCCCCCCTCCCCGTTTTCTGTTCTGTGCATACAAATGAGATAAATTGGCTGCCCACTTAATTGAGAATAATCCCAAGGGAATATAAATGGAACATACTTCTAAGTGGGCGCACCAGGTGTAGAATCACAAGATGCAAAAGAGCTTTTGAAACGCTTCCTTTACCGAGATCCGGCTCTACAGTATATATCTTAAAATGTGCCATTTTATAATTGCATCTCTTTCTCTCTCTCTTCTTACCATCTGCTCCTGGACCCTTACCCAGAGTTTCTTCTTTAACTTAGTGCTTTCTAAATTGCTTTTAATTTTACTTACCATTTGTCTGAAGTGGTATAGGGTTTCCTGCCTGAGCAGGGGGTTGGACTAGAAGACCTCTGAGGTCCCTCCCAACTCTGTTTTTTCTTTCTTTCTTTCTTTCTTTCTTTCTTCCCTCCCTCCCTTCCTCCCTCCCTCCTTTTTCCTTCTCTCCATTCTTTTAATTTTAATTTGGGTATTTGGGGATTTTAATTTGGTTTTAATACTATTTAATTTTTACTTATTGTGGGGTTTTCTATTGTTTTGTGAGCCGCCCCGAGTCCTACGGGAGAAGGGCGGCATATAAATCTGACAAAATAAATAAATTTTTGCTTAACACATTGTAAGCCGCCCTGAGTCTCCGGAGAAGGGCGGCATATAAATCAAATAAATAAATAAATAAATAAATAAATAAATAAATGGGAATATCACTTGATAGTTGAGGAATAAATTAAGGGATATCACCTGAGTTCCCCTGAAGGGCAATTTTGAAGAAGATAGCTATCCATGTTTAGAGAAAGTGTAATTATCAACCCGTGAGGAAAAGGGAATGATATCAGAAGGGTCCATGTGTGTGAGGGAGAACATGAAAATTTACACTTTGGCGTGCCAAATAGAAGCAGACAACTGCTAATTGCTAATTTAGTTAATTTCTAAAAGCGGAGGTCTTCAAAACAGAGAGCAAGATGGCCCGTTGTTAGGTCGACCCTCTTATAGGTAGAGTAGCACTTCAGGAACTCAGCCAAATTGAATGCGGAGGCTTAAATCCAAGAACCAAATTGGTTGACTCAATCCAGATTCTCAAATCAATTAAGAGGAAGGCCATTTTTCTGCCAGGCAGATGGGTGAAACATCACCCAAGCTGACCTGGTAGGTATCTTGATTCAACGATTCGAATCAGTTTCATCTAAAAAGGTCATTTATTCTGGGAAAGCAATGAAGATGAGGTCTTTGGGAAACGAGAGAGAGGGAGATGGCAAAAAGCTGCTAATGCATTGGATGGCAGATTTCGGGAGACCACACGACATCGTTCGCTATCGTAGCGCTTGAAATTTAGCGAGGATGCCGAAGGAGACTTTTCAGGGAGAAATGTAGATGTCAGAGATGCAAAAGTTGGCCAAGGCAGGGTACATCAGGGGTGAAATGCTCCCGGTTTGGACCAGATCGCCTGATCCGGTAGCGATGGCGGCTGGTGGTTCGGAGAACTGTTAGCAAAAATCCCTGCACCCCCTCCCCCATGCCCAGCTGAGCCGCGCAATCATTAGAGGCTTTTCTTTTTAATTTTTGAAAGCATTTTTTTCTACAACCTCTTCAGCTGAAAAAATGCTTTTAAAAGTAAAAAAAAAAAAGCCTCCGATGATCGCGCGGCTCAGCTGGGATCATCAGAGGCTTTTAAAAGCATTTTTTTCTAGAAAAAAAAATGCCTTTAAAAGCCTCTGGCAATCCCAGCTGAGTTGCCTGATCGTCAGAAGCTTCTAAAAGCATTTTTTTTCCTGCAACCTCTTAAGGTTGTAGAAAAAATGCTTTTAAACGTTTAAAAAAAAAAGCCTCTGAAGATCGCGCAGTTCAGCTGGGATCGTCAGAGGCTTTTAAAAGCATTTTTTCTACAACCTCTTCTACAACACTATCAGGTTTTCAAGATTCTAGCCCTGGTTCTGTGAAATCTCATTCACAAGTTTCTGGGCCTTTTTTCTGCTGCCAAACTGCAACTCTGTGTTGCTCTCTGGGAGACTCAGATAGCTATTTCTGCCTTTTAAGGCGTCATCAGTGAGTCACACCCACTTCTCAGATATCCTCCCTGTAAAGGTACAATGTGTCTTTTTCTTTTTTGTAGGCTTGTGTTAAATTACAGAGCTCTGTCTGTTGAGCTATCCAGGCTCTCTACTTTATTTCAATAAAGTAAAGCTTTAGTTTTTCTTGGGGTGTCTATTTCCTGACTTGGTCTCCTTAGAAGGGCTGACAGATAGTTTTCCAGATAACCACTTATACATTGTTTGAACAATGCCATTTAAAAAAAAAAAAATTCTCAGTGTGACTGTGCGTATGATTTACGATGAAGTCTATTAGCCACAGCATCTTCAAAGAAGATCCGTGTCCCAGGAGCTCTCTTCATTTCACACCTCCTGCTAAGGAAGAAAATAATCCCTGATGGCAACCCCAATGTTTCCATCTTGGCTTGCTCTTCCAATCTAAGCCTTCGTTATCGAAGGGCTGATTTTGCTTGTTCTCTGCTCTCTAAACTTCAGTATCGATGTCAGCAGTGTCACGCTGAGACTCTGGTTGGATCTTGAGACCCATCAAGGAAGAGTCCGTTGAAAGCTGAGGAGATGAAGGATTTATCGTCTGTGAACAAGTGCTTCAATTGACTTAGGCAGCATTAAACATTTTCGGATAATTAGGAACAGATGCCCATTTCAAAAGAGAAATCAGAGGAACGCTGGGGAAAAAAGAGGCTTCTGAAAAGAGATCCAGATTCCTTGATATGCCAACGTGGCATGGTATTCAAAGGTGACTTTCAAGAGGCCTTCGAGAAACTTTCAGGGCATCACCTCTTGGGGTTTCCAGCACCTGAGCCCATATCTACAATCCTTTCCTCCCCCTCCCTTTTCCTCTCACTGGTATTATCGATCTATATACGACTAAAATTCTCACGGTTGTAACCTTTAACTGGGCAGAATGGTGCAGCAGAGTCAGACAATGAGGAGGCTGGGGAGGAGGCCTAGGAGACCTCCCTGCACTTACCAGGGAACCAAAATGGAGCACAGAAGGGGCGGGGAGGGAGGGGCGGAGCCAGCCAGCAATTTAACTACCATTCGCCTAAACCGGCCCGAACCGGCAGAATCCCACCACTGACTCTCTGTAACATGTATCTTCTCTCATTGGGAGCATCAGAGAACAATTCTACACCATGTTCTTCAAGACACATTCTTCTTGGAGGTGAGAAAGCCTCTAGGAGGGCTGTTTTTGTTTTTGTTTAAATCTCTTTTTAGTCACCTCTTCACAAGGATAAATTTACCCGTCTCTTCCAAACATTCCTCATGATTTACCTGACGTATTTCAGCCGGGCAACGTTCCTCTCAATATGTGGTGTCACATCTTCCAGAGTTGATGTCCAAGTCCTTTCCTAGTCCTGGCAGCTTCTTCTGCCTTTTGCCCTTATCCAGCAACCCCCCTCATCTTTCTTCTGAAAATTTCTGGATCCAGACATATTGAGATTTATGAAGGCGAGGTGGTGGCAGCCTGCAAGCAGATGATGCTTCTTCTCATCCCTTGCTGGCTCACCACAAAAGCAGTGTGGATCGAATTGAACTGCCAGTCAGGAGGGAAATCCTGCTGCGGGGAACGCTGTTTAATTACCAGCTTTTCTGATGGCAAGGAGGAATGAGGTGAACTTTTGGGGAGTTGGTTTAAAAAAGGATACGAAAAGCAAGGAACCTCGGATACAGGAGGAATAAGATAGCTGAAGAGAAACTAGGCCCAAGATTTTCTTATCTTTTTCTCCTCAAACCAGTTTGAGGAGCTCTGGTCTCACTCTCCAATCCAAAGGATGATGAAGTACAAGCAGTGGTGAAATTCAGCCAGTTCTACTGGCGAACTGGTAGCGCCGGAGGTGGGAGGCTCCGCCCACCTGCCCGGATGTCATCATGTCCTGTTTTTGACACTCTGCGCGTGCGTGGAGGAGACATGCACGCTCACATTTGCGAACTGGTAGTGAAGGTAAGTGGATTTCACCCCCGAGTACAACCGGTAGGAGATGCCTTCATGGTAACAGTGATGAAAGCTTCAGTTGAGTGTTCCTCAAACTTGGCCACTTTAAAAGGCGTGGACTTAAAATGTGTGGACTTCAGAACATCCAGAATTTCGTATAGCCAGGAGCCTGGAAGTTGAAGTCCACACACTGGAAAGTGGCCAAGTTAGAGACACACTGCGTCAGAATTCGGACATTACAAATCTACGAAGGAGACCTTCTTAGATAGCATGGTCTGGGTTCATATTTTGCTAAGCAGGGGTGGGCTGCTGGGGGTTTGCAGCGGTTCGGGAGAACCTCTTGCTAAGATTCTGTGCAGTTTGGAGAAACCCCAAATCCTACTCCTGACTGGCTGCACTAACTCTGCCTTGCCCCTCCTGTTCTGTCCCCGTACCCCACACGCACCCCCACAGACAGCCCAGAGTTAATAAGCCACACGACAAAACTCTTTGAAGATAAAGCTGGCAGCAACCCAGTGGCTAGCTGCCAATACAGACTTTACTCACACACAAAAAAAGATTAGACTGCAAGCATTCCGATAAAACAGGCAGAGTTTCAACAATACAAGGATTAATCCAAATGCAGTCCGATAAAGCAGGCAAAGTCCAGTAACGCAGAGATCATGGATTATTTCCAGTTTTTGCTCATCACAAACTGAACCGGCCACCACACCCACATATATACCCTGTGGGGTGTGGTCCAGTGACTCAGCTAATCTATGGCACGCCTTCCCCTCTGCTGCGCACGTTTCTCCCTGCGCCTCTGCCGAGGGTCCAGCCAGCATTTATCTTCTTCGTCGCTGTCCACCTGTGGCTGCAGGGACGTGCTTGGCTTTGAGCCTATCGTTTGGCCTTTGGTCCTAGAGAGGGAGGCCTTGCCAACTCCTCTCCCTCACTCTCAGAGTCTGCATCTGTCGATAGCCCAGGCTCAGGCAACGGAGCCACAACACCTCCCAGGAGTCTCCATGTGGCCCGTTTTGAATGCAGGTAAGTGCAGGATGCATGTGGAGGCTCGGGGTGGGCAAAAAAGGGGTCTACTGGAAGATTGGGAAGGCTGGAAATGGGTCTGTTTTCAGCCTCCAGAGGGCCTCCAGAGCCTGGAGAGGCCATTTTCGCTCTCCTAGAAGCTCGAGGAAAGCCTCCAGAGCCTGGGGAGGGCAAAAATACCCCCACACACACACTGTAGTGCAGGAGGCCGACTAGAACCCCTTGCTAAAATTTTTGAAGCCCACCTCTGTTGCTAAGCCCTAACTTTCACAAAACACACAAAACACACTATGCCTGAAGAAATGACCCAGATATCAGGTTCGTGTAAAGGCTTGTTCCACTCAGGTTGTTAACGGATTATTGACTTGCTTCAACAGGCTAAACTGCCTACTGGATCTTAGTCTAACCTGCAATGTTTTGCTTTAGATGTCCTGGCTGTGTGAGAATACAGCTGTCATCATCCATAGGCAGTCTGATATTTTATTGTATTGGTTCGATTTATATGTCGCCCTTCTCTGGAGACTCAGGGCGGCTTATAATGCATTAAGCAATAGCCTTCATACTTTTGTATATACCTGCTTAGTAGGGCTTTTGCCCCCCCCCAAAAGCGGTGTTCTTTTTTATACAAAGTCAGCTTATTGCCCCCACAATCCAGGTCCTCATTTTACCTACCTCGAAAGGGTGGAAGGCTGAGTCAACCTTGAGCCTGGTGAGATTCGAACTTGCAGGAATTGCAGGCAGCTGGGGTTACTTAACAGCACTATACTATACAGATATAAATGGAAGCTGTGATCTAAAAGAGCTAGAAGGACCCACATTGGGAGAAATACTCAGATCAAATTTGAAGTCCACCTGGAAGCTCAGAATTTGTAGCCCGTTCTGTAGAATTTTCAAAAAAAAAGAATGCTATAAATATCAATATGGATCAGCGGAATGTTTGGCTGATCCGAAGAGGAATTGTTTTATAAAACTCTTTCATCATTTCTATTTCTGGATTTCATTAGGGAACACTGTGACATGGACATCTGTGTGGGAGATTACTATAGCAGAGTCATCTATGCCAGAATCACTCGGTCCAAATAGTTCTTCTCCAGATTTCACACATTTATTGCAGAAGGTGGAAGGGTTAATGTCCACTCCTGGATTTCCAACTGCAAAAGTTTCCCAGAGATATCCTTCCTTTCCTCCCTCTTGTCTTTTCCTTCCTTCCTTCCTTCTTTCCTTCCTTCCTTCCTTCCTTCCTTCCTTCCTTCCTCCCTCCCTCCCTCCCTCCCTCCCTCCCTGCCTCCCTCCCTCTTTTCCTTCCATTCTCCCTGCCTCCCTCCCTCTCCCCCTCCCTCTCTCTTTTCCTTTTTTTCCTGCCTGAGCAGGGGGTTGGGCTAGAGACTTCCAAGGCAAGGCTGAAATCTGGCCGGATCTATCCGGCTCGCACGAACCGGTAGCACCAGTGGTGGGAAACTCTGCCCACCTGCCGAGACGTCATTACATCCTGTTTTTGACCCTCTCCCATAGCGCGCATGTGCTCCCACATGCTCCCGTTCCCAAACCGGTTGGAAATAAATGGATTTCACCACTGCTCCAAGATCCCTTCCAACTCTGTTATTCTGCTATTCTTTTTTCCTTCCTTCCTTCCTTCCTTCCTTCCTTCCTTCCTTCCTTCCTTCCTTCCTTCCTTCCCATAAAATGTATTTAGAAGACATTCCCTCACCCACAATCTATATCCATATACTAATGGATGCTTGCCTTGAACATGGGTTCCCGTTGTCCTACAAAGCCAACTTAATTGTTTTTAATTATAGTCATTCAGAGATGTGCAAAACTGTTGCAGTAGCCGGAGCTGAGCTTTCCTCTTAGAGAAATAATCATGCAGGGTCTGAACTGTAATAGAGAGACCTCGTTTTGGCTCTTTTCCCACTCCAGATTTAAGTCCCATTACTCCTGCGACATGCCCAAAATTGTCCCACCAAGAAAAGAGCCAAGAACAGGCATCGAGGATGGTTGAATGAGCCTGAGATATACCCTTAACAATTTTTTCTCTTTGCAACCTCCCTTTCCAGCTGGAACCCTCCTTTCTATATTTATTTATAAAAGCTCTTTCTTTCTTTCACAGCAAATGTCTTCACAATTTGATGGAGGTGAAAAGGGTGAGGAGGATTTTCTCTTGCAGCAAATCTCAGGCTTCTTTTTCTGGAAACTAGGATGTGTACTGAAGTGTCTCTGTGTTTGTGTGTGATTGTGTGTGTGTGTGTATAAGACAGAGAGAGTGAAGCCTCCCTCTGTCCCACTTTCTGCAGCTGGGGACCTCTAGGCCATCCATACCTTCTGCCAGAGGCTAAAACAACAGGGGGTGAGCTTGTGATAAATGGCGAAAGACGGATGGAGAACTCTTGTCACCGTGATTGATGTCACTCGGAATCATTAGCCAAGCGAGTCCTGATGCCTCCCTCTGGATGAGAACCAGAAGAAGCAAGTGTTTATCGGTAGGAAAAAGGGGTCAGACGAAAAGAGGAGGCTGGAAGGAAAGAGCAGAACACACTGAGTACTGATAGAAGAGAAGATTTGTAGCTCAGGGTTGAGCTGGAGGGTCCTTGGTGCTCTCTGAGCTTGGTTGGAACAAGCACCAAGGACCCCACAGAAAGCATGACCATCAGCTGGGGGAAAAAAAACCAGGATCTAGAGGTCCCAAAGATGCGTTTTCAAGAGGCAACTGGACTTTCTTTTTCTTCTTTTGAAGATGTTTCACTTCTCATCCAAGAAGCTTCTTCAGCTCTGACAGGATGGTGGAGAAGGGAAGGATTTATATTCCTTGCAGACAGCTGGTCATTTGCATCCTTTTAGAGGGTCGTTGAGACCACCTGGAGGTTTACCTGTGTCCCCAGGGTCACCTGAGTGGTGCTCCTGGTTCCTGGAGTCTGCCATTTTTTTCCTCTGGAAATCCATTCCTACTCCCACACCGTTCAAAGGATGTTCATCCCAAATTTTATAGCTAAAAGTCTGTAGAGATTCTCAGCCATCCAGGTCATGGTTGTCCCAAAGGTGCTTTTTCAGGAGGCAACTGGACTTTCTTGTTTTTTCTTTCTTTTGAAGATGTTTCACTTCTCATCCAAGAAGCTTCTTCAGCTCTGACAGGATACTGGGGAAGGGAAGGATTTATATTCCTTGCAGACAGCAGGTCATTTGCATCTTTTTAGAGGGTCCTTGAGGCCACTTGGATGTTTACACTGAGAATCTCTACAGACTTTTAGCTACACAATTTGGGATGGACACCCTTTGAATGGTGTGGGAGTAGGAATGGATTTCCAGAGGGGAAAAAAATTGCAGACTGCAGGAATCATTTGCACCACTCAGGTGAGCCTGAGGACACAGATAATCCTCCAAGTGCTTCCACGACCTTCTAAAAGGATGCAGATGACCAGCTGTCTACAAGGAATATCAATCCTTCCATTCCCCACCATCCTGTCCAAGCTGAAGAAGCTTCTTGGATGAGAAGTGAAATGTCTTCAAAGGAAAAAAAAACACCAGAAAATCCAGTTGCCTTCTGAAAAAGTACCTTTAGGACAACCATGACCTGGATGACTAAGAATCTCTGCAGACTTCCAGGATCTAGAGAACAAACTGGAAGAAGATGTGGCTTGTGGCACTGAGTTACATCTCAGTGGGGAGTCCTCCTTAGGAGAAAGTCCTCCAAGGCAGGGACCGGACATGATATCTGTAGAAGATGGTTGAGTCAGCAAGAAAAGGAGAATGTTTTGGGGCTTCCAAGAAGGTCTGAAGACCTGGCTTTACTAAGTGGCCTGTGGTCCCAATGGGAACGTGTCAAACTGGAGAAGGTCAATGGATGACAATAAGTCCCATCTCCTCCTCATGTGCCTCCCGGCAGGATGATTAGCCTATCAGTTTAATAAATAAATATTCTTGATTGACCATCACCAAATTTTTTCTCCTGGGAAGAAAGAAGCAAGGGTGGAAGTCATCTCCACTTTGTTGCTTGGGTTGCTTCCTAGGAGTCTTCTCATCCAAACTTCCCATCTTAGGTAGTTCTTCATTTTTGACTACTTCTGGTCTGCCTGGTTGAGAGCTTTGTCCCCATCCTCACGGCTTCTTCTTTTCTATCTTCATCACCCATGTGCAAATTCCCAAGAAGGGGAGTTGAGTCCACCTTGAGTTGCACATACGTGGATCTTGAATCCAGAAAGCAGCAGTAGATGCCTCCAAGTGGGTGTCAGACACTGTTTGGCTGACATACGATATTTATAAAAGTGTTGGGAAAGGTGTCTGCTTGCATATTAAGCTTATTTTTGCTCTGGTGCTGGAGATTCAAAAATCTATACAACAGCAATGTAGTAGGGTAGATCTGGGAACATATACTGTGTATGTATGTGTGTATATACATATATATAAAAATATATATATATATATATATATATATATATATACTCACACCCCCACTAGCAGTTAAAAGGAAGAGACAGCTGCGATCTCACATTGCTCCTGGAAGCACGAAGCCGAGAACACCAGCCTGAAGATGACGAATGAGACTTCATCGAAACGTCGCTTCCAATTTTACATGGGAGAAGACCCGAATAACCAAAGACCTACATACAAACACCCGCGAAAACCTCAGAAAACATATATATATATATATATGCATATTCTTTCTAGCCAGGTTTTACCTATGTAAACTTAGTTGTTCTTCAGCCCTAGGTAGCTATTTCTACCTCTTAAGGCGTCCTCAGTGGGCCACACCCACTTCCCAATTATCCTCCCTATAAAGGCATAATGTACGCCTTAAGAGGTAGAAATAGCTATCTGGGTCTCCCAGGAAGCAACACAGAGTTGCAGTTTGTCAGCAGAAAAAGGGCCCAAGAACTTGTGAATGAGATTTCACAGAACCTAGGGCTGAAGAACAACTAAGTTTACATAGGTAAAACCTGGCTAGAAAGAATATGCACATAAAAGCCTATGAAAAAAGAAAAAAGATATATATATATATATATACACAATAACAGACACTCACAAACACTTATATAATCTTTCCCACATCTACTCTACTACATTGCTGTTGCATAGCCTTTTTAATCTTCAGAACCTTTAGAATAACAGAGTTGGAAGGAATCTTGGAGGTCTTCTACTCTAACCACCTGCTCAGGTAGGAAACCCTATAGCATTTCAGACAAATGGTTATCCAACATCTTCTTAAAAACTTCCAATGTTGAAGCATTCACAATTTCTGGAGGCAAGTTGTTCCACTGGTTAATTGTTCTCACTGTCAGGCAATTTCTCCTTAGTTCTAGGTTGCTTCTCTCCTTGATTAGTTTCCACCCATTGCTTCTTGTCCTGCCCTCAGGTGCTTTGGAGAATAGCTTGACTCCCTCTTCTTTGTGGCAGCTCCTGAGATATCGGAAGACTGCTATCATGTCCCCCCTGGTCCTTCTTTTCATTAAACTAGACATACCCAGTTCCAGCAACTGTTCTTCATATGTTTTATCCTCCAGTCCCCTAATCCTCTTTGTTGCTCTTCTCTGCACTCTTTCCAGAGTCTCAACATTGTTTTTATATCATGGCGACCAAAATTGGATGCCGGATTCCAAGTGTGGCCTTACCAAGGCCTTATAAAGTGGTATTAACTTCACGTGATCTTGATTCTATCCCTCTGTTGATGCAGCCTAGAACTGTATTGGCTTTTTGGCAACTGCTGCACAAATCTCATATCTAAATGGTTGTCCACTAGGACTCCAAGATGCCTCTCACAGTTACTGCTATTGAGCAAGGTACCACATATACTGTACTTGTGCATTTTGCTTTTCTTGCATAAATGTAGAACCTTACTTTTTTCCCCATTGAATTTCATTTTGTTAGATTTTTTTTGTTAACCTCTAGGAAAGTTTCCTAACTTAATTACAGATTCAAAGTGATCAATTTATGCTTTAATAAAAACTGAGCTATGGTATTGGGTCATACAGACGGTGAAATGTTTTCCCTAGGAAATGGGAATTTGGGAACCTGGGCAGCCTCTTTCAAAGATTTACATCCAGTTTTTCTTCAGCTGAGAGAAATATTTTACCAAATATTTTGCCTTCCTGCTAAAAAATCCTGGAAACGAATGTTTCTTGTGGCATGCCCCATTTGTGATGGATTGCTTACACACTTGGAAAAAGAAACAGGCCTTGTTTTTCTCTACAGATGGAGCCAATCAAGAGCTAGAGGTTTGGTTTGTATCCAGATTTTGTAAGACCCAGGCTTTCAAAGACCCTCTCTCTCTCTTCCCCACGATCTCATCCTTCATTTTCTTGCTTGGCAGCACCAAGCGATAGGTTGGGTAGACTGTCAGGGAAGATGTACACCGTCTCCTCTTCCCAGCAGTGCAGGAAAGCTTGTTTTCCCAAGATGATTGACAAACTGATATTCAAATGCAAGGAGATTCACCAAGAATGAAGAATGGACATTGTCAAGCGAAGCTGGGGGAGATATAATTTCAACCTTTGCTCTCCTCGGATCCATCCCAAATGGAGTGATTTTTCTTTGGGGTCTAATTGCCACCTTTGGAATTAGAATCAGGAACACCTCTTGCATGGAGCATGGACTTTGGATGATCTGGCTTCATAGAACTGCAGAACTGCAGAAAAAACAATTGCTACCAACCTGCCTTCCATTGAGGACCTGTATCGTGCACGAGTCAAAAAGAGGGCTGTGAAAATATCTACAGACCCCTCGCATCCTGGACAAAAACTGTTTCAACTGCTACCCTCAAAACGACGCTATAGAGCACTGCACACCAGAACAACTAGACACAAGGACAATTTTTTTCCCCACATGCCATCACTCTGCTAAACAAATAATTCCCTCAACACTGTCAAACTAGTTACTAAGTCTGCACTCCTATTAATCTTCTCATTGTTCCCACCATCCATCTCCTTCCACTTATGACTGTATGACTGTAACTTGTTGCTGTATCCTTACGATTTATATTGATTGTTTCCTACTATGATTCGATTGCTTATTTGTACCAGGGGTGAAATCCAGCAGGTTCTGACAGGTTCTGGAGAACAGGCAGCGGAAATTTTGAGCAGTTCGGAGAACCGGCAAATACCACCTCTAGCTGGCCCCAGAGTGGGGTGGGAATGGAGATTTTGCCATATCCTTCCCCCAGGATTGGGGAGGGTACGAGGATTTTGCAGTATCCTTCCCCTGGACTGGGGTGGGAATGGAGATTTTGCAGTATCCCTCCCCTGCCATGCCCACCAAGCCACACCACGCACACCAAGCCACGCCCACAGAACAAGTAGTTAAAAAATTTGGATTTCACCACTGATTTATACCCTATGACTATCATTAAGTGTTGTACCTTATGATTCTTGACGAATGTATCTTGTCTTTTTATGTACACTGAGAGCGTATGCACCAAAGAAAAATTCCTTGTGTGTCCAATCACACTTGACCAATAAAAATTCTATTCTATTCTATTCTATTCTATTCTATTCTATTCTATTCTATTCTATTCTATTCTATTCTATTCTAATGTTGCTGGTATCCTTATATTGACTGTTTCCCGATGACTATCATTAAGTGTTGTACCTTATGATTCTTGACGAACATATCTTTTCTTTTATGTACATTGAGAGGGTATGCACCAAGGCAAATTCCTTGTGTGTCCAATCACACTTGGCCAATAAAAAATTCTATTTTATTCTATTCTTCGTGGTGTACCACGTTTTCTGATCATACTGATTTCGAGGAAGGCAGGATGAGAGTAGCAATTCAGGCAGGGACGAAGCAGAGAGCCTCTTGAGGGATCAGCCCTTCTGCTGTCCTTCAGAACGGAACATGCCGATCTCTCTTTCCTGGAGAATTAGAGCAGAATTAGCTGAGCCTGTTGGAGGAGAAAGACAGAGGCCTGCTGAGACAACAGGAAGCATCCAATGAGAAGGGATCTTCACTCATTTAGCAGGAAAGCAATTCAACTCTAAGTCCCAGCTAGCACCAATTACTGCAGCCGAAGCCGTAGCTAGAACAGAGACTCACACGTAAAATGGGCTATTCCCCCTGTAAGATCAATGTTTTAGGGTGGTTTTTTTTTTTATGAGCCCTTCATTAATTGCATTCTCGCTGCGTATCGCAGTACACAGCCGAACTACAGATTGCACTAGCCTATGCAAGAGTGCTCAATCGCCTTTGTGCTTTCAAGGGCTGTTATCTCACTCTTCAGTTGTGAAGACTCCCAGAGTGGCTTACAAAATCCTACCTTTACTTTAATCTTCACAACAGAACATGAAAGGAAAAGGATTTGGGGGTGGGGGGAGGTGATAAAAGAAAGGGAGGTGGGGAAGCCACCCAGCCATCAATTCTTAACCAAAGAGTCCTTTAAGCAAGGATGATTTCTGGTAAGGAAGAAAGTCACCTTCTGAGGGTCTCCTGTGTTTTATTTTATTACTTTAAAGCATGTAGGTAGCTAGGTGTTGTGACCTAGGCTGGCTGAGTCATTACAACACACAATTAGTCCCAAATAAAACTATTTTATTGTAACAGCTGAGAATTACGTTCATTCCCAGCTGAGTCCCAATTAGTAGCAAAACAAGTCCTTTGGAAGAAGTCCTTCAGGATAATCACCAACCTTTACCTTCTTTGACACCCTGCTAAAGGCCTTACTTGGCAAAGCCCCACAAAGTTCAGAAACAAACAAGAGACGCCGACTGGAAACAGAGTTAGCAATGTTGCTTTCCTGCAAAAAGGCTCAAGTGCCTTTGTTTCTCTTTTAAGCCTTATGGGAGGGGCCAATCATCTCCTGGCCTTACTCCTGAGTCGTCCCTTTTGCTTTAGCTGCTCTTGCCATCTGGCAGCTCTGCACATGCGTGCAATAGAAACAGGCTCCTCCTGTTCCTCTGCCTCTCTGCAGTCTGACTCTGGGGGCTCCGGAGTCCACACATCACTCCCAGATGGCCCATGGCCCCATCTCTGCCTCCGATGTAGAGCCCTCATCCGGGCCTTCCCCAGACTCCAGGACTGGCCCATGTTCCTCCCCAGCCTCCTCACTGTCTGACTCCGCTGCCAGCTCCACAGGCTGCTGGCAGACCACAACACCAGACATCTTCTGACCAATTCTGGTTAGAAGATCCGGTAGATCTTCTCTTTGCCAGGATGTTTTTCTCCTAGGAGACGAGGGGTCCAGAGATTCCCAGAGGCCTCCTGACCAATGGAGATGTCAACTCGCAAAGCATCCCTGGCCTGCTCTTGAGTTGCCATAGGCCAAGGGGTGGGTGGGAAACTGGCAAAACTGCAAAGCAGCCAAAAACAGATGCACATTCCACGCTTATCTCCCTCAAGGCTGTATCCCAGGAATACTTACAGCAGTCTAAGGGGAGTGACCTCTACAACCCGGGAAATTGCTCCGTTGGCGAATGTGATTGATGACACACCCTGGGGGGGAGGGGGGAACAGGGTCATAATTGGAGCGTAAATTACGAAGCTCAGAGCTGGCTTCACTTGGGAACGTGCCGACATGAAGCTCCTAATAAATAGCTGGATTTCTTTTGAAGCTTGACTCAAGACTCATGATCTAATTAGGGCATCCATCAGATGTCAGGGTTCCAAGTAACACCCCCAACGAAATCAAACTCTGAGTCTTGAAGTTCCTCAAAGCTAACTTTTATTAGAGATGTCATATTGCCACATCTGGGAAAACCTGATTCTGAGAGCTTCTGGGTTTTCCACACCCAAAAGAAAGTTTAAGACCTTGCCCCTCATCCAAATGCCCACCACACATCCAATCAGGTACCCTCCAGAACAGAAGATACCTCCTCATTCTTCTCAACACAGCTGCAGGGCACAACGGCCTTGACTTCCTATAAAGAATTTTTTTTTACTACATATCCTCTTCACTCTATACCAGTGTTTCCCAAACTTGGGAACTTTAAGAAGTGTGGACTTCAACTCCCAGAATTCCCCATCCAGCATGGCTGGCTGTGGGATTTTGGGAGTTGAAGTCCATACATCTTGAAGTTCCCAAGTTTGGGAAACACTGCTCTATACAATCCCCCCCTCCCATTTTCCCACACTAGAATTTGTGGCAGGCCCGAAGCCTGAAGGCACAAAGGTAGAAAGATGGCTTCCAGGTCTGACATCCCTGACAGGAGAAGGTGTGCTGTCCTTCTGCTCTACAATACTGCTTAACGTAGGCTAATGTTAAGTGCAAACAACCAGACCCATACACATCGTGTTGAAACTAGCTACTTTATTTTTGTGTGCCTCTAATACAGGAATCTCCCCAGGCTGGCAGCTTTCACCTGGGAAACACTCAAAGGCATTCAGAGGGGAGTCAGATCTTGCCCTCTTATGTTTATGTAATGAGTTCAGGCTAATTCTTCGCTTGAGCCCTCATCCCAACTGGGACGATTGCTCTCCGACATCGATTATCCTCAGTGGAGTTCACTTTGTAGTAAGGATGCTTAGTGTCAGACTGCGGTGCTATCTCAAAATTAAACGAATTTCCAAACTGCCAATCTTTAAGGAAATCTTTCTTTAATTGAGCTCAGCCACCGGATCATGACTCCGTGCGGACAAGACTGACCTTTTGCCTCCCAATTCCTCTCTTTCCGACCCCCAAGTCTCTGCTTCTCATTGGCTGTCTTCCAAGTCATTCTTCAGACTTCTTTTCCCCATCATTTCTCAGGAATGTGCCCCCCTCCCCTGATCTCCACGACAACCAAGCTTCAAAGGGATTTAGCAGGCAAAAGTCTCAGAGTTTATCTTTCGCTCTCCTCTGCTCCCTCTATGCCAGCGTTGAAACGTTGACACTTAGCCTTGCAAACTTATAATCGGCTTAATTTCCACCAAGGCAGAGGACATGGGTGAAGTGGAGTTGTTTGACGGCTGATCTTCAGAGTCAACGAGGGGTCGATTCAAACATGCACATGCTTCAGTCCCACATATACATGGGTGTGGTCTGTGCCCTCTTCGTTATCTTTTGGACTTATTGTCTTGCTGCTCGAGTCTTGCTTTTCTTTTTCTTCCATCGCTACCGGCACTTTCCAAGCAGGGAAATGCGTGGTGCATCAACGTGCCAATGCAGTTTATTTGATAGAGGAATTTGTTTCACCCTTCACAATTAGATTTGTTTTTGGATCAGATGTGCGGGGCAAATGAAAAGTGCAGGGGAAGTGACACGCAATTAACAGGCAGACATGTTAATCATGGGCTCCATCGGTTGTCACTGAGTGCAGACGCACCTGCACTTCATGCTGGGCTCCTGTCTCTCACATACTTCACCCAGGGAGATCAGTTGGAAGCTCAGAACAAATCTGCCAGAATGCTTGTTGAGACCCTGTGCTTAATTGCTTCGTGTTTGATGGAAGATATTTAGACATTATTGAGGGTGTAAGCTCAATAAGAATTTGTGATACCTGTTAAGATGGTCTTGCTTGCAGTTGGGAGGTGTGCACCTTCTTCTTCTCCTTCTCCTTCTCCTTCTCCTTCTTCTTCCTCCTCCTCCTCCTCCTTCTCCTCCTCCTCCTCCTTCTCCTTCTCCTCTCCATCACCATCTCCCTTCCTTCTCCTTCTCCTCCTTCTCCTTCTTTCTCATCCCTTCTCCTTCTCCTTCTCCTCCTTCTCCTTCTCTTTCTCATCCCTTCTCCTTCTCCTCCCTCTCCTTCTCTCCTCTCCATCACCATCTCCCTTCCTTCTCCTTCTCCTTCTCCTTCTCCTCCTCCTTCTCTTTCTCATCCCTTCTCCTTCTCCCTCTCCTCTCCTCCTTCTCCTTCTCCTCCTCCTTCTCTTTCTCCTCCCTTCTCCTTCTCCTCCCTCTCCCTCTCCTCCTTCTCCTTCTCCTCCTCCTTCTCTTTCTCATCCCTTCTCCTTCTCCTCCTCCTTCTTCTCTCCTCTCCATCACAATCTCCGTTCCTTCTCCTTTCCTTCTCCTTCTTCTCCTTCTCCTTCTCCTTCTCCTTCTCCTTCTCCTTCTCCTTCTCCACCACCTCCTCCTCCTTCTCCTCCTCCTCACCAACCAGGGTAGGGGAAGAGAGAAATAGGCGCATGGAAAATGTAGCATTTAATTCCGCTGAAATTTGGCAAGGTGTACCCCAATGAGAGAACCGTGACAGTAGCAAAAACAGAGCTTTGCTGCTTCCTCTTCTTCTTCCTCTTCTTCTTCCTCTTCCTCTTCCTCTTCCTCTTCCTCTTCTTCTTCTTCTTCCTCTTCCTCTTCCTCCTCCTCCTCCTCCTCCTCCTCCTCCTCCTCCTCCTCCTCCTCCTCCTCCTCCTTCTTCTTCTTCTTCTTGATTTGAAGAACTAATCTGAATTCTTCCTTTTTCATGTTTGGCAGGCCTTAAAAGATTATTTTTATAAGCCTTACAGCATGTTCCTCTTCGATGTTGTTATCTCTGCTTCTGAATTTTCCATTTGCCACATAATTGAAGGACCGCAGTTATTGTTATTTGTACACACGTGCATGATAATATTGTTTCCTTCTCTGATTCTGCTTGCGTGCTTGCCTTGAACTGTTTGTGTTGTTTTTTTTCTGGCCCAAATGGGAGAAAGAAGAGTTAAGAGGAAGAGAAAACAATTTAAGCTGCATCTGAGAACACAGACTTTTTCTTCTGAGTTAAGCTTTCCAAATGTCACTTCATTTTTGGAACACTGTGATAGATTATCACTATTTTCAGCTGCTCAAATGTTCATTCCATTCCTACCTTCATCTCTGTCCTTTTTGCTGGCAAAACTCAAACCAGAAACAGAACAAGGAGTTGAGTTTCTACCAACGTTTCCTCCAGGCAAATCCCAATCTTTTAATCGCCATTTCGCTAGCAATACATTTGGTGGGGATTTGTTCGTATCCTACAAACAATTTCTTTCAGCTTCCCTTAAACTAATAAATGATGGGCAACTGCAGCAATATTATTCTCCCATTGACTTGAACTTAATTCTAGGACTTTCAAGAAGAACATGTGTCCCAAATAGATCATATATTCAGCTCATGCAGGAAGATTTCATAAACTGTTTCCACTCCTATCCTCAAAACGATGCTATAGGGCACTGCACACCAGAACAACTAGACACAAGAACAGTTTTTTCCCGAACGCCATCACTCTGCTAAACAAATTATTCCCTCAACACTGTCAAACTATTTACTAAGTCTGCACTACTATTAATCTTCTCATCGTTCCCACCACCCATCTCCTTCCACTTATGACTATATGACTCTCATTCCTCTCATTCACCTTCAGCAAAGTCTTTCAAGGGAGAATTTACAGTCACAGACCTTATCTGGCTTGGATTGCTGCCAGGTCGATATCTTCAAAACTTGGCAAAGAGTTTCAGAGTGTCACGAACCAATTAGGTGGAACTAATTGTCTCCTGCAAACTCCACTCCCCTTTCGCTCCTCTTTTATTCCCTCTGGGAGGGGTCATTCATCGTCCACCTGTGGCTTTACTCCCAAGTCGACCCTTGTTCTTTAGCTGTCCCCTTCGTCTAGCAACTCTGCACATGTGCACAATGGGAACAGGCTCCAGCTGTTCGTCTGCCCCACTGATGTCTGACTCCGAAGGCAGCTGACAACTGTCAGACGGTCCTGGCCCACTCTCTGCCTCCGACGCAGAGCCCTCATCCGAGCCTTCCCCAGACTCCAGGACTGGCCCATGTTCCTCCCCAACCTCCTGACTGTCCGAATCTGCTGCCAGTTCCACTGGCCGCTGACGGCCACAATACTACAAAAGAGGAAGGGAGAAGCAAGGTCCTAGATCTAACTCCGTTGAAGAAAAATGGCTAAAGAAAAACACGACACGAATACAAACATACAAAACTGAACTTAACACTACGAAGCACTCAACAGCCTCTTGGGATAGAGGAATAAATCTATCCGCTTCTCTCTCTCCTGATTCAATTTCAAACCTCAAATACTTTATGGGGGGAAAATATTTCTCTCATTCCTGTTTTTACGAAGGTTATAGCAAAATTCTGTCACAAACACATCTGGCAGGAGATTTGAGCCTTCTGTCAACTGGTCAACTCAGGGATGTAAATGCTAGCATTAGATGAAATCTGCCAGCGATTATAAATATACATATACATTCCAAAAGCAACAACAACTGGAAAGAAGATGCCCTATTGAAGGTTAACTATAAAGAGGGTAGTTATATTTCTTCTGTTTAAAAAAACAACAACAACAACAGCTTACATTGTAGGAATCTGCATTTTAAAAACCAGTGTCAGGAAAATTTATGTGTCGAAGTATGAAAGCAATATGATTTGCGTGGAGAAATGGTTCTCGGGCAATGTACATTAATAGTTATGCAAATGAGGAGAAGATTTTACAATGCCATCGTATATTAAGCAACAACGTGAAAGCAAACAGTTTCTGAATTTTCCTTTTTTTAAAAAAAAATAAAATAAAATCCATATAAAGAACTACTGGATTCTGATAATGCTTTACTGACACCAACAGTGAAGCAAACAGGATTTTCTGGATTTGCACTTGTGTTGCTCAGGTCTTTATCAAGAGCTTTTTACTAAGCTAGCATCAGACTAGGATGGACAGGTCCTTGTCCTTCTCCTCTCAAACACCATCTCCCCTTCTCCTCCTCCTCTCCTTCTCCTTCTTGTCCTCCTTGTCCTTGTCCTCCTCCTTGTCCTCTTCCTCCTCCTCCTTCTCTCCATCTCCCTTCTCCTTCCCCTTCCCCTTCCCCTTCTCCTTCTCCTTCTCCTTCTCCTTCTCCTTCTCCTTCTCCTTCTCCTTCTCCTTCTCCTTCTCTTCTCCTCCTCCACCATCTCCTCCTCCTCCTCTCAAACACCATCTCCCTTCCTTCTCCTTCTCCTTCTCCTTCTCATCCTCCTCATCCTCCTCGTCCTTGTCCTCATCCTTCTCCTCTTCCTTCTCCTCTTCCTCCTCCTCTTCAGCTCCCTTCCTTCTCCTTCTCCTTCTCCTTCTCCTTCTCCTTCTCCTTCTCCTTCTCCTTCTCCTTCTCCTTCTCCTTCTCCTTCTCCTTCTCCTCTCCTTCTCCTTCTCATCCTCCTCGTCCTTGTCCTCATCCTTCTCCTCTTCCTCCTCCTCTTCAGCTCCCTTCTTTCCTTCTCCTTCTCCTTCTCCTTCTCCTTCTCCTTCTCCTTCTCCTTCTCTTCTCCTTCTCTCTCCATCACCATCTTCCTTCTTTCTTTTCCTCCTTTCCTAACCTGCATAATCCGAATCCTTCCACTTTAGATTATCTCCCCCCCCCCTTTGCCTAATCTTAGATGGCTAGGCAAGGCAACCGAGGGAACAAAATATCCTTTCCAATGAGAAGCACGCACATACACAAAAATAGACAATTAGAGCCAAATTCTAGCCTGAGCTGGTCTCCGCTGTACCGCGTGACCTACTCAGAGATGTCACATTGAGTTAACTTCCATCCAGAAGAGGGAGGCTGTGGCTGGCCCTGGCATTCTGCCAGTGGAAGAAAAGGGAAATAAAGAAAGGAAGAACCATCAGGAAGCAAGTGTAACTAATTCTCTCACCCAAGGAACACTCTGGGGCTGCCCATCAGATTGTCTGGGACAATTGTGGTTTGTCCACAGGCTTGTTTACATGCTGTTAATGGGTTGTTTGGTATAAAGGGATATGCCATTGCTGAGACGTGGCAGGGGAGCCTGGATTGAAGCATCCGAGGGCAGCTCCTTCCTTAGTCACCTAGAAGATAAGGACATGCAGAATTGGATAAGACAAGAGGCAGGAAAAGGGGACAGGAAATCCGGGTAGGTTTGGCTTGGTGGAATTGCATCCATGCAGGGGGATTTTTGCCACTTCCATTATTATGATGTTCTGGTTTTTTTTCTGGAAAGATGACTATGTTGGATTGTTGCAGCCAAAAAAACTAAATAAAAAAAAAATAAAAAGAAAGAAAGAAAGAAAAGAAAGAAAAGAGAATTGTTTTGTTTCCATTCAGCAGCATTTTTTTCAAGATCCTCCAGGCTTTGGCACCTATTCGTGTAGAACGGCGAACCGTCTGCGTTTCTTTTCGAGGCAGATATTTTCTGAATTTTTGGATTCTTAAAGCTCCGTCTCAGCCAAAAATAAGAGGAGATTCTGGGCATGAAGATAAGTGTAGAAAAACTCTAGGAGAACTTAACAGCAGAAACACCCATCAGCACTGCAAAAAAAAAAAAAACAACCAAAAAAAAAAAAAGATTGCCATATGATTCAAGAGATGGAAAATACCCAGCTGAAAAAGACACTGCGTTTTGCAAATGGCATCCATTATGTATTAAAGAAATATTTGCATACTCACTTAATTTATCCTGCCCATGCTAATAATAATGAAAGGGAAGGAGGTGCACAGGACTATATATATATATAAAGCACGAAGCCGAGAACACCAGCCTGAAGATGACGAATGAGACTTCGTCGAAACGTCGCCAAGACACTTCCAATTTTATGTGGGAGAAGACCCGAATAACCAAAGACCGACCTACCTACCTACCTACCTACCTACCTACCTACCTACCTACCTACTTACCTACCTACCTACCTACCTACATACATACATACATACATACATACATATATATATACAGAGATGGCTTTCCAGCTATTTCTGATTAATAGTTTCTGGGTCTCCCGTCCCAGATTTCACTGATCGTTGCCTGTGCTTACTTTCTCAACCACAATAACTAGAATCGGGCGCCGCAGAGGGTTTTTAGAAACATAGTTCCTTCACCAATGTCTCTGCAGGATCATGTCAGGATGGCCAGGAGGTGCTTAGACTAATAGGGAGGAAGAAAAGACTGACTTAAAAAGGCAACTTAAAAAGCCGAACGTATCTTGCATTCAGAAGGAGCTGATTTGCGATGAGCTACCTTTTCCAGATTTCCTTGACTTTGTACCAGGGATTTTCAAATTCTTCTCCAGACTTTTTAGCTTTATAATCCATTCTGCCATGGATTTTCAGGCGCTAGTGCTGATTATTCAGGAGACTCCTTGGGGAACTGAAGCCGATTCTGCATCCCAATGAAAGAGGAAAGGTAAAATATGAAATACCTCCCTCCCTCCCTCCCTCTCTTCTTTCTCTTTCTCTCCTTTCTCTTTTTCTCTTTCTCTCTTTCTCTCTTTTCTCTTTCTATCTCTTCTCTCTCTCTTTTCTCTCTTCTCTCTCTCCTCTCCCTCTCTCTTCTCTGTCTCTCTTTCTCTCTGTTTTCTTTCTTTCTCTTTTCTCTTTCTTTCTTTTTTTGTTTCTCTTTCTCTCTTTTCTTTCTTTCTCTTTCCCTCTCTTTCTCTCTTCTCTCTCTTCTCTCTCTCTCTTCTCTCTCTCCCTCTTCTCTCTCTCTTTCTCTTTCTTTCTTTTCTTTCTCTTCTCTTTCTCTTTCTCTCTCTTTTCTCTCTCTCTTCCTTCTTTCCCTCTCTTATATCTTTCTCTCTCTCTCTCTCTTTATCGCTGTTTTCTTTCTTTCTCTTTCTTTCTCTTTCTTTTTCTTTCTTTCTCTTACTTTCTCTCTTTCCTCTTTCTTTCTCTTTCTCTCTTTTCTCTCTCTCTCTTCTCTCCCTCTCTCTTTCTCTCTCTCTCTTTCTCTCTGTTTTCTTTTTCTTTCTTTCTCTTCCCCCCCTCTCTCTCTCACACACACCCACAGGGAGAGAGAAAGAGAGAGAAAGAAATGATGGGTCTCTGAAGTCTACTTTTTCCAGAAACAGAAGTTCTGCTCTCAAGGCTGCACTGGTTAAGTTCCCCCTTTTTACAGCGGTTCACATTTGGCATTCCATGTGCATCCTTGCCAGCCATGTTGCATAATGCACATGTAAATCTATGCCTCACCACCGTCCCCTGGGGGACCAGGCGTTCTCCTCATGTGTCTGAATATCTTGCCTATAAAACAAGTCAATTCAGGGCCTGAAATTAATTAACCGCTTCACTCCGCTGCATTCCGGGATTAGTCACTCCACAGAACGCCACAGACGCTGGCATTTCTGCATTCCCCTAACTATGTTGTTGCAGCTGTCATAAGAAGCATCCATTAGGAAAGGGGCCATTGAGGCCATCAAGCCCAACCCCACCAGTCAAGGAATTGCGCAGCGGCTGTCCAGATGAAGTCAGTGACACTGAGACAAACCTATAGTCTTTTATATCAATATAAATATGTGCATCATTTAAATTTGCAACAGTCTTCGTCTCCCTCCAGAAATGGAAGAACATAAGATAGTCAGGAAGACGGGAACATTATGAGGTGAATCTAAATAGTATACAGATGAACACATAGAAGAAAAAGGCGGGAAAAGGGGGAAATTCCCTGCTTAACGCTTACAGCAACTAATCGGAGCGTAGATTGCATCTTGCATGAGTCAGCACTCTCTAACTAATCAATTACAACTAGGTATCCTGACCTATTGTGCCCTTTACTGTTCTGGCTACTAGATTCAATATATTAACAGTTCAAGAAACCAATTTGAAGTGCCCTTAACAAGATGGCTGTCCAGCTGCCAATTGAACCTACCCAGGGAGAAGAAAACCACCATACCTCTAAGAAACTCAAAATAATTTTGATGGGTAGATAACACTGAAGAAACCACGAGAATTAATTATGTGGGGTCCTTGGGGCTCTCTTAGCTTAGTTTCATGACCCAACTAGATAACATCATCAGTACTAGAAGGGAGTGGAGCTTGAGAAGAGAAGGAGGGGGAGGGGGGCCGTGGAGTCCTTGGGGCTCTCTGAGCTTGGTTGTTTTCTTGCAGACGTTTCATGACCCAACTAGGTAACATCATCAGGAGTAGGAGGGGGTGGGCTTTGTTCTCAATTTATCAACATCAGTGGCCTGCCTTTTGATGTTGGTGGGAGTGATCTTGGGAGCTCCTTGATTAGGTCATGGTGTACTGTTTGATTGTTTGTAAATTTCCATTCTCTACCTTCTTTGGTGAGGAAAATTGCCTCTGAGCAATTTTGCCTCCTTGCAGCAAACAGCAAACAGCCTGCTTTACTTTCATTTTCGTTTTCAGCATAGCTTGATTAGCACAAGAAAAAAAAAATCTTCCCCCAGTAATTTAACTCCTTGCAGCAAGCAGCAGAGTCCTGCGCGAAACAGCTGAGAGCAAATCAGCTGAGAGTCGGGAGGCCAATCCAATCAACTTGTGCCAATTAGGCTGTGCTGAAGCTGAAACGGGCTCTTTCTTCTTGCTGCTTGCTGCAAGGAGATAAATTGCTGGGAGGCAGAGGCCAAAAGGTGGGGGGCCGGTGGGTGGGCGGGGTATAAGACGCACCTAAATTTTCAACCTCTTTTAGGGGGAAAAAAGGTGCGTCTTATACTCCGAAAAGTACGGTAGCTTCCTCTAAGCCTACTGCTTATTGTATCAAGCTTGTTCGTGCAGCAACCAACTTCACCTGTGACTTGGTTATGCTTGTTGCACACGGTGCAGTTCACTCATTTCTTTTTCTCTCCAAGGATCCGCTCCCGTGATTAACATTCGATGATCGGATGCCAAAGTATATCACCGTTTAACATCACCTCCCAGAGGCCCACCTGGTTTTCTTACTAGATACCACTCCAGTTCCTTTCCCCCCCCCCGGCCCCCGCCACCCCTTACTGTACTTGAAATTGCCTTTTTGGCAATCGCAGCAAACAAGATCGCAGGAGGAAAAGCAGAAAGTCCCTTCAAACGCCAATGAACTTATTGACATTTTATTATGCTGCTCAGACGTACCCTGGAGAGCCCTCTAATAAAGTCTGAAAGACACGGAAGCTGTACAGTGCATTTCCAATGATGCTTTCTGTGCCCGAGCAGATGCGTGAGTGCGAGGGACTCTTAACAACGGAAATAGAATTACCTTTGCCATCTCTCTCTCCTCTTTCCTGCTACATGCCCAGAATTATTAAGAAGGGGTGTTGTGTGAATTGCTCTGATCCCAGGATAAACATGGGAAGCTGGGATGGGAAGAGCTCTTTAGCTGAACTGAATCTCTTTCAAATGGACTTTCGCTCTTCAGTACCTTAGCAATTCAGGGGTAATAGTCCAAAGGATGTAGGAGTGCTTGTTGTGGTCCGTCAGCAACCTGTGGAGCTGGCAGTGGAGTCGGACAGCGATGAGGCTGAGGAAGAACATGGGCCAGTCCTGGAGGCTGGGGAAGGCCCGGATGAGGGCTCTGCGTCGGAGGCAGAGATGGGGCCAGGGCCATCAGGGAGTGATGTGCGGACTTCAGAGCCTCCAGAGGCTGACAGTAGAGAGGCAGAGGAACAGGAGGAGCCTGTTCCTAGTGCACACATGAGAAGAGCTGCCAAAAGGCAGGAGCAGCTAAAGCAGAGAGGACGACTCGGGAGTAGGTCCAAGAGACGATTGGCCCCTCCCATAAGGCTTAAAAGACCAGCAATGGCTCTTGGCCTCTTTGCCAGAAAACAACGTTGAGAGAATTGCTTCTTGTTTCACTGTATTCATTTCTTGTCGACGTCTTCTGCTTCTGAACTTTTGCCAAGAAAAGTCTTTGGCAGTTTGCCTAATTATCCCAAGGTCGGTGATAAACTGAAGAATTTGTGTTTTGAAGAATTTGCTTTGATTTAGTTTGGACTACGCTAAGAATGAGTTAATTCTGAGCTGTTCTAATAAAGTCTGTTTGATTTTGAACTGTTTGTATTTAATACTAACTACTTGGGCCTGGGACACAACAGTGCTATTCAGCAGGTTCTGACAGGTTCTGGAGAACCGGTAGTGGAAATTTTGTGTAGTTCTGAGAACCGACAAATACCACCTCTAGCTGACCCCAGAGTGGGGTGGGAATGGAGATTTCGCAGTATCCTTCCCCTGCCATGCCCACCAAGCCACGCCCCACAGAACTGGTAGTAAAACAATGTGAATTCCACCACTGAAAGGATGGTAAGGTATCCGTGATTTAGACTGAAGATCTCCTTGTTAAATGATCATCGATCTAATAGTTGGATGGACATGATCATCGTCTCTCGCCAACTTCCAGAATCCAGATTACTGAACTGTAATGAAGAATAATAGAATAAGAGAGTTGGGAGGGACCTTGGAGGTCTTCTAGTCCAACCCCCTGCTCAAGAAGGGAACCCTATACCATTTCAGACAAATGGTTGTCCAATCTCTTCTTGAAAACTGTTGAAGCGTAAATCAGCTTCGATACTCCCTCCTGGGATAATTGCACTTGATTAGAGGCGAATGAATCTTGTTTTTCCATGCTGTATACTTTAAAGAAAGAAAACCCGAAATATATTCTAAGAAACATTTTATTATAAAGAAATAAAACAAACTTACTAACTACATTTGCTACTGGACAAAGGAAAAAATCAGGAAGTTTCTTCCTTAAGCTTGGACATGTGTAGTAGCTCAGAAATCACAAGACAGTCTTATCTCTGTTGCTACAGAGACGTGAAAAAGTTCTCTGGCAGGCTACCGTAAGTCTTAGGATGGAAGCTCAGCTGGCAAACACATAACGCAGTGACAAAAACCTCCAGTATTGGAGCACCCACAACTTCTGGAGACAAGTCATTCCACTGATTAATTCTTCTGACTGTCTAAGTTTCTCCTTAGTTCTGGATTGCTTCTCTCCTTGATTAGTTTCCACCCATTGCTTCTTGTTCTGCCTTCAGGTGCTTTGGAGAATAGCTTGACTGCCTCTTCTTTGGGGCAGCCCCTGAGATATTGGAAGACGGCTATCATGTCACCCCTAGTCTTTCTTTTCATTAAACTAGACATACTCAGTTCCTCAAAGAAGAGTAAAGAACATATAAGTAGCCTGCTTCTTTGGAGGCTCCCATAGCTTGCGTGCATCATTGGAAATTGTACTTCTGTCCTGCCATATTCCTCACATACAAGGTAGTCCTTAACTTACGATCAGTCATTTAGCCACAGTTCAAAGTTATGACAGTCCTCTCAGGGCTACTTACGACCTGGATCCGAAGTTGCAATGGCTGCCCACAGTCACATGATATCCTTTTGGACCCTTGGCAACCTGCCCACATTTGGAGCTGTTTGCAGCATCCCATGATAACATGACCACGGTTTCCAATGTTTCCCCCCCACCCCCAGAAATCAGCATTTACTTCCAGTTTCCTGCTTAAAAAAAAATCCATTGTGGATAATGAATCTGTGAATGAATTAACAAGGCGATTCACTTAACAAGCACCCCAAAAAAAGTTTGCAAAAGTGGGCATGGTGACTTGCTTAAAAACTAGCACAAGTTAGGACCATAATTCAGGGATCAATCACAGTCATAAGTTGAGGACTACCTATATTTCTTCCATTCTGTCTATGTTTATTTATTTATTTATTTATTTATTTATTTATTTAATTTGTATACCGCCCTTCTCCCAGAAGGGACTCAGGGCGGTGAACAGCCAAAATTAAAAAACATACAAATGCAAAAGTTAAGATAATTAAAAGAATTAAATCATTGGCTACCCAAATTTAAAACCCCAAATCCATAAAATTTAAAATCCCAATTAAAAACCATTTAGGCTAGGCCGGCTTGATGAAATAAAAACGTCTTCAGGGCTTTACGGAAGGTCCGGAGGTCCGGGATCAATCGTATTCCAGGAGGCAGCTCATTCCACAGGGCGGGTGCCCCCACAGAGAAGGCTCGCCCCCTGGGGGCCGCCAGCCGACATTGCCTGACCGACGGCACCCCGAGGAGGCCCTCTCTGTGAGAGCGTATTGGCCGGTGGGAGGTTATCGGTAGCAGCAGGCGGTCTCGCAAATACCCTGGCCCTAAGCCATGGAGCGCTTTAAAGATGAGAACCAACACCTTAAAGCGCACCCGGAAGACCACCGGGAGCCAATGCAGCTCACGCAGGAGAGGTGTTACGTGGGAGCGCCACGTCGCTCCCATAATCACCCGCGCAGCCGCATTCTGCACCAGCTGGAGCCTCCGGGTGCTCCTCAGAGGGAGCCCCATGTAGAGAGCGTTACAGTAGTCCAGGCGTGACGTAACCAAGGCATGAGTGACTGTGCACAAGGAGTCCCGATCCAGAAAGGGGCGCAACTGGCGTATCAGGCGAACCTGATAAAAAGCCCCCCTGGCCACGGCCGTCATATGCTCTTCTAAAGACAGCCGTGTGTCCAGGAGGACGCCCAAGTTGCGAGCCCCCTCTGTGGGGGTCAGTGACTCGCCCCCAATAGCCAGCGATGGCACCAGCTGGCTATACCGGGACGCCGGCATCCACAGCCACTCGGTCTTGGAAGGGTTGAGCCGAAGCCTGTTCCTCCCCATCCAGACCCGCACGGCCTCCAGACACTGGGACATCACTTCGAGGGCATCATTGGGGTGGTCTGGGGTGGAAATGTACAGCTGAGTGTCATCAGCGTACAGATGGCATCGCACCCCAAAACCACGGATGATCTCACCCAGCGGCTTCACATAAATGTTGAACAGGAGCGGCGAGAGGACCGACCCTTGCGGCACCCCGCAAGCAAGGCGCCTCGAAGTCGACCTCTGCCCCCCTGCCAACACAGACTGCGACCGGTCAGAGAGATAGGAGGAGAACCACCGCAACACGGTGCCTCCCACCCCCAGTCCCTCCAGCCGGCGCAGCATGATACCATGGTCGATGGTATCAAAAGCCGCTGAGAGGTCTAACAGGACCAGAACAGAGGAACAACCCCTGTCCCGAGCCCTCCAGAGATCATCCACCAATGCGACCAATGCCGTCTCCGTGCTGTACCCAGGCCTGAAGCCGGACTGGCACGGATCTAGATAGACGGTTTCATCCAGGAACTGTGGGAGCTGGCGCGCAACCACACTCTCCACAACCTTCGCAACAAAGCGAAGGTTGGAGACCGGACGATAGTTTGCCAAAACGGCCGGGTCCAGAGAAGGCTTCTTGAGGAGGGGCCTCACCACCGCCTCTTTCAAGGCGGGAGGCAAGAAACCCTCTCTCAGAGAAGCATTTATGATCCTCTGGAGCCAGCCTCGTGTTACCTCCCGGGTGGCCAGTACCAGCCAGGAGGGGCACGGGTCCAATAAACATGTGGTTGCGTTTAATCTCCCCAGGATCCTGTCCACATCCTCAGGAGTCACAGGGTCGAACTCATCCCAGGTAACATTCTCAAGACCAGCCTCAGTCACCCCGCCGTTCTCAGGGTGTCATTAAATAACAAGCAATTAAAATAAGTCAAGCCTTGGGGAAAAAAAACACACTTGTTAACATGAAGACTGGCGGATTCCTTTCTTGAGAGGACTAGATCAGTGGTGGGTTCCTCCCGGTTCGGTCTGGTTCGGCCGAGCCGGTAGCGGTGACAATATGACGTCACCGAACCGGTTCTCCCCCCCTCCCCCCCACCCCCACGTTATTCTTACCTTTTATTTGGTCCCACTCCCAATCTATTGCTGCCTCCTGAGTCCCAGCTGATGACTAGAGGGGAAAAACCTGTTTAAACTCTTGCCGCGGGGCTTCAAAGGGCCGCCCTACAGCTGATCAGTGTGAAAAGCAAACAAATGAGTTGGGTCGTAAGTGCGAGGACCTTCCAGAAATGACTCTGACCAGCTAGCCATGCCCACCTAGACACATGACCTCCAAGCCACACCCACAAAATAAGCCACGCCCACAGAACCGGTAGTAAAAAAATTTAGAACCCACCCCTGGACTAGATATTCCCAACATATAGCTATAGGGAGCTATTTTTAACCCGGTATAAAACTAGGTCTATTTGGGCTTAAATTTAGCTGTCTGTGTCAATTAACCCCTTTTTCTGATATTCCAGCATACCCCACTTGTCCCAATTAAGCATGTCAAGGGGCAGAACCAGCCGTTAATACAAGCCAGCTATAAATCTTGGTTTTTCAAGAAATTCTAAGAATGGTGAAGCTGTTTTGAATAGATCCTTGCTTACATAATTGGTGTGGGGGAAATGATTTTATGCTTCAGCACCATGGATAGCGTTCCCTCCCTCTCCCTCTCTTTCTCTTTAAAATAGAATACCTGTAGAATAGAATAGAATAGAATAGAATAGAATAGAATAGAATAGAATAGAATAGAATGGAATGGAATGGAATGGAATGGAATGGAATGGAATGGAATAGAATTCTTTATTGGCCAAGTGTGATTGGACACACAAGGAATTTGTCTTGGTGCATACGTTCTCAGTGTACATAAAAAGAAAAGATACATTCGTCAAGAATCATAAGGTACAACACTTAATGATAGTCATACAGAACAAATAAGCAATCAAATCATATTAGGAAACAGTCAATATAAATCTTAAGGATACCAGCAACAAGGTTACAGTCATGCAGTCATAAGTGGGAGGAGATGGGTGATAGGAACGATGAGAAGATTAATAGTAATGCAGACTTAGTGAATAGTTTGACAGTGTTGAGGGAATTATTTGTTTAGCAGAGTGATGGCGTTCGAGAAAAAACTGTCCTTGTGTCTAGTTGTTCTGGTGTGCAGTGCTCTATAGCGTCGTTTTGAGGGTAGGAGTGGAAACAGTTTATGTCCAGGATGCGAGAGGTCTGTAAATATTTTCACAGCCCTCTTTTTGACTCGTGCAGTATTCTTTCTCTTCCTTCCCCCCCTCTCTCTGTCTCCCCCCTCTCCAAAAAAGGATGGCACCACTGTGGTTTTGTGTCTTTTGACTTGGTTCCATTTTCTTCTCAATTACTTCTGTAGTCTTCTTTTGGGTTTCATGCCATCTTCCATACTTGAGAGACGGAAGTAGCATGTCTTTGTTTATTTTTAAGATGTGTACATATGCTCTGTGTGTGTGTATGTGAGTGAGTGAGAGAGAGTGATTGTGTGTATGTGTGTATTTTTTTTTCACACTCATGAGCGCTGTGCCCATCTTAAGAGTAACAATCAACTTGACAGCCTAGGAGGTCTCCATTACGCAAGACGTGAACTGCAGTCTAGAGTTCTGCATTACTCTGTATTTTCGGCATGTGGGATTCCCAATCAGCAATCATCTCATTAACTTAATGCCTCTGTTAAGTGAGAGAGGGAATGTGTGTGTGTGAATGTGTGCGTTTTAAGGGAGACAGTGGCATTTAGTCAACCTGCTTGAAGAAGAAAAGGCACAAAACATGGAAGATCAGTTAGAACAGGAGTGTCAAAGTGGCGGTTTGCTGGCCGGATGCATCACATGCAGGCCACGCCCATCCCGGCTCCGGGAAGGGGGAAAACATCGCGATACATCACGTGACAGCAATGTGACACCCATGCGTAAGAAGGAGAGATTGTGTGTCAAGGCTATTGAATGCAACATTTTCCTTTAGTGATCAAGTCAAGCTCCTAAGACAGTGATGGCTAACCTTTTTGCCATCGCGTGCCGGGAGGGAGAGGGGTCACGCGCACGTGTGCCCACACTCATAATTCTATGTGCCCTGCCCCCATGCATGTGCATGCGACCCCCCCTGCTCCTCGCAACTCCTGGCACGTGATGGCACAATGGGCCCAGTAGGCCCATTTTTCACTCTTCCCCAGGCTCCAGAGCCTTTCTAGGAGCTAAAACAGCCGGTCCCACAGGAAGTTGGCAAACAGGCCACTTCTGGCCTCTGGAGGGCCTCTGGGGGTGTGGGATATGCTGATTTTGCCCTCCCCAAGCTCCTAGAAAGGCTCTGGAGCCTGGGGAGGAGCGAAAAACGGGCCTTTCCCACCACCCCCTGAGATCCTCCAGAGGCAGGAAACAGCCTGTTTCCCTACTTCCGATGGGCTCAGAAGGCCCAAAAATCAGCTGGCTGGTGCACGCATGCACCCCAGAGCTGAGCTCGCATGCACACCAATATAGCTACATGTGCCACCTGTGGCATGAGTGCCATAGGTTCACCATTACAGTCCTAAGATGTCCAAAATCAAGATCTGAAGAAAGTGAAGCTAGGTTGCCTGTTGGTTATTTCTCTCTGTTTGTGCTCTCGATAAATCTCGCCTCCTGGCCACTACAGAGACAACACCTGTTTTGCAGGAGGCAAAATTTTCCAGAAGTATTTTGCCACTGCCTGATTCCCATGACCAAGAGAGATTGACTGGCTCACGGTCCACCCAACCGTGGGTGGGACTACGTTTAAGGTGGGACTAGACACTATTGTCTCTTGTTTCCCAGCCTGGTGCCTTTAACCTCTACACCAAGTGAACTTTCGCTTGTTCATCCAGCATCCATTGTCTACAGCTTTTAAAAACAGAATTCCCACAAGATCACAATCTATCCTGTTATTAGAGTCATAGAGCCGAGGTGGCGCAGTGGTTAGAGTGCAGTACTGCAGCCTGCTTCAGCTGATTGCTAGCTGCAGTTCGGCGGTTCGAATCTCACCGGCTCAAGGTTGACTCAAACTTCCGTCCTTCCGAGGTTGGTAAAATGAGGACCCAGATTGTTGGGGGAAAATATGCTGACTCTGTAAACTGCTTAGAGAGGGCTGTAAAGCACTGTGAAGTGGTATATAAGTCTAAGTGCTATTGCCCTTCCTTCCTTCCTTCCTTCCTTCCTTCCTTCCTTCCTTCCTTCCTTCCTTACTCCTTTCCTTCCTTCCTTCCGTTCACAGTGGTTAGAATGCAGTATTGCAGGCTGACTCTGCCCACTGCCAGCAGTTCGATCCTGACCAGCTCAAGGTTGACTCAGCTTTCCATCTTTCCGAGGTGGGTAAAATGAGGACCCAGATTGTTGGGGGCAAGAGGCTGACTCTGTAAACAGTTTAGAGAGGGTTGTAAAAGCACTATGAAGCGGTATATAAGTCTAAGTGCTATTGTTATTCTCTAGTTGTGAATCCTTTTTCTGTGAAACTCACCCCGTGGCCATGCTAGAAGAAATTCTGAAAGACTTGCAAAAGAAATAAGTTTAAAAGTTTTTTTTTTTTAAAAAAAATTGAGCGAATCATGAAAATAGCTCCCTGGGAGTTCTCAGTGGCTGTGAGATGTTAAGACTTTTGGAAGAGGAGAATGGAATAGTATGTTCTGAAAAGAGCCATGGTTGGCTGGCTGGCAGGAACCTTCAATGGAATAGATCCTCAATGAAGAATATGCTTTCTGGAGCTGCGGTGGTGCAGTGGTTAGAGTGCAGTACTGCAGGCTACTTCTGCTGATCACCTGCTGCCAGCAGTTCGGCAGATCGAATCTCACCAGGCTCAAGGTTGATTCAGCCTTCCATCCTTCCGAGGTGAGTAAAATGAGGACCCAGATTGTTGGGGGCAAGAGGCTGACACTGTAAATTTGCCTAGAGAGGACTGTAAAGCACTATGAAGCAGTATATAAGTCTAAAAGCTATTGCTACTTTCCTTCCTTCCTTCCTTCCTTCCTTCCTTCCTTCCTTCCTTCCTTCCTTCCTTCCTTCCTTCCTTCCTCCCTTCCTTTCCTTCCCAGTGGTTAGAATGCAGTATTGGCAGGCTAATTCTGCCAACTGTCAACAGTTCAATCCTGATTGGCTCAAGGTTGACTCGGCTTCCATCCTTTCCGAGGTGGGTAAAATGAGGACCCAGATTGTTGGGGCAGAGAGGCTGACTCTGTAAACAGTTTAGAGAGGTGTAAAAGCACTATGAAGTGGTATATAAGTCTAAGTGCTATTGTTATTCTCTAGTTGTGAATCCTTCTAGCATGGCCACTGGGTGAGTTTCCTTCCAAGGTGAGTAAAATGAGGACCCAGATTGTTGGGGGCAAGAGGCTGACACTGTAAATTTGCCTAGAGAGGGCTGTAAAGCACTATGAAGCAGTATATAAGTCTAAAAGCTATTGCTACTTTCCTTCCTTCCTTCCTTCCTCCCTTCTTTCCTTCCTCCCTTCCTTTCCTTCCCAGTGGTTAGAATGCAGTATTGCAGGCTAATTCTGCCAACTGCCAACAGTTCGATCCTGATTGAACCTCAAGGTTGACTCAGCCTTCCATCCTTCTGAGGTGGATAAAATGAGGACCCAGATTGTTGAGGGCAAGTTGCTGATTCTGTAAACTGCTTAGAGAGGGCTGTAAAACACTGTGAAGCAGTATATAAGTCTAAGGGCTATTGCTATTGCTATTTCTGAGCAAGCACATCAAATTGGATCACTCTACCTTCTTCCACTTTATTCTGAGAAATAGTCTTTGAAGCCTCTTTGAGGCTGGCTTTTTGCTGAGGTGGTCATAGACATTTAAAGCGGCAATTTATACAGAAGGAGAAGTTATGCTTTTAACCCGACCTGAACGATAATATTGTCTGAAGTACGTTGAGCTTATGTTTGCAATGCTCCTGGTGGGACCGTTCAAGCACCAGACAGCTGCAAATCCAGATTCAAGGGAATGCTCTTGCAATCAATGGTACAATTTCCAATGAAAACTTTTTTCTTCGAACGCAAATGTTCCATTTGAAAACAACACATTTCCAAAAATAGTACCCTAATCACAGAAAGGGGTATAAACACTAGATGGAAACTGGGGCGGGCGGGCGAGGAGAACCGAATTAAAAACAAAGCGAGCATCTATCACTATGGTAAATGAATCACCATCCCTGGTCCATGACGTGACGGGCAAAATACATGTGCCTCGTTCTATAGCAAATGCGTTTCAGTCAACAGAAATATAATTTAAAGTTGGATAATATTCTAAATTAAGGTTTGACTTATGTTCTCAAATCAGGAAGATGAAGAGATTTGGGTTCCCCGCATCGTTAATCTCTCCAGCTGTTGTGTGCCTCATTTAAAGTTTGAAGCGGAAGCTATTTTGGTAGTATTGAAAGTGTGGAAAGCAAAAAAAAACCTTGAATTTCAAAATCAAGGATGTTTGGAGAAGCAGTAGCAACAGACGAGAGGCTGAACCATCCTCCCCGTTATATGATGCATCTGGCTTATGAGAGTTTTTTTTACAGAAACGGAACCAGAGGAATTCATTCCAGCCATATGCTTCTTTGTTTTTTTATTGTTTTATTTATTTACATCCCACCTTTATTATTTTTATAAATAACTCAAGGCAATGAACATATCGAATATTATTTCCTTCTCCTGTTTTCCCAACAGCAACAATGCTAGGAGGTAAGAGTTGGGCTGAGAGTGATTGGCTCAAGGTCACCCAGATGGTTTTTATGCCTAAAACAAGTCTAGAAGTTACCAACTCCTGGCGATTGGCCCAAAGTGACCCATCTGGCTTTCATGGCTATGATGGGATTAGAACTCACCATCTCCTGGTGACTGGCCCAAAGTCATCCAGCCAGTTTTCATGCCTAAAGCAGGATTAGAATTTAAAGTCTCCCCGGGGAATGGCCCAAAGTGACCAGCTGAATTTCATGCTTAAAATGGGACAGGGGTGAAATGCTACCGGTTTGCAGCGGTTCGGGCGTACCGATAGTAATAAAAGCTACCGGTTCGTTCAAACTGGTATTACCAACGATCAGCTGTGCAGCACAATTTATATTCGCTAGAAAGCAGGAAATCATGCTTTCTAGGAAATCTAAATCATGCGGCACAGCTGTTCCCCCCCCTTGCTGTTCTACTTACCTTGTTAAGCCTCCTTTTTTCGCACAAAATGTGCGTTTGGTGCGTACTGTGCATGCACGCACACAGTATGCATTTGGTGTTCATGCGCACGCGGCATGCGTTGGGCAGGCACTGTGCATGCACTTGTGCAGCGTGCATTTGGCACGCATGGTGCATGTGTGGGCAGCAAACCGGTGCCAAACCATGGAGGATTTCATCACTGAAATGGACTAGAATTCACCATCTCCTGGTGATTGACACCCAAATCACCCAGCTGACAGACTCTTGCCAGACTAAAGCACTTATCCACATAACTATAGATATGCTTTGGGAACTGCTAGAGAGGAGTCCTTTTAACCCTCTTCCTCTCCATCAAGCTTTCCAAGCTCCACTGTCTTCTTTGCCCTCCGGAAAGCAGCCCCTCCCTCCTGGGAATCCAGATTACATTCCACCGCAGTTCCCATTCTTTCTTTTAGGGCATCCCAGGCTGATTCACCCATCTGATAGATTTTCCTCTACACTAAATGACTGACAGCTGCGTCTATGAAACAAATCCATTGGAAAACGCTTCCTGAGAGGCAATATGTAAGCTCCATCTGTGCTGGTATATCCATATTTATTCATTTATCTATTGGATTCCTATCTCAACAGCATCATTCAGGAGGGACCCTAGGGGCACACCTCTCAGGAAAACACACATATCGTAAACCAACAATATTAAAAACAAATTAATGCACCGTGATTTTCTTTCCACTAATTGAAATCATCATCATTATCCTTTAAAAAGCAAAATTCCGAATCGTTTGGAAACAGAATCTGACGCTACAGATGAAACGCTTCCGACTTTGATGCATGCCATCTTCCTTCTCCTTTAACAGCTTGCTGAAACAAACACCTGAAGATAAGCTCACTCTCAAGAGGTTTTCTGAAGTGAGAATCCCAGACATGAGAAGCCAAACGCTGAAAATAACTCGAATTTTGCACCAATCAATCTGGCCTAAGACCGCTAATTGAAATTGTCAGAACAACCTGCTTCCTTTCAGGTATAAGATCACATAGAACTTAAGCAATGGGAGATTGGTTGGATGAAAGTACCCTTAAATCAATAACTAATCTGAAAAGAATAATATATCTATCCCCGCCCACCGTTCTTGACTCTGTCCTCAACTTATGGGAGCATGGATCCAACTCCTAATCAGTCTATGCGCATAACCTCAATTACTCTGTGCATCATATGCGCCCAACTTGAATGTTTCTGCTGCATACTTATAAATTCAACCACAATTTCACATCTTCCTCGAATCCGTCTGTTGTCTCTCTCCTCTTTCCTTGGAGAACTCCACAAACCCAATTCAGATTGATCTTGAGTCTTAATCATATCATTTGAAATCCTTCTGAGCTAATCTATTGAAACTTCTAACTCCTGGATCATCTAAGGAAACATCTGATCCAGCTGTTTGATCCTCTTGGCTTGGATGACTCTGTTTGAAGTGCTTCAAGCATTCCGTTCTCCTGACTCTAATGATGGTAGATTTCAAGATAAACTATAAATACATTGGGGGAGGGGAGGAAGAGAGAGAGAGAGCTGAGCTTGAAACTGACTTTTAAAAAATGAGAATTCATTTGTAATAGTACCAAAGCCAGGATATCAAAGCTAGATATGTGGAGTTTAGCAGGTAGAGAGCTGCATTTCTAGATCTCATGGAATGTAAACTTTCAGTGCCCCCGTTCTTCTAGACTCTTTGCTTTCACATTGGGAATGCAATCCCCAGGAGACTATGAGTTCTAGTCCCACCTTAGGAATTTAAAAGCTGGCTGGGTGACTTTGGGCCAGTCACCAGGAGATGGTGAGTTCTAGTCCCACCTTAGGTATGAAAGCTGGCTGGGTGACTTGGGCCAGTCACTCTCTCTCTCAGCCCACTTTACAGTGTTGTTGTTATGGGGAAAATAGGAGGAAGAAGGAGTATTCCCCGCCTTGAGTTAGTTTACAAAAACAATAAAGAACTATCTATCTATCTATCTATCTATCTATCTATCTATCTATCTATCTATCCATACCCCCCTCTCTCCCTATCCCTATATCCATCCATCCATCCATCCACCCATCCATCCATCCATCCATCCACCCATCCATCCATCCATCCATCCATCCATCCATCCATCCATCCACCCACCCATCTATCTATTCATCCATCCATCCATCCATTCGTCCCTATCTCTAGATCTCTCTCCATCTCTCTATCTCTATCCCTATATCCACCCACCTGTCCATCCATCCATCCATCCATCCATCCATCCATCCATCCATCCAACCAACCATCTACCTACCTACCTACCCCACCCACCCACCCACTCAGCTAGCTATCTATCTATCTATCTATCTATCTATCTATCTATCTATCTATCCATACCCCCTCTCTCTCCCTATCCCTATATCTATCCATCCATCCATCCATCCATCCACACACCCATCTATCTATTCATCCATCCATCCATCCATTTGTCCCTATCTCTAGATCTCTAGATCTCTCTCCATCTCTCTATCTCTATCCCTATATCCACCCACCCACCTGTCCATCCATCCATCCAACGAACCATCTACCTACCTACCTACCTACCCCACCCACCCACCCACTCAGCTATCTATCTATCTATCTATCTATCTATCTATCTATCTATCTATCTATCTAGGTCTTTGGTTATTCGGGTTTTCTCCCGCATAAAATTGGAAGTGTCTTGGCGACGTTTTGATGAAGTCTCATTCGTCATCTTCAGGCTGGTGTTTTCTATCTATCTATTGGTGTTATCTCTCTCTCTCTCTCTCTCTCTCTCTCTCTCTCTCTCTCTCTCTCTATCTATCTATCTAAAAATGTCCTTGTAGACACAAGGAACTGAATTCTGACTTTAGTCACAGCAGTTGGCAGTCCTAAGTCAACTTTGCTTGAGAGGGTCAAGAGGCTAAGCATGATTACAAATAGTATTTCTCTCAGAGAACAGTAGGACCCCTTCTTAGTGAAAGCACCTCTCTCAACATGGGAGGAATTTCCTTGTCATAGTGACAACCTTCCAACTTTTAAGCAACCGATGCTTTGTACAACGTACGCAGCTTCCACTCTGATGAGGTTCGATGGTGGTGTTAGAAAAAATGTGCATGCATTGCTGCATCAACTTTCCACCCACCTCTTAAGGATGCAGCTGCTTGCATGCAGAGAAAATCACCCCAGGGGATGATGGTAATTGTAGTCCCAATCCATGCCTGGCTTTCCCCCTTGAGAAAGAAGCAAGATTTCCAAGTTCCCAAAATCTTATTCCCAATTCTTTTAGAGCCGTGTTTCCTGGTTGAAATAAACCTTGTTGGCGCCATTATTCCTAGATCAAAGGATGCGATGCGACAAATGGCGAGGAAGGAGAGCGAAGACGCAGAATTCTCCCTTGGTTATGCTTCTAAAAATAAAGAGATGTGTCTGGTGGCACAAATGTTGTTCTCAAGGAAACATCTCCATTCCAGCCCCCCTCGTTCACTAACAACATCTTAATTGCATCAGATACAAGTGCCAAAAGAAGAAAAAGAGAATAAAACAGAATGGAGAGAGAGGGTGAGAACGAAGCACGAGGAGTTGTAGAGCATAATTCTTTGATTTCCTCAATTCATTATCCCAAAGAAGAAGAGATAGCAATCCTTTGGGAATGCCTGCAGCTCAGAATGTTGGTCTGGATTTCTCTAGGATCTGACCTGCTTGGGGGTTTCCTAATGTTCTGCATTTCAGCAAAAGTGGTTGTTATTTGTATATATCATGCCTTTATTATTTTTATAAATGCCACAAGGCAGCAAACATATCCAACACACCAGTGGTGGGTTCTGTGGGCGTGGCTTGGTGGGCGTGGCAGGGGAAGAATACTGTAAAATCTCCATTTCCTCCTGATCAGCTGGGACTTAGGAGGCAGAGAATAGATGGGGGCGGGGCCAGTCAGAATTTTTACTACTCGTTCTCTGAACTACTCAAAATTTCCGCTACCGGTTCACCAGAACTGGTCAGAACCTGCTGAAACCCACCTCTGCAACACACCTTCCTCCTCTTATTTACCTTTTATAACCACTACCCTGTGAGGTGGCTTGGGCTGAGAGAGAGAAGGACAGGCCTAAAGTCACCCAGCTGCTTTCACACCTAAAACAGAGCTAGAACTCACCATCACCTGGTGATTGGTCTAAAGTCAGCCAGCCAGCTTTCATGGCAAAAGCGGGACTAGAACTCATCGTTTCCTGGTGATTTGGCACAAAGTTACCCAGCTAGCTTTCATGCCTAAAACAGGACTAGAACTCCCTGTCTCCTGGTGATTGGCCCAAAGTCACCACCTGACTTTCAGTTTGTGACTTTGGGCCAATCACCAGGAGACTGTGAGTTCTAGTCCCATTTTAGACATGAAAGCTAGTTGGGTGACCTTGTGCCAATCACTAGGAAATGGTGAATTCTAGTTGCTTAATGCAGGACTAGAATTCATGATCTCCCAGTTTCTAGTCTGATGCCTTGAGCATCTAGTTCTCAGTTTAGTTCTCAATTCTCAGTTCTACTGATGGTTTGGCTGTGGAATTCTTGCATATTGTTTTCCCCAAAATAAGACTGGGTCTTATATTAATTTTTGCTCCAAAAGACGCATTATGGCTTATTTTCCGGTTAGGTCTTATTTTGGGGGAAATAGAGTACTAAACGCCTCCGTCTGCTGATGATCTTAACTGGGGCTTATTTTGGGGGTAGGGCTTATATTACGAGCATCCTGAAAAATCATGCTAGGACTTATTTTCCGGTTGGGTCTTATTTTCAGGGGAAACAGGGTATTTACTTCGGTTCCATATTTCTAAGCTGCTCTAGAAGTCAGGAAGCCTTCCCATCGAGGAGGAGGAGGAGGACACGGGGTTCTGCTGATTAAATTTTCCATCTGTTTGGAGTGGCTCTCTTTTTCTCCAGCTTCCTGGGAATCCGATTCAAACGAGGCCAAGTGGCATCACGGGGAAGCTGACAGCTTTATCCCGCTCTCCTCCCTTTCCCTAACGCTCACTGTTTTCTGCCCATGGATGACTTCCAAGCCTTCCCTTGCCAATAACAGGGGATGGCTCGCTCCGCCCTGCCACCCTGCGCCTTGCCAAAGGAACAGATTTACCAAAGTCCATTAATCGGGGACAAAAACATGTTCGGGGAAAATCTGTGGGCATCCAAGTCATGAAGTGCAGAGCGGACAGAAAAGGAGGCTCATGGGACCTGTACAAATGTTCTTCTATGTTAGGTCAATTTTGGTTGCCTGTGTGTGTGTGTGTTTGTGTGTGTGTGTGTGTGTGTGTGTGTGTGTGTATGTGTGTGTGTTGAATATTTGTTCAGTTTGTTTTCAGGCTCCCAGGGTTGTGTGTGTGACATGTTGATGAGAGTAGAGAGGTAATGCCAAATTCTGAATACCAGTTAAAGCACCGGACTAGAAAACGAGAAGTGGTGATTCTAGTTCCTAAGTAAGCACACAAGCCAGCGGGTGACCTTGTGCCAATCACCAGGAGAGGGTGAGTTCTAGTCCCGCATTAAGCATGAAAGCTGGCTGGGTGTCGTTGGGCCAATTGCCAGGAGAGGGTGAGTTCTAGTCTCTCTTTAGGCATGAAAGCTAGCTGGGTGACTTTGGGCCAATTGCCAGGAGAGGGTGAGTTCTAGTCCCACCTTAGACCTGAAAGCTGGCTGGGTGTCGTTGAGCCAATTGCCAGGAGAAGGTGAGTTCTAGCCCTACCTTAGACATGAAAGCTGGCTGGGTAACTTTGGGTCAATTGCCAGGAGAGGGTGAGTTCTAGTCTCACTTTAGACATGAAAGCTGGCTGGGTGTAGTTGAGCCAATTGCCAGGAGAGGGTGAGTTCTAGTCCCACCTTACACCTGAAAGCTGGTTGGGTGTCGTTGGGCCAATTGTCAGGAGAGGGTGAGTTCTAGTCCCACATTAAGCATGAAAGCCAGCTGGGTAACTTTGGGCTAATCCCCAGGAGATGGTGAGTTCTAGTCTCTCCTTAGGCATGAAAGCTAGGTGGGTGACTTTGGGCCAATTGCCAGGAATGGGTGAGTTCTAGTCCTGCATTAAGCATGAAAGCCAGCTGGGTAACTTTGGGCTAATCCCCAGGAGATGGTGAGTTCTAGTCTCTACTTAGGCATGAAAGCATGCTGGGTGACTTTGGGTCAATTGCCAGGAGAGGGTGAGTTCTAGTCCCATCTTAGATATGAAAGGTGACTTTGGCCTATGGATGGGTGATGCTACCTTACCTGGTAACAATTGTCATCCAGAAAACAGCCGAAACTCAGAGAACACCAAGAACACCAGAGTTCGGCTAAGAACTACATAGATCTTCTACTGCTGGTTTCCTACTTTCGTATTAGCAAACAGGTTGCAAATCTGAACTTTTAAGGTTTGGAATAAACAACCACATCCCTCGACATAAATAATTGTAGTATGGATTTGCAGGTAAGGGCTATTTCATCCGACGGGGCCACCAAGGTCTTCGCAAAGCTTTGCCTTGGGTCAAAAGCAACGACATCTCTTTGGAGATTCCTTTTCCTACCTTTGGCTTCTCCTCACCTCCACCTTGCGGAGAAGAACGGGCTGCTCCAGCCCTTCAGGAGATGGTTAGAGAACTAATTGCATCTGGGAAAGTGCTGACAGGGACCACCTCTGCTGTCTCCAGGTGTAATTGCTGTTGACCCCACGGTCTGCAGTCTGGAAGTGCTTAGTATTTGAACGCGGTTGGACATATTTCTTTTGCCTTGCCTGCTCCTTAAGACTTGTTCGCATCAGCTTTTATACAGCCACATAAAACTCCTGGAAAAGTTGTTCCAAATTTGGGGCCAAGGCAGAAAGTAGAAGTACGGATATATATATTTTTTAATAGCGCGCTGGCCAGCTGATTTTTGGGCATTCTGGGCCCACCAGAAGTAGGGAAATGGGCTGTTTCCTGCCTCCGGAGGACCTTGGGGGATGGTGGGGAAGGCCCATTTTATTTATTTATTTATTTATTTATTTATTTATTTATTTATTTATTTATTGAATTTCTATACCGCCCTTCTCCCTGAGGACTCAGGGCGGTGTACAGCCAGAATTAAAAAAACATGCAGGACAAATATTAAAAAACAATTAAAAGATATATAAATTTGGCCCAGTTAAAACTCACTACCAATTAAAACAATTTAAAACATTTAAAAACATTTAAAAATTTCTTCTTAAGCCAGCCCGGCTTGCTTGAAAAAATGGGTTTTAAGGGCACGACGGAAGGCAGTGAAGTCCTGGATTCTCCTTATCTCTGGGGGCAGCTGATTCCAGAGGGTAGGTGCCCCCACAGAGAAGGCCCTCCCCCTGGGGGTCACCAGCCTGCACTGTTTGGCTGATGGCACCCCGAGGAGGCCCTCTCTGTGGGAGCGCACGGGTCGATGGGAGGTCGTCGGTAGCAGCAGGCGGTCTCGAAGATAGCTAGGCCCTATGCCATGGAGCGCTCCCCAGACTCCTAGAAAGGCTCTGGAGGCTCAGGACAGCAAAAAACGGGCCTACCATACCATCACGTTCCAGGAGCTGGAGGAGCGGGGGTGGGGGGTAGGTCTCACACGCATGCACGATGGCAGGGTGCATAGAATTATGGGTGCGTACATGTACGCGCGTGACCCCATGATGCAGTCCCACTGGAACGAGGCCCTCCAGCTCTTCGCCACTAGCAGCACTTCCCTCCAGCCTTTGCCCAAAGCCCCACACCAGGAGGCTGAAGCAGACCTCGAGTTGGAATTTCTGTCCCCCTCCGACCTACACAAGAAGACCCCGAAGGAGGAGACTCTTTGCAGCAACACAAACATTCATTGCACGTATCCGTCCAAAGGGTCGTAGTTTGAGGACCCCTGATTTAGTGCAATGTAAAAAATGCAAATAATTTTTCTACCAGACCTCCAAAATTTTCTCACGGACCACAAGTGATCTACAGACCACCAGTTGGTAACCACTGTTCCTAATGACAATTTAGGAAAGAAGAACGTGCTAACAGTTGGGAAGGGAGAACATGAATATCTCTGCAGGAAGACAAATGGGGTCAAAGCAAGTTAGCTTTGGCTGTCCTCTCCTAAATTGGGTTCCTTCCAGAGAAGAATTCAATCAAGCAGTTTTCATTTTGATTTGTAATCTATAATGGTCCCCCCCAAAATATCATTTCTTTGGCGATGTATCATTTCTAGTCTCTGGCACGTGGAAATCCACTTGTCTCTTTCTGGATTTTTCCACTCGATTAAAACAAAATCTGAAGCTTTTATGAATTGTGTGGGTTTTTTAAACCAAAAAAAATAAAAATAAAATAAAATTCTGCTTTTCTACCATTCTTTTATTTCACTGCTTTGCCCATGTTTGGAGTTTCTGTTAATTTGTTTCCCTCCCTCCCCAATTTTGCAAGCTGTCCCGAGGATCTGTGGGTGGTTGGGCTAGAAATCCTTCACATCAATATGTGCATTAAATCCATAGTTACACCAAGAAGGAAATTGAAAAGGGGAATAATGGCCACCGGAGAAGTGTGTGTGTGGGAGGCTGCGTAAAGTATATGTCGAGCAAAATGCATCGGATGTCTAGATAATGTAATTCTTTCATCAGCCTTTCTTGATATTATCGTTTGAATTCATGCGATCCATCTTATTATTAGAGCTGCGCAAAGCTTCAAAATGCAGGAGGAATATTTGGGACTTTGTACAAGCCCAGCATCTTTCCCCAATTGACTTAAGCGACCGACGTGAATTGACTTGCAAAGGCACCTGGATCGTTTCTTTTTTTTCCCAGGGTTACCTTAAAAAAATCAGAAGCAAGGATGGTTCACACCTTCTTCAGCATGAGGACTGCAACTCCCTCCGAATCCCAGAGGTGCTTTTTTAGGAGGCAACTGGGATTTCTGGTTTTTTTTTTCTTTTGAAGGCGTTTCGCTTCTCATCGAAGAAGTTTCTTCAGCTCTGACTGGATGGTGGAGGATGGAATGATTGATACTCTTTGCAGACAGCTGGTCATTTGCATCCTTTGAGAGGGTCTTTGAAGCACTTGGAGGTTTCTCTGTGTCCTCAGGGCCACCTGAGTAGTGCTAATAGTTCCTGTAGTCTTCATTTTTTTTTCCTCTGGAAATCCATTCCTACTCCCACACCGTTCAAAGGATGTTCATCCCAAATTTTATAGCTAAAAGTCTGTAGCGATTCTCAGTCATCCAGGTCATGGTTGTCCCAGAGGGGCGTTTTTCAAGAGGCAACTGGATTTCCTTGTTTTTCTTCTTTTGAAGACTTTTCGCTTCTCATCCAAGAAGCTTCTTCAGCTCTGACAGGATAGTGGAGGATGGCGTGACCTCTACAGACACTTTGCTCTGAATCATTTCCGAAGCATTCTCAGTCCTAATTCTTACCCATTACAATTTTCTCCCCACCTATAGGCAATCTTTGATTTAAGACCAACAAGTGGGATGAGAATTTGCGTGCTAAGTGAGACAATGGTTATATGATTTTAGAGCCTGTAGTACAGTGGACTAAAGCACTGTTATTAACAGATTAACATCTGCTGCTTGCAATTACTGCAAGTTCAAATCTCGCCAGGTTCAAGGTCGACTCAGCCTTCCATCCTTTCTAAGGTAGGTAAAATGAGGATCCGGATTGTGGGGGCAATAAGCTGACTTTTTATAAATATACAAAAGGATGAAGGCTATTGCTTAGCGCATTGCAAGCCGCCCTGAGTCTCCGGAGAAGGGCGGCATATAAATTAAAGCAAAAAAACAACAACAACAACAAAAAAACCCAGTGGTTTTGCTGTGGTTGTTAAACAAATCCCCACCACTGTTCACATGGTTGTTAAATGAATCCAGCTTTCCTGAATGACTTTGCTTCTCGAAAGCCAGCGAGGAAGGTTGCAACTGATGTAAACATGTTTTTTTTTTAAATATCTTTATTAAATATTTACAGTAAAATTAACACATAATAATGATTGAAAAACAATATAAGAAATGAAATGTAGGAACACATAAACACAAGACTAACACGAAACAACAAACATGACTAACCGAGAGTTAAACTCACTCTCCAATTAATATTAACTAATATCATCCTAACCAAACATTTCAATACAATCAAGTTCTTTTAATTATCTACAAAACAATTGGCCTGTTTTTTTCAAAATTATAAGAATTATATAGCCTATTAAGTATCTATTTAATCTAATAAGACGATCTTATCACCCTAGGTTTAACCTTTTTTTAAGCCAGACAAAGCATCTGTCCCAACTTCTATTATATATTGAGTCTTTCTTATCTTTTAATATATATGTTAACCTGTCCATCTCAGCACATCGAAGAATCTTATTTATTATCAGATGGTCAGGGGGCGTATCTGCATCTTTCCACAGTTGGGCAAATGCCATTCTCGCCGCTGTTGAGACATGGACAAATAAAAACATGCCAGTTGTTGAGTGTCCAAATTTTGGCCATGTAACCCTGGGGATACTGTGGCTGTCGTAAATTTACTTTAGATTAACAGAGTTGGAAGGGACCTTGGAGGTCATCTAGTCCAACCTCACCGCCCAAGCAGGAGACTCTGTCCCATTTCTTACCGATGGCAGTCCAGTCTCTTCTTGAAAGCCTCCAGTGATGAAGCTGCCACAACTTCTGAAGGCAACTTCTGTTCCACTGGTTGATTGTTCTCACTGTTAGAAAATTTCTCCTTATTTCCAGGTTGAATCTCTCCTTGATCAGTTTCCATCCATTATTCCTTGTCTGGCCTTCAGGTGCCTTGGAAAACAGTTTGATCCCCCTCCTCTATGTGTCAGCCCCTCAAATATTGGAAGGCTGCTGTCATGTCTCCCCTGGTCCTTCTCTTCACTAGACTAGCCAGGCCCAGTTCCTGCAACCGTTCTTCATATGTTTTAGCCTCCAGTCCCCTCATCATCCTGGTTGGTCTTCTCTGCACTCTTTCTAGAGTCTCGACATCTTTTTTATATGTGGTGACTAAAACTGGATGCAGTACTCTAGGTGTGGTCTTACTAAGGCTTTATAGAGTGGTATTAGTACCTCCCTTGATCTTGATTGTATCCCACTGTGAATGCGGTTTAGGATTGCATTAGCTTTTTTGGCTTCTGCTAAACACTGCTGGCTCATATTTAGCTGGATGTCCACTAAGACTCCCTTTCACAGTTCCTGCTATTAAGCCTGATTTCACCCAGGGTGAAGTGCGAAAACTGGTTGTAAGTCATTTCTTTCAATGGTCAAATGGCTGCTCAATGAATGGTTATAAATCGAGGACTTTTGTGTATACTGTTGTACATCAAGAAGAGGAAAATACATGCTAATCCCAGTACTATACAAATAGATTAAAAATTCCTTCCATTTTTTTCCCCCATAGTAGGTTTCATCGTTCTACTTTTTTTTCAATGCGGCTTCTTCATTCATCTTCTTAATTTTCTAAGATTGATTCAATCAGCAGTTAATGATAGGAACTTCAGCTAATTTCCATTTCCTTGAAGTATAGAATATTAACATCGTAGTTAGGCTTTCAACAAATCTGTTTAAATACTATTAACTATTAATGTGACCTTTCAACAAATCTAACACAAAATGATAGACAAGAGAGAGAGAGAGAGAGAGGAAGATCTTATTATCTTAGGCAGGCTGCTATTTATTTCCCAACATGACTTAAATTTTAACCACCCTCCCACCAGATGGCCCTCATATCTACCCAAACATTAAAATAAATCTATGGTGTGTATTAAAGAGCCAATTTAGAATCCCATCGGAAAAGACCCTAAATATTCAGATTGTGAATAACGCAGCCAGCTAAACACACCTGCGTCGTCTCCTTTGATTGCCATGTGGCTGTTGTGTCTGGTTCCAGGAAGAAACCTTCATGGTGTCTAACATCAGAGAAGAGGCTTGGATCACCAAAGAAGAAATCCAGACGTGGGGCCTTCTCGGATAGAACAATTCATCGGTGGAACTACTTGCTTCCAGAAGTTGTGAAGTTTTTAAGAAGAGATTGGACAACCATCTGTCTGAAGTTAGGATAGGATAGGATAGGATAGGATAGGATAGGATAGGATAGGATAGGATAGGAGAGGAGAGGAGAGGAGAGGAGAGGAGAGGATAGGATAGGATAGAGAGTGGAGTGGAGTGGGGTAGAATAGGATAGGATAGGATAGGATAGGATAGGATAGGATAGGATAGGATAGGGAGTAGAGTGGAGTGGAGTGGAGTGGAGTGGATTGGATTGGGGTAGAGTAGAATAGAATAGAATAGAATAGAATAGAATAGAATAGAATAGAATAGAATAGAATAGAATAGAATAGAATAAGGAATAGAGTGGAGTAGAGTGGAATGGAGTGGAGTGGAATGGAATAACAAAGTTGGAAGGGACCTTGGAAGTCTTCTAGTCCAACCCCCTGCTTAGGCAGGAAACCCTACGCCACTTCATAACCATAGTCATAACTTTATTTGTCAAGCATATATAAGATAACAGGTAAATTGTTCTAACTGTCAGGAAGTTTCTCCTGAGTTATAGGTTGCTTCTATCCTTGATTAGTTTCCACCCATTGCTTCTTGTTCTTCCCTCAGGTGCTTTGGAGAATAGCTTGACTCCCTCTTCTTTGTGGCAGCCCCTGAGATACTGGAAGACTGCTCTCATGTCTCCCCTAGTCCTTCTTCTCATCAAACTAGACACACCCAGTTCCAGCAACCATTCTTTATAGGTTTTAGATATAGGGCTTTAGGTAAATGGTATAGGGCTGCCTGCCTGAGCAGGAGGTTGGACCTCTGAGATCCCTTCCAAATGCTGTTAATTCAATATTCTGTATTCTTTTCTGTCTGGCAGTGAAAGAGTTATGGAGGACGCAGTCTTGTGGCTGTGTTTGAACAGCCCACTGAGACAACTTAATTTGGGATGTTAATTTCGGAACCAGGTTAAGTGTGTTACATGAATGCAGCAGGTGCTTGTAAAAACTCTCCATGAAGATGCTCTTCCTGTCAAGGAGCATCTTTCCAAATTCCTCTTGGCACATGCCAAAGAAATCAATTAAGCAACCCTTCCCTTCTGCAAGATGTGGGACTCCATCGACTTCATAAGTTAGGCTCGGGAACCCAAGAAAAAGCAGCCAGAATAAATTTATGAATCCATTCCCCAAGTTTACTTTAAAATCTATGGCCGTTTCTGATATAAAGAAATCATAAATCCCTATGAGTGTAATGAACTCGGAATGAACCCAAGAACCAGTCTTAATAAATATGCCTGATTCAAAAACACAATCTGCTAACCTGATCAAAGCAGGGGTCTTTTAATTAACCATTCATTATTAAATCCTCCAATTTGGATGCCTGGGGTCTAATTTGATAAAGAATCTGCAGTGGGAATAGTGCGCGTTGAGTTCTAGTTGTCAGTTCCAAAAACTGCAGCTGGTAGAAAGCCTACCCCCATTTTTTTACAAGCAGGAATATTTCAACTCAGGAATGGCATAAATCAATCAGTTCATCCACCCATCCATCCATCCATCTCAGTTTTTATTTTCCTCTTCTCTGCTTCGTTCGATGTGATGAAAGAGGTCAGGTTTCAAAACTTATTTGAAAGGGGAAGAGAACTGTACTTAACCTGGAGACCGAGTAGCCTGTCTGTGAATGTCCCAGCTTTTACTCTACAACATTCTTCCACATCAGTTGCAACCTCTTGACCTTCCCACACCTCCCTTGAAATCTCAAGGGAGAGCAGCTAGGTTGTTGGTAGCGCAATACTGGAAGAAGGACTCTTTGCCTACTATTGAAGAGTGGATACTGAAAGTAACGAATTTAGCAGAAATGGTGAAAATCTCAGCGTATTTGAAGGACTATACACAAGAAAGATACGTATCGGAATGGAGAAGATGGATTGATTTATTCAAAATAAGTATCAGACAAGAAAATATCAAATAGCTTATGAATGAACATTAAGTATTAGAAGTGTTATGTTATCTATAGTGGAGTTAAGGTTTCAGGGGGGGAGTTAGTAGTCTGAGGATAGGTTGGTTAATTTAGCTTATGATTGTTAACTGAAATACCTTGTATTTTGCTCTGGGAAGTCTGGGGGGGAGGATGGGATGAGGGGAGGGAAAGGGTAGGGGGAATATTGGGGGAAAAATTCTTTTTTTCTGTAAAACTTTTCAATAAATAAAAAAAGAAATCTAAAGAGAGGACTCAAGAAGCAACTCCGTCATGGAGTGTTTTCACTTCATTTACTAGAGACAGCAATGAAGAGGAATTCTGGGCTTGAGAAATTTTAGAATCTTCTAGATCAGGTGAAAAGTGGGTTCTAGTAATTGAGTAATTTTGATGTAGGGATGCAGTGGCTCCGTGGCTAAGATGCTGAGCTTGTCGATTGAAAGGTCAGCAGTTCAGTGGTTCGAATCCCTAGTGCCACGTAACAGGGTGAGCTCCCGTGACTTGTCCCAGCTTCTGCCAACCTAGCAGTTCGAAAGCAGGTAAAAAATGCAAGTAGAAAAATAGGGACCACCTTTGGTGGGAAGGGAACAGCGTTCTGTGCTCCTTTGGTGTTTAGCCATGCCGTCTTCGGACAGCGCTGGCTCTTCGGCTTTGAAATGGAGATGAGCACCGCCCCCCAGAGTCGGGAATGACTAGCACATATGTGCAAGGGGAACCTTTAACTTTACCTTAATTTTGATGTGTTGGGAGAATTCAGTCATTGTCTTACACCACAGTGTGAATCATCTCATATCAAGCCCTTGTAGGGTTACTCAATATCAGTGTTTTTCAAAGCTGGCAACTTTAAGATGAGTGGACTTCAAGTCTCAGGTTTCCCCAGCCAACTAGAATTCTGGGAGTTGAAGTCCATTCGTCTTAAATGCCTATGGAGATTCTCAGTCATCCAGGTCATGATTGTCCCAAAGGTGCTTTTCCCAAAACACAACTGGACGTCCTTTGTTTTTGCTTGAAGATGTTTCACTTCTCATCTGCTTCTCAGTTCTGAAAAAAGCACCTTTGGGATACTTATCTCAAAATCCCCAACTTCAATCAGAAAACCACCGATTAATACAGACATGGCATCAGATGTCCACATGGTTACTTTGTGTGGTGAGTTAGGGCTTGAGCCTCAAATGTATTGTGTGACCTGATCTACTAAATAGTTTTTCTGCGGAGATGAAATAGGGGTTGTTGTTGTTAGTTGCGAAGTCATGTCTGACCCATTGTGACCCCATGGACAACGTTCCTCCAGGCCTTCCTGTCCTCTAGCATCCTCTGGAGTCCATTTAATCTCATGCCAACTGCTTCAGTGACTCCATCTAGCCACCTCGTTCTCTGCCGTCCCCTTCTTCTTTTGCCCTCCATCGTTCCCAGCATTGGGCTCTTCTCCAGGGAGTCCTTCCTTCTCATTAGGTGGCCAAAGTATTTGAGTTTCCTCTTCAGGATCTGGCCTTCTAAAGAGCAGTCAGGGTTGATCTCCTCTAGGACTGACCGGTTGGATCGCCTTGCAGTCCAAGGGACTCTCAGGAGTCTTCTCCAGCACCAGAGTTCAAATAGGGATACAGGTGCAAAATGTGTGGGCCATCTTTGTGCCAATTAAGTAGAATATTTGTAGCTCTGGGTTGAAATGAGGGCTCCTTGGTGTTCTCTGAGCTTGCTTAGTTTTTCTTGCAAGACTTTTCATTACCAAACTAGGTAGCATCCTCAGTGTTTAGCACCGTCTGTAAGAAACATCTGCAAGAAAACAACCAAGCTCAGAGAGCATCAGGGAGCCCACAGTTCAGTCCTGAGCTGCAAATATTCTCTTTTGTCAAAAAAATAATAATAACAGTTTTATTGGAGAGAAGGATCAAACCTATTTTGGGGCTCCTGACGTGCCTTAAACCTCTCCAAGAAATTGGGCGAGCGAAGCAAATTTGTGATACGCTTATTTGCCAATGGAGTTGGGTTTTAAAAAGGAAAAAAAAAAAATTCCCCTGCCTTTTAGACTCCACTAAACATCACTTACGGGAACATGGGTTGCTGTGATTATGCACTAACTACAGTACATGACTGTTTTGACATAGTGCGAGCAATCGCGCCATAGCCGCTTGCCAAGTTTCAAGGTTTATTGTTCCCATTTTTTTGCTAAAGAAGCTTTCAAAAGTGTGCCTTTATGGCAATGCTGGAAAAACTGAGAAGAGGAAAGGAGGGAGGGAGGGAGGGAATTCTCCCCCTTACAATCTAGGCGAGGAGAAGTGAATTGATGTTTCGATTTGTCTTTCATTCTGATGTCTTTTCTTTGCTTTTAGCACCTGTCCTTCGGTTCGGTACTCCTGCGTGCCGTCAATCATTCCGCCGCGCTGCCAATAACGTTCATCGTACGACAGGCCAAGTTGGGGATGGGGTGGGGGAGGGGCACGGTTACCGTTCGTTTAAAATGCCCTAAAAAAAAAAAAAAAGATAGAGGAGAGAAGGAGAAAAGAAAAAGGACTTGAGACGGGTAACAAGTGAACAATGTTTTACTGCCGTCTTCTTTCTTTTTTTTCAAAATTGTCCTGGAAATCATTACCACCTCTTGAGTGACAATTAGAAAAAGACATGGCTCTGATATGTTGGCTGTCTAAATATCGTGGCTGAATTATCTAAAACTGCTTCTTAGAAGGGGCGGATTCTGTTTCTGCCAAGAGGGGGGTTCCTGGTGTTAGATTCCAAGAGGGGGGCAGGGATGAAAAAAGAGTGGGTTGGTCCAGGACCAAAAAGGATGTATGTCTCTCTTCTCCCTCCCCCATTCTCTCCTTTCTCCCTTCCTTCCTTCCTTCCTTCCTTCCTTCCTTCCTTCCTTCCTTCCTCCCTCCCTCCCTCCCTCCCTCCCTCCCCCATTCTCTCCTTCCTCCCTCTCCCTTCCTTCCTCCTTCTTTCCTTCCTTCCTTCCTCCCTCCCTCCCTTCCATTCTCTCCTTCCTTCCTTCCTTCCTCCCTCCCTCCCTTTCATTTTCTCCTTCCTTCCTTTGTCGCTCCCTCCCTCCCTCCCTTCCATTCTCTCCTTCCTTCCTTCCTTCCTTTCTTCCTCCCTCCCCCCTCCCTCCCTCCCTCCCTCCCTCCCCCATTCTCTCCTTCCTCCCTCCCTCCCTCCCTCCCTTCCTTCTTTCCTTCCTCCCTCCCTCCCTCCCTTCCATTCTCTCCTTCCTTCCTCCCTCCCTCCCTCCCTTCCATTCTATTCTCTCCTTCCTTCCTTCGTCCCCCCCGCTCAGTGGTGGGTTGCTCCCGGTTCTGTCCGGTTCTATAGAACTGGTAGTAAAACCGATGGGAAGCTCCGCCCACTCATCCCAACGTCATCAAGGGAGATCTACGCATGAGCAGAAGCGCGCGTGCGCGCTCCCGTTGCAAACCGGTAATAAAGGTAAATAGCACCCACTTCTCCCTCCACTGTAGTGCAGGAGGCCGACTAGGCCACGCCCACCATGGCCACGCCCACCCAGCAACCGGGCAGAGAAGCCGTTGCTGAAATTTTTGAAGCCCACTCCTGGATGGCTCCTCTCATCCGACCCCTTTGAAATGGCCACTCATTTTCCTCCTCCTTCTTTCACCCAGACCCTGAGAGCTGTCCTTGCCAATGACTAATTGCAAGGCGAATAATCCACCTGGGCCCTGCCAAGGCTTTCTTGTCTGTTACACAGGTAAGTTTCTTTCCTGCAACAATGCCTGCCTTGTCCTTCTATTCCTCATGTCTGACTGTAGCTGGCTGGAACAATGCAGGAAAGAAGGCCAAGTGGGAAAAAAAAGAAGAAACAGGGAGATTTATCCCAGTCAGCCTGCAAAAGGGAGCTGACAGGCTTTGTAGTGTTACACGCCGGATACAAAAAGGAAACCCATTGTGTTGCAGCCTGCAGGAGAGAATTCTTTGTGGGAGCCTCTCAGGTTTCTCCGTCTTTTAATTAATGGAATGTCCGTCACTGCCTCCCCTAGAATTAGGAGATTTTTTTTTTCTAGCGAGAGAAAGCACCCAGGGCTCGTCCAGGCGACCAAGCAAATCTCAGGATAAGGGAGCCCAAAGGATTACATCACAAAAGCGTCTTGTCTACAAGAAAGGTTAAATCCCGAAGAACCCTTATTTTGTTTTTTTTTTTTTTTAAAGGCAAAGATTCCCCAAGTGAAGATCACAAGACATTTTCTTGTGATTTTTCTTTGCAATACCGCAGACGTGTTGGGGTGGTGGTTTGCCATTAGTATCTTCTAGGAATAGAATAGAATAGAATAGAATAGAATAGAATAGAATAGAATAGAATAGAATAGAATAGATATTGGAATGAAAAATAGAATAGAATAGAATAGAATAGAATAGAATAGAATAGAATAGAATAGAATAGAATAATGGAATAGAAAGAATAGAAGAATGAAGAATGGAACGGAACGGAACGGAACGGAACGGAATAGAATAGAATAGAATAGAATAGAATAGAATAGATATTGGAATGAAAAATAGAATAGAATAGAAGAGAAGAGAAGGGAAGGGAAGAGAATAGAATAGAATAGAATAGAATAATAAGTAGAATGGAATAGAATAGAATAGAATGGAATAGAATAGAATAGAATAGAATAGAATTCTTTATTGGCCAAGTGTGATTGGACACACAAGGAATTTGTCTTGGTGCATACGCTCTATGAGTACATAAAAGAAAAGATACGTTCATCAAGAATCATAAGGTACAACACTTAAAGATAGTCATAGGGTACAAATAAGCAATCAGGAAACAATATCAATATAAATTGTAAAGATACCAGCAACAAAATTACAGTCATACAGTCATAAGTGGAAGGAGATGGGTGATGGGAATGATGAGAAGATTAATTGTTCTCAATTTTCACCTCAATTTTAGGTGACAAATTCATCAGGTCGACCAAACCGGGTATCAATTCCTCCTTGGAAGGGCTATTTTTTATTGAGAGCGGCTATCGTACGTCTGATTGTGCTGCACTTTCTCATTTTCTTATACTCCTGTGAATGAGGGAGGTGTTTTTTTCTATCCGTTTCTGCATATTTTTTTTGCTTATGTTTTGAACTTAAGGTATGTTTTCACAACTTTGGTAATGGATCTCACCTTTCTCCATCAAGATGAGTGGGGAGAGAGAGAAGTAGAAGGGGAGAGAGAGAGAGAGAGAAGGAGAGAGAGAGAGAGAAGGGGAAGAGAGCGAGAAGGAGAGAGAGAGAGAAGGGGAGAGAAAGAGAGAAGGGGAGGGAGGGAGAAAGAGAAGGGGAGAGAGAGAGAGAGAAGGGGAGAGAAAGAGAGAAGGGGAGGGAGGGAGAAAGAGAAGGGAGAGAGAGAGAAGAGGAGAGAGAGAGAGAAGGGGAGAGAGAGAGAGAGAGAGAGAAGGGGAGAGAAAGAGAGAAGGGGAGAGAGAGAGAAAGAGAGAAGGGGAGGGAGGGAGAGAGAGAGAGGGAGAAAGAGAGAGATTCCATTGGAGAAAGAAGGAGTCAGATGTACTAGCTTGACTATGGATGAATAAACCACATTTCTGAGATTCAAGAGTCTACAGAACATACATGTGGATCTGAAAATAGGGAAGGGGTCAACCCATTAGACAAACTTTGAGTACTGCTTTGCATTTTTACATTGACATAACTCACATGTACATTATACACAGTCTGTTTTCATGGCATTCACCCATTATGCTTTCTTGCAATGTATGAACCAAGCCAAGAGAAGACTGGTTTAATGCAACACGTGAACCAATTCAATCAAGGTACACATTTATGGTTGAGAATAAGGACTTTACAGAAAGATGGTGTAACCACCTGGGATTGTGTATGGAGATTCACAGTCATCCAGGTCCTGGTTGTCCCAAAGGTGCTTTTTTCAAGAGGCCACTGGACTTTCTGGTTTTTATTTGAAGACGTTTTGCTTCTCATCCCAAGAATCTTCTTCTGCTCTTCTTCAAGAGCTGAAGAAGCTTCTTGGGATGAGAAGCGAAACGTCTTCAAAGAAAAAACACAAAGTCCAGTGGACTCTTGAAAAAGTGTCTTTGGGGCACACTTGGGATTGTACGTTGAGATCTGCTAAACCAGCCTTCCACATCTTACTACCTTTCAGCAGCCTATTACGATCCAAAATTTTAAAAGGTCCAACTTGGAAGGCATGGGAGAAAGATTAGATTAACAGAGTTGGAAGGGACCTTGTAGGTCATCTAGTCCAACCTCCCGCCCAAGCAGGAGACCTTACACCATTTCTGACCGGTCTCTTCTTGAAAGCTTCCAGTGATGAAGCTCCCACAACGTCTGAAGGCAACTTCTGTTTCATGGGTTGATTGTTCTCACTGTCAGAAAATTCCTCCTTATTTCCAGGTTGAATCTCTCCTTGATCAGTTTCCATCCATTATTCCTTGTCTGGCCTTTGGGTTCTTTGGAGAATAGCTTGACCCCTTCCTCTCTGTGGGAGACCCTCAAATATTGGAAGACTGCTATCCTGTCTCCCCTGGTCCTTCTCTTCACTAGACTAGCCATGCCCAGTTCCTGCAAACGTTCTTCATATGTTTTAGTCTCCAGTCCCCTCATCATCCTGGTAATCTTCTTTCCCCTCTTCGTCTGGATTGACACGTCTCTGTCCACTAGCTTTCTTGGTGACAGTATATAAATGGATCTCCATTGCCTTCCTCCTTATAATCATTTTTTAAAAAAGAGAAAAGCCCATTCTACCATCCACAATTGCTTGATGTTTTCTGCACACACACACACACCCATCTCTCTGTATTTCTTATCTTCTCCCACCGGGCATCGAAACTCCCCATCTGCGTTTCGTTTTGTATTTTCCATGTCAAGGGACCTTAAAAGCAACCTTCTTCGCCTGACAGCCAATTGGCTTGATAAGGCCTGTCTCTGCCTCCCACTTCCCCGCCATCCCACGAGGTAGGACAGGCCAAGCTGACACCTTATCACCATAGCAATTCTCTCTCCGTCCTGGAAAGATAAACCCATCACTCAACTGACTCCCAGGCAGGTGTAGAGCAGAATGGTTCCCTGTACTTCTGCCCCACTACTAATGGCCGTGCTGCCCCACTTCCAAGAGCTGCTAATCTTTCTCTCTCGGTGGCATGGCTTGTCTTGTTCAAACATCAACCCACACCCACACACACACACATACACACCCCTTGTGCCATCTTTTGAATTTCAAGAAGCTAAGAGACTCGTTGAGCGTCTGTCTTGGTGAATAGCCATCTTAGATTGAAAAGAGAGGGAGATTAAATTCTGAAGGCCAGGGCTGGCATTTTAGGAACTTTGGAAAGAAACCCGTCTCCTAAAAGGATCGACTCCTGGTTTTTTTCATCGTGGGGTGGGGAGGGGGCAGAGAAAATCCTTCTTCATGTGTGAAATTGCATGGCGAAAAGAGGCCCACCGAGGTCCTTTACTGTTACTCTGAGGCTACCATTTTTGAGTGTGTGGGCTTGGCTTTAGCAGAATTGGTGACCAAGAAGATGAAATGTTATGCTGCGGCAGCCTCGGATAGGGAATGTGAAGATTGCTTAGGCATGATCAGGAGATCAAAAGACACTTTTGTGTGAAATGGGAAGCTATACAGATATGGGAAGGAAGGGAGGGAGGGAGGGAGGGAGGGAAGAGGGAGGGAGGACAAGAGGGAAGGGAGGGAGGGAGGACAAAAGAGAAAGAAAGAAGGAAGGAAGGACAAGAGGGAGGGAGGACAAGAGTGAAGGAAGGGAGGGAGGAAGGACAAGAGGGAGGGAGGGAGGACAAAAGAGAAGGAAGGAAGGAAGGAAGGAAGGAAGGAAGGAAGGAAGGAAGGAACAAGAGGGAGGGAGAACAAGAGTGAAGGAAGGGAGGGAGGAAGAACAAGAGGGAGGGAGGACAAGAGTGAAGGAAGGGAGGGAGGACAAGAGGGAGGGAAGGAGGAAGGAAGGAAGGACGGACAAGAGGGAGGAGGGGGAGGGATGGAGGACAAGAGGGAGGGAAGGAAGGACAAGAAGGAGGGAGGACAGGAGAGAAGGGAGGGAGGACAAAAGGGAAGGAAGGAAGGACAAGAGGGAGGGAGGGAGGAAGGAAGGAGGGAAGGAAGGAAGGACAAGAGGGAGGAAGGAAGGAAGGCAGGCAGGCAGGAAGGAAGGAAGGAAAGAAGGACAAGAGGAAGGACAAGAGGAAGGAAGGAAGGAAGGAAGGACAAGAGGGAGGAAAGAAGGAAGGAAGGACAAGAGGGAGGAAGGGAGGGAGGAAGGACAAAAGAGAAGGAAGGAGGACAAGAAGAAGGGAGGACAAGAGTGAAGGAAGGGAGGGAGGAAGAACAAAAGAGAAGGAGGGAAGGACAAGAGGGAGGGAGGGAGGGATGGAGGACAAGAGGGAAGGAAGGACGGACAAGAGGGAGGGAGGGAGGGTATTTTCCTCCTTAAACTGTTCTTGAATCCCTGAATTCTATTGAAACTTCTCGGAATACAGCCTTTAAATGGAATAGCATATTTAATAGCATTGATTGGGGCCCACGAAGCTCAGAGCTTTTATTCATCATTCTAACCGAAGGTGGATATCTCACCATATTTTTTAATGACTGGAGAATTTATGAATCTCTATGAAGCGATATTTCTAGGATTTCAGTTTCAAGGGAATTCCGAGTTCTCTTCCAGTGACATTGAAACCGAGTGCGTTCAACGGTGCTTTTTAATAAAGAGAAGTCCAAGAAAGTTAATTTTCGGGAGAGTGACGCCGTGCCTACCTTTCTGACAATCCATAATGTTACAGTTTCGTTTTGCTTATGGTGAATCCACCATTGTGACTTGTAAATCCATATTTCATAGCTGAGCATGTTGTACGAATCAAACCAACTAAAACTACTTTCAAACCCCTAGGCTTAGCAAAGAATTATTGGTTTCCCAATAAGCCATAATGTTTAGGTTTCCATTTAAGGTTTACCGTGAATCCATCCAGCTATATTTGAGTCACTAAACTGAGATTAATTTGATAATGGCTTAGCCTGAGGTGTAAATCCATCTCCAATTTATGCTTGAGTGAACCCATGTTTTCCAAGATGTTTTATGGTCTTTAACCATAATCTGGACAGAGGTCTGTAGAGATTCTCAGTCATCCAGGTCGTGAATCAGTCATCCAAAGGTGCTTTTTTCAAGAGGCAACTGGATTTTCTTGTTTTTTCTTTGAAGACATTTCGCTTCTCATCCAAGAAGCTTCTTCAGTTCTGACTGGATTGTGGGGAATGGAAGGATTGATACTCCTTGCAGACAGCTGGTCATTTGCATCCTTTTTAGAGGGTCTTTGAAGCTCTTGGAGGTTTATCTATGTCCTCAGGGCCACCTGAGTGATGCTCCTGGTTCCTATAGTCTGCCATTTTTTCCTCTGAAAATCCATTTCTACTCCCACACCGTTCATATCGTTATATAATGAATGATGTGTATATATATATATATATATATATATATATATATATATAATATAGAGAGAGAGAGAGAGAGAGAGAGAGAGAGAGAGAGAGAGACAGAGAGAGAGACAGAGAGAGAGGGGGGAGAGAGAGGAGAGGGAGAGAGGAGAGAGAGAGAGACAGAGAGAGACAGAGAGAGAGAGAGAGAGAGAGAGAGAGAGAGAGAGAGAGAGAGAGGGAGGGAGGGAGGGAGGGAAGAAATATAGAATACCGAAGTTGTCACTGCGTTCTGTGTGTTTGCCAGCTGAGCTTCCATTCTAAGACTTAGGGTAGCCTGGCCAGGGACTTATCTGTAGCTGAGATAAGGCTGGTCTTGTGAGACATTGGACTACTGCGCATGTCTACATTCTTTCTTTTCTACCTTTCTGTTTTTTCCTTTGTCCGTCTGTGTGATAACTGCTGGTAAGATGTAGTTAGCTAATTTTGTACTTTTATAATAAAATGTTTCTTAGAATATATACTTCGGGGTTTCTTTCTTTGAGAGTATACACCATGGAAAACAAGATTCATTCACCTCTAATTAATTGCAGTTTCCCCAAGGGGAGAACGGAGCAGATTCATGCTTCGACAGAAGTAACTTTCTTTTTTCTTAAGGCTCAAGTTGTAAGACTTGATTTAAATGTATAGTTTGTTTAGGATGTGATTTGTATGTATGTATGTTTTTGTTTGTCTATTTTTAATTAAATAAAAAAATTTAAATAAAAAAAAGTCTGTAGAATACTGTACCTGCACATTACTATTAATCTTCTCATCATTCCTATCACCTGTCTCCTCCCACTTATGACTGTATGCCTATAACCTTGTTGCTGGTATCCTTAAGATTTATATTGACTGTTTCCCTATGACTATCATTAAGTATTGTACCTTATGATTCTTGACAAATGTATCTTTTCTTTCATGTACTCCGAGAGCTTATGCACCAAGACAAATTCTTTGTGTGTCCAATCACACTTGGCCAATAAAGAATTCTCTTCTCTTCTCTTCTCTTCTCTTCTCTTCTCTTCTCTTCTCTTCTCTTCTCTTCTCTTCTCTTCTCTTCTCTTCTCCTCTCCTCTCCTCTCCTCTCCTCTCCTCTCCTATCCTATCCTCTCCTCTCCTATCCTATCCTATTCTATTTTGGTTTTTTTACCTAAATGTAGAATTGTACATTTTTACCATTGAATCTTCCTCTGGGTCTGCCTCGTGTTGTTTGATTTTTTGATTCTAGACAAAACATATTTATTCTTGTTAGTTATGCAGATTATTTTGGAGAGTAGTTTGGTCTGACAAGCTGACTTTATGGCACTGCCCTTTAGCTGGACTTAAAGAACATGCATAAATTAACTGACTCCGCCATCCTAATTTATGGGTTGCCTAGATGACTTTCTCCTCACGTTAGATGCTTGCAGTCTACACAAAGTTGTGTAGTGTCAGCCACAATCAGTCTTAAAATATGGCATCTCTCTCCCCTTTGCCTGTTTACTTTGCATTTTCAAGATTAGAGAGTATGTGCAGCTCATGGTTGAACTCATGGGTTCTTGATGTTCTCTTAGTTTGATGGTTAACATGATGTTACTGAACAGAAGGTCTGCAGGAAAACAGCAAAACCCAGAGAACAGACAGAACTCAGTGCTTGGAATTTTCCAGCAATTTCCAGCAAGCACCCTTCAAATTGCCCCATGCCAAAAAAGAGAGAGAGGCATTTATCATAATAAAAAAGTAAAGATTCCCCTCACACATATGTGCTACTTGTTCCCGACTCTACCTGACTCTGTAGTTTCTTCCCCAAACCCCCAAAACTTTAACCTTATACTGTCCACTGTTAACCTCACCCCATTCCTAAGAGGTCTGTAAGGGGCATGCATAAGTACACTAGTGTGCCTACCGTCCCTGTCCTAATTTTCCTTTCTACTTACTCTTTTCATGTATTCAAATTATGTTTATACTTTTACCTGTTATCTTATATATGCTTGATAAATAAATAAATAAATAAATAAACAAATAAACAAACAAACAAACAAACAAACCAACCAACCAACCAACCAACCAACCAACCAACCAACCAACCAACCAAGAGGATTAGGGGACTGGAGGCTAAAAGATATGAAGGAAATGGGTATGTCTAGTTTAATGAAAAGAAGGACTAGGGGTGAACAATAGAATAGAAGAGAACAGAACAGAACAAAACAGAATAAAATTCTTTATTGGCCAAGTGTGATTGGACACAAAAGGAATTTGTCTTGGTGCATACGCTCTCGATGTACATTAAAGAAAAGATACGTTCATCAAGAATCATAAGGAACAACACTTAATGATAGCAGGGTTTCAATATCTCAGGGGCTGTCAAAGAAGAGGCTGCCACAAGCTATTCTCCAAAGCACCTGAGGGCAGGACAAGAAGCAATGGGTGGAAACTAATCAAAGAGAGAAGCAACTTAGAACTAAGGAGACATTTCCTGACAGTGAGAACAATTAAACAGTGGAACGACTTGCCTCCAGAAGTTGTGAATGCTCCGAAACTGGAAATTTTAAAGAAGAGGTTGGATAACCATTTGTCTGAAGTGGTGTAGGGTTTCCTGCCTGGGCAGGGGGTTGGACTAGAAGACCTCCAGGGTCCAACTCTGTTATTCTATTCTATTTTTTAAAAACTGAAGATGGGGTTTGCAAAACTGAAGCTCACACATCTCTCTTGTGCCATTTTTAGTTGACCCTAATAAAGACACCGGCTTGTTGCAAGCTTTGGATAACTCAGTCATCTTTGCTTGCAACTGTATTTCATCCTTGGGTTTTTACTCAAGGCATCTTGCAGGTCATGGTTTTGAGTAATAAAGGTCATGGATTTTATTTGAAATCATGCTTCAATCACCTCCACTCAGACTGAATGATGTGCAAACTCCCCCATTATACCTGCTCTTGGAAAGCGGCGATATACAGGAAAGCATTTTGCATCGCTCTTGGCAAAACCCAAGCTATCAATTACCCTTGGCTCCTTGGAGACTCAACCCCATTTTCAGGAGATTTAATGACTCCATCTTGACTTGTGGGAAATTCCACCTCGGCTGAATCCTGGACTGCTTTGCAAAGCAAAACAGGCTGTAATTGGAATTCGCAAAATAATTACAGGTTTTGAGGGAAAGGAGAGTCGGAAGAAGAGAGAAAGGAAGACTTGCGATGCGCAGAAAGGTGAATTGATAACAAAGGGCTGATCTGATCCACAATTCTGAATCTAAGAGCAATAATTACCCTCTTCTCTCTCTTCCACACTACGCCTATTCCAGAGAGAACTGTTCTATTTAGAATTAGTGGGGAGGGGGAAAAAATGAGAGTTTCAGAGCTGCAGATACGCCGAAAGATATCTTAGAGCCGATCTCTCAAGTCCTTCCAAATTCTAAGCGTTTTGACCGTGGGTACAGTATTTATTTATTGGTTAAATTTATTTGTCGCCTATCTCGTTTATGGAACTACTCTAAGTGCAGGGGTGGGCTGCTGGGAGTTCGCAAGGGTTTGGGAGAACCTATAGCTAAGATTCTGTGCAGTTCGGAGAACCCCCAAATCCCACTCCTGGCTGGCACTGCCCACCCCTCCCCTCCCCTCCCAGGAGTCCCCACACAGCCCATTTTGGATGCAGGTATGTGCAGGGTGCGCGCGGAGGCTCAGGGAGGGTGAAAAACAGGCCTACCGGAAATTCATGGGCCTGTTTCCAGCCTCCAGAGGGCCTCCGAAGCCTGGGGAGGCCATTTTTGCCTTTCTGGAGGCTCGAGGAAAGACTCCGGAGCCCGGGGAGGACAAAAACGCTCCCTCTGCTGTGGTGCAGGAGGCCGACTAGGCCACACCCACCATGGCCATGCCCACCCAGCAATTGGGCAGAGAACCCCTTGCTAAAATTTTTGAAGCCCACTCCTGTCTAGGTGGCTTGCATTGATGGCTGAGAAAAAAGGAATGATTTGCGTAAAGTATTAGTACCACTTTATAAAAGCCTAAGTAAGTCCACAGTTGGAATACTGCATCCTGTTCTGGTCCCCATATCTTTTATCTTTATCTTTATCTTTTATTAGATTTGTATACCGCCCTTCTCCTTTCGGACACAGGGCGGTGAACAGCCAAAATAAAAAACATTTGTACACAAAAGTTAAAATAATTTTAACTTTAAGATCCCAGATCTTCGTACTTTCCGTCGTGCACTTAAGACCTTTCTATTTCACCAAGCCGGGCTGGCATAAATCTCTTCCAATTTTCCTAAATCTTTATGTTGAAAATTCTTAACTGATGAACCAAATTGGCTTAATCATCTTATATTCACATTTTATATGTATGCTATTTTAACTGTTCACCGCCCTGAGTCCTTCGGGAGAAGGGCGGTATGGAAATTGAATAAATAAATAAATAAAAAATAATTAAATGAAATTTGGCCCTTAATTTAAAACATTTCAATTAAAAATCAGTATCGAATGTCAAAACCAACATATTATAAAAAGATGTTGAGATTCTGGAAAGAAGGCAGAAAAGAGCAACAAAGACGATTAGGGGACTGGTGGCTAAAATATATGAAGAATGGGTGCAGGAATTGGGTATGTCTAGTTTAATGAAAAGAAGGACTAGGGGAGACACGATAAAACTGTTCCAATGTTTGAGGGGCTCCTACAAAGGTGAGGGTTGTTTTTTTTTTGTCAATTTATTTTCCAAAGCACCTGAAGGAAAGACAAGAAGCAATGGACGGAAACTAAACAAGGAGAGATCTAACCTAGAACTAAGGAGAAATTTTGTAACAGTGAGAACAATGAATCCTTGGAATGACTTGCCTTCAGAAGTTGTGGCTGCCCCGAACACTGGAGATTTTTAAGAAGAGACTGGACAGCCATTTTTCTGAAATTGTATAGAGTCATCTACTTGAGCAGAAGGTTGGACGAGAAGACCTCCAAGGTCCCTTCCAACTCTGTTATTTGGTTCTCTCTTCTTTAATGCTTTCACTACTCCACCTCTCACTGCCTAGACCTTGATCAATCTCATTCTGATAAGAAGAAAGTCGACACCACCAGATCATTCAGAAGATACATGAATGTGCAGAAATGGATAAATTTACTTTAGAACTAAAAGAAAAAGATGATTCGGAATTTTACGCAGTTTGGGAAAAATGGTATACCTGGATAGACAATAGAAATAAAAACTGGAAATATACATAAGGCTATTTTTTTTATTGAAATGTTTTATAAGAAATACAAGCATTTTCTCCCCCCCCACCCTTTCCCACTCCCCTCCTTCCCCCCCACCCCCCTCCCTAGACTTCCCAGAACAGGCACAGGGTATAGCATTCACAAATATAAAGCTAAAATATGATAACAAATTATTGCATTCATATTCTCCCTAAATCTTTAACTCCTTATAACTCAAAAACTATAAACATAAACTACTTAAAAATATTTCATTCATAAGCTATATGAATCTTATTGTTCGGATACTTTTTTTGCATATGGTCAATCCATCTGGTAGGTGGATCTTCCTTCTTCCAGTACTGTGCCACCAGTAATCTGGCAGAAATATACATAAGGCTATTGAGAATTAGGTATTGAATGTATATAATGTATATATTGTATGCAATGTTGATCCGAAGTAGACAAAAATGACACAGTCTGTTGATTATGTACTGGAATTGTGTAAAGAAAAATTGTAATAAAAATTATTTTAAAAAAGAAGAAGAAGAAGAAACTTGATTTTGGTCATTGACCAATGAAATCATGCTCGAGACAATGATCTACACAAAACTATCCCTTAACAACCAGAGCTACTAGCAACCATTTGTGGGCGAAGCTTACATGCAACATAGCAAAATTTGTGCTACTTTTAGAGAGAGATATTTGTCTTAGTTGTTTCACAGGTAGTGCAGGTAGAAGTGGCATTCTTCAGCTGACAGGTGAGAAGAATGAGTGAGCTCTTCTTTAATCATCTTGCTACTCAACCTCTCACTGCGTGGACCCTGAGAAATCTTCTTTTCTCTACTTCTTGTTTCCTCTTGATCACACCCTTTTTCTTGGCCCAGTCTTCTAGCTCAAGGACAGTGATTTACATTTTGTGTGTGTGTTTGTGTGTGTTAATACTCAACAAATTTTATTTGTATGCCCCTCTCACAATGGTGAGATCCAAATTTTTTAATACCGGTCCTGTGGATGGGGCTTGGTGGATGTGGCTTGGTGAGTATGGCTTGGTGGGCATGACAGGGGAAGGATACTGCAAAATCTCCAATTCCCACCCCACTCCAGGGGAAGGACACTGCAAAATCCCCATTCCCTCCCACTCTTGGGGAAGGATATTGCAAAATCCTCATTCCCATCCCACTCCAGGGGAAGGATATTGCAAAATCTCCATTCCTCCCCACTCCTGGTGGAAGGATATTACAAAATCTCCATTCCCTCCCCACTCCTGGGGGAAGGATATTGCAAAATCCCCATTCCCACCCATTCCAGGGGAAGGACACTGCAAAATCTCCATTCCCACCCTACTCCAGGGGAAGGATATTGCAAAATCCCCATTCCCACTCACTCCAGGGAAGGACACTGCAAAATCTCCATTCCCACCCCACTCCAGGGGGAAGGACATTGCAAAATCTCCATTCCCATCCCACTCTGGGGCCAGCCAGAGGTGGTATTTGCTGAGTTCTCCAAACTGCTCAAAATTTCTGCTGCTGGTTCTCCGAACTGCTCAAAATTTCCGCTACTGTTCTCCAGAAGCTGCTGGATTTCACCCCTGCCCTCTCAATAATCCGAGCTTTGGACCAAGTAAAAACAAATGGATTCGTACTAGTTTCATCTGAGTTCATTTACCTGCTTTTGCATAGCCTGTATAGCGATTTTTTTATTCGTTTCAACCCTTCTGCTGTTGCTTAACTTTATTTTATTTTTTTGAAATTCCAAGGGGCATCGCTTCCTTATATTCAATAATGCTTTCATGGCAAAAAAAAAAAACAGTTTGGGTTGATCTTTTTTATAAAAACTCAGCTTCTCAGGAGAATTAAAGGTGCTAAATTCGGTGATACACGCTTCTCCATTCTTGCTGAATAAATACATCTGGCTAACCCAGAGTGTCATACCACTGGTTTATAAATTTCTCATTATTTCCTCCAGCTGGCAGCATTTTACAATCTCTATTTATATCTTACAGGATCTTTGATGGGTCTAACTACTGAACATCTGACCTTCTGCCAATAGAACGTTCGTTTCATCATTGACTTTGGGCCTCTTCTAATACTCTGATACTCACGAACACATGCCAATGGTAGTAAGATGTTCAGTCACACAGGACCACTGACTTTTGACTAAGGATCTGGGCAATTCATCACAACAACAGAGCCCAAGATTAAGAAGAATTGAGAATTCCTTGTCTTTCTGAGTTTGGTTGTTGATTTGCAGACATTCCATAACCCAACTAGGTAATAATTACCAGGAGATGATATGTTCTAGTCCTACGTTCACCATGGAAGCCAACCCAGTGAGTTTGGGCCAGTCCCTTTGTCTCAACCCAACCCACCTCAAGGATTGTTGTGAGGAAAATAGGAGTAGTAATGTCAAGTGCGGGAAATCAGGAAATCCAGGCAGTTCAAACGATTTATTGAAAGCTTAAGCTCCCTACAAGAATCTGAACTACTAACGGTCAAAGCAAATTGGTGGTAGATAAGAGTCAATGGAATTCAAGGTGGGCTGGATTTAGTTCTCTTGAGGACACAAGGGGACTCGAGACTGATGATGCATTTGGCCCCTCCCTCATGCTCAGCCTGGTCGTCTCCTACAAATAAGGACAATTAAATATGTTTGCTAAAGTGAGTTGTTTATAAACATAATAAAGGTGAGATATAAACAAAATAAGGGACATGGTGGCTCAGTGGCTAAGACGCTGAGCTTGTCGATCGAAAGGTCGGCAGTTCAGCGGTTCGAATCCCTAGCGCCGTGTAATGGGGTGAGCTCCCTTTACTTGTCCCAGCTTCTGCCAACCTAACAGTTCGAAAGCACGTAAAAAATGCAAGTAGAAAAATAGGGACCACCTTTGGTGGGAAGGTAACAGCGTTCAGTGTGCCTTTGGTGTTTAGTCATGCCGGCCACATGACCACGGAGATGTCTTTGGACAGCGCTGGCTCTTTGGCTTTGAAACAGAAATGAGCACCGCCCCCTAGAGTTGGGAACAGCTAGCACATATGTGCAAGGGGAACCTTTACCTTTATTTAATGTACACAGCTCCTCTGTGTACATTATCCATCCATCCTCCTCCTCCTCCTCTGCCTACTAATATATGAGCAAAGTTCCTGTTTTGTTTAATCATCTCTGCAGCCTCCAGGGGATTCTGCCTCTCTGCTTCCCCGTGTTCTCAAGAAAGTCACCGAGCATACAAAATGACTTTAAATTGAAAAGCATCATGAAGGCAAGGACACACCGGCATAAACATGTACACACCCCAACAACTGCTCCAGCTGCAGCAGAGGTGTCCTTTCGTGTCCTGGAAAGGAGTTTCAAACGTGGGTTTCCTTGCAATCCAATTTAAATGTTCTCCTGGGATTCGAACCCAATGCAAACCCAACTAGCCAGGAAGACATCTTGGCAGTCAACGTATGAAAGCAATCTTTTGATTTGTGTCAAATAAAATGTCTAACTCTTGTACAGATCCCCACACCATGCTTCAGCATGGGTTAACTCACTCAAACCCATCATCCCCACAACCCCACCTTACCTTTGACTCCTTCCTCCGAGTCCATCCACCAGGGCACCTCCCTCAGATCCAGTTGAATATTTGTAAGGCAAAGATGTAAGGTCAGATACATATATGCTTGGGCCTATACCATACCTTCACTTACGAATAAATAAGCTATACTGGCTATTGTGTTGTACTGAGAATTATTGGGCTAGATCCTTCGATTTAACAGAGACTGACTCTAGGACATTTCTTGCATCTTTAGGTTGGTTGGGCCTTTAAACCATCCTCTGCTACCAATCTGTTGCTTGTATTTCTTTTATATAGGCCCAATAACCAGAATGCAAGGCATGTAAATTCAACAATATTTATTTCTTTTTTTTCTTTATCATAGGAGAACATCAGGCAAGCTAAACTCATACCTCAGAACATCAGTATATATATACAGGAGGAGGAGCTAAAGGTAAGGAGGAGTCAGTGGGAGGGACATTGGGTGTATCAAGATTTAACTCCTACATAGTCTCATATATTTACAGATAAATAGTTAGGTATTTTTACTTGTAACAATTTGGGGTGGAAGGTGGGGAGTAGCTAACTTCTTGTCCAACTTTGTTCTTTGTAGAAAAGTCTCCCTGGACTTCTAACCAGTCCAAATTTCACCTTCAATGGAAACGTATAAGTGGGAGAAGGGGCTTCTGCCTACATGCCCAGCTCATAGTTTCCTTGAAGACCCCTGCTTGGCCTTAGAGATTAGAAATAGATACAAATAAGGGGCCATCCAGGAGCATTCAAAATTATCTGGATTGACTCAGAAATGCCTGATTCATTTCAATGCTTCTCATCAACCTTGCAGTTTCATGGAGAAAGTCGATCCAATTTATTTATTTATTTATTTATTTATTTATTTATTTATTTATTTATTTATTTATTTATATTTATTCGATTTATTATGCCGCCCTTTTCCAGAGACTCAGGGCAGCTTACAATGCGGTAAGCAATAGCCTTCATACTTTTTGTATATTTATACAAAGTCAGCTTAGTGCCCCCACAAACTGGGCCCTCAAACAGGATTTCGTACTGATTTCAAACAGTACGGTGGGCGAGCCGATCGATCATCTAATCAAGGCTGCATGGATCAGAGCACTCCCCACCGTCGAGAAAAGGAAACGGTGAGCTTGAGATTAACTCCATTGCTTAGAACTCCACTTGATGAATAATTGAATCAATGAACTACCACCAGAGCTCCAGATGCAACCAGAGAGCAGGAGAGGAGAAGGAGAGGAGGGGAGCAGAGAGGGAAGGAAGGAAGGAAGGAAGGAAGAAAGGAAGAAAGGAAGGAAGGAAGAAAGGAAGGAAGGAAGGAAGGAAGGAAGGTAGGTAAGAAGAAGGAAGGAAGGAAGGAAAGAAGGAAGGAAGGAAGGAAGGAAGAAGAAAGGAAGGAAGGAAGGAAGGAAGGAAAGAAGGAAGGAAGGAAGGAAGGAAGGAAGGAAGGAAGGAAGGAAGGAAGGAAGGAAGGACAGCAAAGGAGTTTTTTTAAAGCAAAAAAAGAGTGGAAAAGTGCCAAGCCTTTCATGTTGGACTAAGGCAGGCCTGCCATTTCTGATCTCGGAAACGTGAAGCTGTCTCCTTGTTGCACGTCGTGTCCCTTGGAAACGGCTGTTTAGCCATATTCCCTTTTAACTCGCAGCTCAGAATTGTTAAAGGATCGGGCACCTGCCAATGTGAGCTGTCAGGAAGGTTCTCCTCTGAATCATAATAACATCTGCCAGGTGGTGGTGGGTTTTTTGTTCTTTTTTTTTTTTGTCTTCCTCTTTTAAATGCTTGCAAGGGGAAGAAGCAAAAGAGAGAAACGGGGATGGAGCAAAAAAAAAAAAAAAGAAGAAGAAGAGAGAAACGTGGAAAGGAGGACGGGACATTACTCTTCCTCCTCCCCCCCGTGTTTTCATTACCAAAGAGATCTGAAGGGAACATGAGTTTCCGTCTGCCCCTGGGGGCCATTCGAAATAAATCGAGGGCCATTTTAAGTGGCAAGTTCCAAGGCCATTTTGAAGTGGGGGGAGATGAGTTGGGGGGGGGCGTGGAAGGGAAACAAGCATGCCAGGAAATGTCTGGTCCTTTCCTGATGCTCAAACCGCAAGGCTGGTGATGGGATGAGGAGGAGATCCATTTGAAGTCCTGGCTGACGAGCTTCTTTCCTATTCAGGAACGTTTGAGAAGAAGATCGGGGGAGAGGGATGGAGGAAGGGCAGGAAAGGGGGAGAAAATGGAAGTAAAGAAGAAAGAGGAGTTTAACATCCTTGGACTCAAAGCCCCTAGGACCCCCCCCCCACCGACCCAGATAAAAGCCTAGAGTTGAGGATAAGGTGGGCAGAGCAATTGTGAAAATGATAACAGAAGCAAGAGGAAACTCTGCCTACTTAGAGAAGATCCCCAAGGTAGTTTACAGGAATGAAGCAAAATGCAAAAATGGACAACACCCATCAAGCCAAGTTAAGCCAGTTGGCAAGAAGAAGGAGTGACGTTCTTAGATGTTGACTACATGCCTACACAAGTGTTCCACTTCACTGCTTCCAAATAAACCTGACACATTTGCACAGATAGACTATTAAACTGGGATTTTATCCAGATGTCTCTTCTATAACCTTCCTTCCTTCCTTCCTTCCTTCCTTCCTTCCTTCCTTCCTTCCTTCCTTCCTTCCATCCTGCCTGCCTGCCTGCCTGCCTGTCCTTCCCACCTTCCTCTCCTTCCTGCCTTCCTCCTCCCTCCCTCCCTTCTTTCCTAGAATATTTGTAGCTTAGAGTTGAACTGTTGAGAACCTTGGTGCTCTCTGAGCCTGGTTGGTTGGTTTGCAGACGTTTTCATTACCAACTAGATAACATCATCAGTCCTTCCTTCCTTTCCTCCCTCCCTCCCTCCATCTCTCCCTTCCTCTCCCCTTACTTCCTTCCTTTCCTCCCACACCCCTCCCTCTCCCCTTCCTTCCTTCCTTCCTGCCTTCCTTCCTCCCCTCCCTCCCATCTTCCTTTCTTCCTTTCTTCCTTCCTCCTTCCTTCCTTCCTTTCCTCCCTCCCTCCATCTCTCCCTCCCCCCTTACTTCCTTCCTTTCCTCCCACCCTCCATCCTTCCCCCCTTCCTTCCTTTCTTCCTAATTTCCTTCCTTCCTCCCCCCTCCATCTCTCCCTTCCCTCTCCTTCCCCTTCCTTTCTTCCTTCCTTTCCCTTTCCTCCCTCCCTCCATCTCTCCCTCCCTCGCCCCTTACTTCCTTCCTTTCCTCCCACCCTCCCTCCCTCCCCCTCTCCCCTTCCTTCCTTTCTTCCTAATTTCCTTCCTTTCCTCCCTCCCTCCATCTCTCCCTCCCTCTCCCCTTCCTTCCTTCCTTTCCTCCCTCCATCTCTCCCTCCCTCTCTCCTTCCTTCTTTCCTTCCTTCTTTCCTTCTTCCTTCCTTCCTTCCTTCCTTCCTTCCTTCCTTCCTTCCTTCCAACAGTCAACCAGATGGACACGTGCACCTCTCTTCAAATCAATGGACCTGTGTGTAAGTCTTCCAAAAGGAATCCAGAGCAACCGGGTGTGTTATACGGTGTCTAAGATTTGTTTTTTGTGTTGCTCTTCAGAAAGCTGGAGGGGGACTCTTTAAAATCTCATGCAAATGCTGGAGGTTTTGCTTTTGTGTGGCAAAGATGATGATTTCACTCAGGAGGGGACTGTGCCATTTCCCACACAACTAGCTTTAAAGCTGGGTGTTGCGGTAAGCCAAAGAGACTGATTTCTGTTCGTGTTTTCAACGCAAACAAAGACAGCATCTCCGAACAAGGCAACTGTGTCAACACTACAACGATTAGCAACTTATTTCAACCACAGAGCCTCTGAGCAGATCAGATTCCCTTGCTCCTTCCCTCCATCTTTGTTTTTCTCCTCCACTCCTCCATCCTTCTCTGTCTGGATTTTTTTTCTCCCTCTCCTGTTACAATTGTCTTGCTGGCAAATGTCTTTCCACCCCATTAGATTTCCCAATGAAATATATGAGAATTACCTTCAGTGGTAGCAAGAAGCTATAAGAACATAAAACATGCAGAAAATGAATTATTAACTTTTCCATCCAACCAGCGACCGCGGTTATGTTTTGTGTTATAACCCATTAGCACCGAGACGAGGAGAGGCAACCGATTAAAACAAACAACAACATCTTACAACCAAAACAACGCCGAAAAACTTCAGGGTATCTTCTCGGCAATGGTTGTCTTTCAAGGATGAGAAGCTCCGGATTACAAAAGCGAAACCGCGGAGGAGAAAATAAAGCACCGCGTTTGAACACTCCTGCACCTAAATTGGAACCCTGTAAAAATCATTAGTAAATGAAAATTAAGGGGAAAATAAGAGGTGCGTAGTACTGGGAAATTTCTCAGCTTTTTCAAGGTTTAGAGCAGGAGTGTCCAACCTTGGCAAGTTTAAGGCTTGTGGACTTCGACTCCCAGAATTCCCCAGCCAACCATGCTTAGATATGAAAGCTGGCTCATTGACTTTAGACCAATCACTAGGAGATGGTGAATTCTAGTCCTGCTTTAACCACAGAAGATGGCTGGATAACTCTGAGCCAATCACCAATGAGCCAATCACTCATTCCGTCCCCCACTCCTGGGGGAAGGACATTGCAAAATCCCCATTCCCTCCCCATTCCTGGGGGAAGGATATTGCAAAATCTCCATTCCCACCCCACTCTGGGGCCAGCCAGAGGTGGGTTTTTGCCTGTTCTCTGAACTGCTCAAAATTTCCGCTACCGGTTCTCCAGAACCTGTCAGAACCTGCTGGATTTCACCCCTGAGCTGAAGGCTTAGATCAGAGAAGCCCAACCTTGCAACTTTAAGATCTGTGGATTTTAACTCCCAGAATTCCCCATGCCTGCTGAGGAATTCTTGGAGTTGAAGTCCACAAGTCTTAAAAGTTGCCAAGGTTGGACACTCCTGGTTAGATGCAAACAGGAGAAGGCGAGGAACGAGTTAACGTTTCTTAAACCAGGAAGAACCTCTGCAGGGATTCCTCACATGCTAAGTGGGCAAAGGTAAGAGGTCCCAAAGATTTGTCTGACTTGGATTGGCAATATTGCAACCCGGTGATAATTGGTCACTGACACGGTCTTTTAATTAGCAAATTGATACCAGGTGTTCTAAGCATTACAGCGGGCAGCAGAGAAAGGCCGAGGGAGAAAAGCGAAGACTTGGGCAGCGCTAGGCTTAAGCAAAACAAATATAAACCTAGTTGCAAATGGCAGAACATGGTTTTGTGTCTAATTCAGTGGTTCTCAACCTGTGGGTCGCGACCCCTTTGGGGGGTCAAACGACGCTTTCACAGGGGTCGCCTAAGACCATCGGAAAACACATATTTTCAATAGTTTTAGGAATAATTTTATGGTTGGGGGTTACCATAACATGAGGAACTGTATTAAAGGGTCGTGGCATTAGGAAGGTTGAGAACCACTGGTCTAATTGATTGATATCTTGAAGGCATATAGGGCAGAGAAAAAAAAAAACATATGGGTTCTTTTTAGGAGGTCTCCATCTGAAAAGCGGACAAGCTAATTTATCCCTTTTTAATTAGTTGGCTTGCGAGTTCTCCTAGCTACCTTCTATCAAAGCTATAGGGGGGATCCTTTGAGTTCCCACATTCACCAGGCTTTTGCCATCAACAACTTTTGCATCAACAACTTTTGCCATCAACAACTTTTGCCATCAACAACTTTTGCTATCAGCAACTGAACAGTGGGACTTCGAGCCATGATTCTCACCCTTTGCGAATAGTTTTTTTTTTTTTAATCATTATTTAGGACTGAAATAAAGCCAAAGGCAATTCCTCTAACCAGGATCTAATAACTGGGATGTAATGATCTTTTGTTCCATATGATACGTTCTCCTAAAAGTGATGGCACATAGCAAACTATAACAATCACATTCTGGAGAGCACATTGGCGTTCCTTCAGGAAACTAACATAGACAGAGACTACATAAATAAAAGTGATCCAAGCTAAATAAATACAGCAAAGAGTAGAAAAAAAAAGGCTTTAGATAGAATAGACAGGAGAAGAGGTCACTTAACCAAATAAAGTGACACGGTGGCTCAGAGGCTAAGACAGGCTTCTGGCGGACCACAACACAGCCAACAGAAATTTTGGGCTCAATTGTACCCGTAAGTCGAGGACTATCTGTAAATAAATACATGTTGGGTTGACTATTTTCCACTGGGATTCTTTCAAGGCAGTTGTTTGATAGAGTTTTCATGTTTTCATGGGTTCCCGTGGCTAGGAAGGATCATTTCTGATCCGGCAATGGTTTATTGTATTTCTCTCCAGCGACACCGAAAATCTTCTATCCAAACACCAAGCCCATTAGATGGATTGAGCTAAGGAGATGGCACCATGCAAGATCAGAAAAGGGGAAAAGGGAAATTCAACCCAGGTTTCCTGCCAGTTTTAAGCCAATACTTCATCATCCCCTTCTCCCTAAACAAACATGAATTAACAGTTGCCAGCCCACAGGATCGGATCGATAAACAAGCTAGCAAGCTCAGCTACCAGCTTTGCATATGAATGAGACAGGAATGGAATACAGTAGTCGCCCAAATTGTGGAAACCTTTTGGGAAAAGTGTATTTTTGGGGGTTTGATAGCTAATAACGCCACTTTTTTTTTGGAGTTTCAAAGATAATCCTATTCCACTGCTGGAATGGCCTGGGAATAGCCCAGACCTTAACCCAATTGAAAATCTATGGACTTGACTAAAGAAACTTGTTAGTCAGAAGCGACCCAGCAATAAAACTCAGTTAATAGAAACAATCATTCAATCTTGGTTTCACATGATAACAACTGCAGAACTCAAAGACTTGGTTCACTCCATGGGAAGATATTGTAATTCATGCTAAAGGTTACCCAATTAAGTATTGACTGACATGATAATTTTTGTATATCTCATTTTTTCTACCTGTTTCACTTTTCTTCTTTATACTGTAACTGCTATTCTAAGAGCAAATCCTTCCTAAAAGTTATTGCATTACATTCTTGATTAAATTATCTTTCCATTGAGGATATATGCAAATCTTAATCCAACGTGTTGGAAATGCAAACAAGCACAGATATATAATTTAATGGTTCTACTCAAAAAAGAAAAGAAAAGAAAAGAAAAGAAAAGAAAAGAAAAGAAAAGAAAAGAAAAAAAGTAGTGTTATAAACTAGATTTAGAAAATACACTTTTCCCAAAAAGGTTTCCACAATTTTGGCACCTACTGTAAATGGTTGTAGGTACGTTCTTCAGAGCCCTATCTGCCTTTCTTTATCCAACCATCTCCAAAATAGGGGCCTGTTCTTCAGAAGCTGAAGAAGAAATGAAGATGAAATGAAGTCCCCGTTCCAAGAGGGGATGGATCAGGGGTGAAATCCAGCAGGTTCTGACAGGTTCTGGAGAACCGGTAGCAGAAATTTTGAGTAGTTCGGAGAACCGGCAAATACCACCTCTGGCTGGCCCCAGAGTGGGGGGCGGGATGGAGATTTTGCAGTATCCTTCCCCTGGAGTGGGGTGGGAATGGAGATTTTGCAGTATCCTTCCCCTGGAGTGGGGAGGGAATGTGGATTTTGCAATATCCTTCCCCAGGAGTGGGATGGGAATGGGGATTTTGCAGTATCCTTCCCCTGCCATGCCCACCAAGCCACACACACCAAGCCACACCACACCACGCCCACCAAGCCACGCCCACAGAACCGGTAGTAAAAAAAAAAATTGAATTTCACCACTGGGATGGACATATTATTTTGTCCCACCCCGTATGGTCAGGAGTAGGAAATGATTCTTCTTCGTCCAGCAGTAGCGGAACAATGGAGAAGACGGAATGTGATTGCAAGAAGTATTTCCTATCCAAAGGGGATAATCTCCTGTGATCTATGTCTCAAGTACTTTATCTACTTCCTTTTTTAGGACATGTAAACCTGGAGGATAAGTAATAACCATTTCTTTTCATATCGATCAGACTATTATGTTTCTGAAAAGGAAATTACTGGCTGAAACGCTCAGATTTTTCTAAGACAGAGCGTTTAAAGCAGATGGACTACCTCTGGGACTGTGAGTCCGTGACAAGCCTAGCTCCAAAAGATGAAAAAGGAGAACATGTTGTTGTGTTACTCCATCAGGAAGTACAAGTACTCCGCGATTTAAACAGCTCATTTAGTGACCATTTGAAGTGCCAACAGCCAGGGGTGGGCTTCAAAAATTTAGTTCCCCTCACAACTATGTGCTAGTCGTTCCCAACTCTAGAAGGCGGTGCTCATCTCCGTTTCAAAGCCGAAGAGCCAGCGCTGTCCGAAGACGTCTCCGTGGTCATGTGGCCAGCATGACTCAATGCCAATGGCGCACGGAACGCTGTTCCCTTCCCACCAAAGGGGGTCCCTATTTTTCTACTTGCATTTTTTACGTGCTTTCGAACTGCTAGTTTGGCAGAAGCTGGGACAAGTCACGGGAGCTCACCCCGTTACGTGGCACTAGGGATTCGAACCGCTGAACTGCCGACATTTCGATTGACAAGCTCAGCATCTTAGCCACTGAGCCACCGCATCCCTTATTATTATCTTATTCAACCAATAAGAAGTTTTAATTTCGCAATCGAAGTTAGTTCTGGCTTAGAACCAGATCTGTAGTATAAGAGGCCTCCATTTTTTTTCTAGACTTGGATCCTGTTAAACCAAAGAAAGGGGAGATTTGGGAGGTTTGCTTAAAGAAATTCACTTTTTGACACCATCTGCATCAAGCAGGCAGTTGATTTCAAAAGTTGTGCTTTCATAATGCAACTTTTAACACAGCAGCTACCGGGCTGTTGCCGCCATCCAATCTTCAGTGTAAGCACCAATACCGTTTATCACATCTTTGTGTATGTGTGTGAGCCTCTCTCTCTCTCTCTCCCTCTCTCTTTTATGTACATTGCCTTGAAAATATTATCAATAATCTTTTCAATTCCAGGAATGAAACCGCTTCCCCAGTCATCTTTTCATCTGTTGCAGCAAAGATTAAATTGCAATTTTCAGGTGATGCAGTCACAAATCCACCCGCCCCTCCTTTTTTCCCCCCTTCCCCTCCATTTGTGGGTGCAAAGTTGTGCTTCATCATTCCTACCGATGGGCTTTCTAGCAAGTTTATCTTTTGTGTCATCAAAGCTGTGCCATCCTGGCCCGCTATCTCGCCTCCGAATGAACGGCATACAAATTGAAACCCAGAGGTTGCCCAGAAGTTACTCACGCTTTGACCACCGACAAATAAACATGCGAACGAATAAATGTTGGCCGAAGGATCAACGGGCGAGAAAAAAAAGAAATGTGCCCGATTCCATAGGAAGGATTTCTTTAACATCTGGGCGTTTGCCAAAGGTATCATTCATTCTGCCAAAAAAAAAAAAAGAAAGAAGGAAAGAAAGAAAGGCTGAGACAAAATTAGCCTCGGTGTGCTTTGAAGGAGGCAGCTGCACAACTTGACAATGTAAAAGCTCTCCCTGGCATATTTTTGGTGACTCCGAGAAACTCCTTCCCTTTCCTTTGCAAGCTTTCCATATGCTTTTCCTTAGCGGCGCCCTGCAAATCGGCCTTCGCATTTTCATTTCTGCTGACAAATGAGGAATTTCAGAGATGGTGCAGAGAGGGTCGGCTAATCACATACACAGACACACAGACACACAGACACACAGACACACAGACACACAAACACACACAGAGTAAATAAAAGGGGACAACTGTGCTTCAAGATCTCCTACATGAATGTCTTCCTCTAAAAAAATAATACATAAAGTAAAAGTGAGCGTTGTCGTGTACTAAACCAGGGGTGGGCAATTGTGGCTCTTTGACAACTTGTGGACTTCAACTCCCAGAATTCCTGAGACAGCCAAGCTTGGCTGTCTTAGGAATTCTGGGAGTTGGAGTCCACAGGTTGTCAAAGAGCCACAATTGCCCACCTCTGTGCTAGACCAGGCGTCGGCAACCTTAAACACTCAAAGAGCCATTTGGACCCGTTTCCCACAGAAAAGAAAACACCGGGAGCCACAAAACCCTTTTGACATCTGAAATGAAGACAGCACTGCATATATTATTATTTTTTTATGCTGTGTATAAAAAAAAACAATAGTGTGTTGCATTTATGAAATCAATGACCTGCTACAGAGAAAATGAATTTTTATTTCTGCAGGCAACAAAAACATTTTGAACTCCAGGGGGAAAAAAAAAGATGGGTTGAAAAGCTCAATAAATCACGCGCTGGCGGGTGTCGCACATTGGCGGCTGTGATGCATATTTTGAGTGACAGGGAACCGAGCAGAGGGATGAAAGAGCCACATGCGGCTCCAGAGCCGAGGGTTGCAGACCCCTGCGCTAGACCCTTCGAACCAGGTCAGGAAAGTTCAAGACTTTTCAAGAAATTCTGGAATGCTATTGATAGAAGCAGTGTTTCCCAACCTGTGGCAACTTTTTGGTGTATGGACTTTCTGAATTATTAGTCAAGTGGAATCCTTGGGGCTCTCTGAGCTGGGTTGTTTTCTTGTAGACGTTTATTACCAGACTAGGTAACGTTATCAGAACTAGAAGGGAGTGGGGTTTGTGAAGAGGAGGAGGAGGATGGGGGGAGGGGGAGAGAAGAAGGAAGACTGTGGTTCTTCATGCTCTCTGAGCTTGGTTGTTTTCTTGTGGGCATTTCATTACCCAACTAAGTAATCATCATCAGTGCTGAAAGGAGGTGAGGTTTGCAGAGAGGAGGAGGAGGAGGAGGAGGAGGAGGAGGAGGAGGAGGAGGAGGAGGAGGAGGAGGAAGAGGAGGAGGAGGAAGAAGGAGAAGAAGGAGGAGAAGGAGAAGGAGAAGGAGATGGTGATGGTGATGGAGAGGAGGAGGACGGGAGATGGTGTTTGAGAGGAGGAGGAGGAAGAGGAGGAGGAGGAAGAGGAGAAGGAGAAGGAGATGGTGATGGTGATGGGATGGAGAGGAGGAGGACGGGAGATGGTGCTTGAGAGGAGGAGGAGGAAGAGGAGGAGGAGGAAGAGGAGAAGGAGAAGGAGATGGTGATGGTGATGGTGATGGTGATGGAGAGAAGGAGGACGGGAGATGGTGTTTGAGAGGAGGAGGAGGAGGAAGAGGAGAAGGAGAAGGAGAAGGAGAAGGAGAAGGAGAAGGAGAGGAGATTGTGATGGAGAGGAGGAGGACGGGAGATGGTGTTTGAGAGGAGGAGGAGGAAAAGGAGAAGGAGGAGGAGGAGGAGGAGAAGGAGAAGAGGAGAAGGAGGCGGCTGTGGTCCTTGGTGCTCTCTGAGCTTGGTGGTTTTCTCACAGATATTTCATCACCCAACAATGTAACATCATCAATGCTAAAAGGGAGTGGAGTTTGTGGAGAGGAGGAAGACGGGAAGAGGAAGAGGAGGAGGAGGAGAAGGAGGACGACGATTGCAGGGTCCTTGATGCTCTCTGAGCTTGTTTTCTTGCAGACGTTTCATGGCCCAACTAGGTAACATTATCAGTGCCAGAAAGAAATAGGGTTTGCACTCTTCAGTACCGATAGCGTTACCTAATTGGGTCATGAAACACTTGCAAGAAATCCACCAAGCTCAGAAAGTACCATGGAACCCATGGTTCAACTTTGGCTACAAATGTTCTCTTCTAATCGATTCTCACCCGCAGCCATGCTGCCTGCAGAATTCTGGGATCTGAAACTCAACCCATCAAATTACCCACCCTGGAAACCAGTGGTTTACAAATAGTCTGGTTGCAATTTCCTTTCTTTCTCTGTTATATAAAAAAAGAGAATTAAGAGGGTTTTTTCCCCCCATGATGGCTTCTTCCTTTTCTTAACTCACGTTCTCTTTTTTCAAGGTGGTATAAACTGCTAGGACAGGCAGTTTATTCTCCATGATCAGTGGAACTTTCTATGATTCATTACTTCCAGAGAGAAAACTTAATTTCTTCTAAGGGAAGTGAGAGTATTTTATCTACATCGGGATTTTCTTGGCATCTGAGAGGAGTCAGAAAATGAACCAATAATCTGACAGCAATTGCAAGAGAGAAAAGAGGAGAAAATCACCTTCTGTCTACTTTTTTTTCCCCCTGTCTGCAAAGTTCTTGCCTGCTGGGTAGTGGGTGGGAGACAAAATTATTAATATGGTGGAGAGCTAGTGAAGCTGCCACCGATTGTCGTGGTGCCGGAAAACTCCCAGGCAAAATCTGGAGGGCAGAGATGATGGGGGAATCCAGAGAGAAGCAAAAACTAAAATGAAGAGGATAGGACATATTCTTCTCCAAATCCTTTAGGTGAGGACCATTTAAAGTCCTAAAACCCTCCAGTGATGGAGAAGGAAGGAAGGAAGGAAGGAAGGAAGGAGAGAGAAAAAGAAAGGAAGGAAGAAAGGAAGGAAGGGAAAGAGAAAGAGAAAGAGAAGGAAGGAAAAGAAAGAAAGAAAGAAAGAAGGAAAGAGAGAAAGAAAGAAAGAAAGAAGGAAGGAAGGAAGGAAGGAAGGAAGGAAGGAAGGAAGGAAGGAAGGAAGGAAGTCTATGGAGGCAACTGGACTTTCTGGTTTTTCTTTGAAGATAGTTCATTTCTCATCCAAGAAGATACTTCAGTTCTGATTGGATGGTGGGAAGAAGAAGGAAGATGGTGGGAAGAAGGAAGTAGGAAGTAGGAAGAAGGAAGGAAGGAAGGAAGGAAGGAAGGAAGGAAGGAAGGAAGGGAGATTTCATGCCTTGCTCCAGGTCATCACAGAAGGAAGGAAGGAAGGAAGGAAGGAAGGAGAAAAAGAAAGAGAAAGAGAAGGAAGGAAAAGAAAGAAAGAAAGAAAGAAAGAAAGAAAGAAAGAAAGAAAGAAAGACAACAGACAGACAACATTCTACATCCTACCCAATTCAAGTTGGGGCAGGCAGGGAATTCCCCAAACCTCAATCAAGAAGCCGAGATGGGTGGCTCTCGAATCAGAGCCAACCCGTGACGAGATGGGATATGGAATCCGCAGGGTGGGCTTGGATTCCAGAACGCCGGGGCGTTCCATTTTGTCCTGCGCACTCCCTGCGAAGCCTCTCGAGCGATCTGCATATAAAGCTTCCCTGGAAATTGGCTTCTGACTTATTTAATCTCTACCCAGAGGAAATGGTTGCAGTTAAATGGGCTTATGAGGAAGGCGCTGCAGATGGGCCTTTCAGAGAGTCTGAATGAAGATTTATGCCCCAAATTACCATGTAAATATCTCAACCATTTGCAGCTCTCCATCACTCTCTGGCTCAGATTGTCTTTTAAAATGGATTTACTGATGGAGAGGCTTCAAATCCCGAAATTGGCTCTCCAGAAAGACACACGCCCACGCACACACACACACACACACACCAGGGGAAAAAAATGTGTGTCTCTGTGTGTTTGTGTACAAATGTGTGTGAAAGCTTCATGTGTAAACAGGATATTGAAAACAGGAGCATAGCAATATTTATTGCGCCGCTACGAATGATGTGCTAACAGATCAGCCGCCGTGAATTCTGCACAGCCTTTCTAAGTTATTTATCCCGAGGTTGAGAAATGCCTCGTCTTTCCTCATTCCTACTCCTTTCTTTTTTTTCCCTTTCCTTTTTTTTATGGTTAATAATCTGTATTGATTTTATTTGGTTGCTATCTTTCTTTCCTGCTGTATAATTTCTTAAAATAAGGTGCGCCGTACTTACTCGTAATAGCTTTTGTGATTTTCCTGTCTCGGTGCTCTATGAATACATCCATTTAGATTCTATTAAACCAAGCCTGGTGAATGAATTTGGGTGGGTGTAGGTGGGGGGTGGGAGAGAAAAATGCAGAAGAGATGGGAGGAAGGAAAGGAAGGAAGGTCGGTTTTGGAAAGGAGAAGAGAAGAAGGAGGGAATGGAAAGGGAGGCAGGGGAGGCTGTGTCTCCTTCCCACGACTGAGAACTGGCTTTGACTGCGTAGGAAATTCGGTTGACTTGGTTGCATTTGTAGGGAGTTAGCACTCACCCCTCTCCTAGAAGAATGAAATATTTTAGGAAATATTAAAAAGGCAGAATATTATATTTCCCTGGTTGAGAAATGGAGAAACATGTTTTAAAGACAAAGCAGCTCCCACATTCTTCCCCCCACCCCCACCTTTTGTCAATGGGCCAGAGGCAGAAACCCAATCCTTTGCCAAAGAATCATCATCTGCAACACAATAGGACCCATCTAGGAACAGAAACTCACCACATGGCACCTGGGAAGATTACATCAGCCAGCAAGGCTAGCTAAGACCCCACACCCCCTGGGAGTCTGACAACCAATCAGGATACTCTTTTGGGGTCCCAGGAAGTTCAAAGCCAGAGAGGCATAAAACCCGGGGACTCAGTGCGTCTCGCCCCTTTTTTCTGTTCAGGAACTCAAACCATGTGATCCTGTCCACCATTAAACCATCTTTCCAAGCAGTTTCCGTGTTTCCAGTGTCTTTTTCCCCACTTGGAGCTGAACCCAGAAGGATATTTCTTCCTACATGTTATTATAGTTCTTGATTTACGACTGGTTTGTTAGTGACCGTTCAAAATTATGATGGATCCGCCGGACCAAAAGGTGCTTATGATCCATTTTCAAATTTCTGACAGCTGCGCGTGACTGAATCACAGAATCATAGACTTAGTCACAGAATCATAGATTCAATCATAGAATCATAGACTCAATCACAGAGTCATAGATTCAATCACAGAATCAATAGATTTAATCACAGAATCATAGACTTAATCACAGAATCATAATCACAGAATCATAGATTCAATCACAGAATCATAGACTCAATCACAGAGTCATAGATTCAATCACAGAATCATAGATTTAATCACAGAATCATAGACTTAATCACAGAATCATATCACAGAATCATAGATTCAATCACAGAATCATAGACTCAATCACAGAATTATAGACTCAATCAGAATCATAGAAACACAGAATCACAGAATCATAATCAGAGAATCATAGACTCAATCACAAAATCATAGACTCAATCACAAAATCATAGACAATCATAGAATCATAGACTTAATCATAGAATCATAGACTTAATCACAGAATTATAGACTCAATCATAGAATCAGAATCATACAAACAGAATCATAGGTCTGGAAGACACTTTGGAGGTCTTCTAATCCAACCCCCTGTCCAAGGCAGGAACCTTTATTCTATCCCAGGCAAATGGTTGTCCAATCTTTTTCTTTTCTTGAAAAACTCTAATGATGGAGCACCCCAGAGGTGGGTTTCAGCAGGTTCTGACCAGTTCTGGAGAACCGGTAGTGGAAATTTTGAGTAGTTCAGAGAACCGGTAGTAAAAATTTTGAGTGGCCCCGCCCCCATCTATTCTCTGCCTCCCGAGTCCCAGCTGATCGGGAGGAAATGGGGATTTTGCAGTATCCTTCCCCTGGAGTGGGCTGGGAATGGAGATTTTACAGTATCCTTCCCCTGCCACGCCCACCAAACCATGCCACGCCCAGCAAGCCACACCCACAGAACCGGTACTAAAAATTTTTGAAACCCACCACTGCATCAAACCTCAACTCCAGGAGGGAAACTGGTTAATTGTTCTCCCTGTCAGGAAATTTTTCCTCATTTCCAGATCGGTGAGCTTCCACCAGTTGCTTCCTGTCCTGTCTTCAATTCCTATGGAGAATGAATCAACACTCTCTTCCCGGTGACAGTCCTTCCTTCAAGAATTGACAGGCTGCTACCAAGTCCTCGCTACTGGAAGAGGAAGACTTGCGAGATGCATCATGAATTGGGACTTCCATGAGAGACGTCCATAATATTCCAGAGAGTTTACCCTTCTACTATCAGAACTCGATCCTAAACCAGCCCCAAAGAATGCCACAACATAAATAAAATCCAAAGGGCCTCCAGATATTGTTGTGCAATCCTTGGCCATTCGGGTAGGAGGTTGTCATCACAGGTACCTCAACCCTTAGAGAGCCAGAGATGCTCCAGTCACGTTTAACCTTGTTCTCCAGCAGCTTATTCCGGGATTCACCCAGGGACTTGGCCCTTCCTGCTGTGGAACATCACCTGTCTGTCGAAACGATGCCGCGTTGAATAATTGCTTCCAGTCCCACATATTTCTGCTGCCGTGTATTTTGCCATAATGACTTCCCCCCCCTCACCCACTAAGTGAGTCTAGTGGGAGGACAAGCTCCTGCCAGAGTTCACAAGATCATTAGGAATGTCTCCACATCACCCTTCTAAATGGGGTTTTGTATCAGGCAACAACTGCCAGGGCTGAACCCTTGCCTTCATAAAAGACTGCTATTTTGATTACACCCATATTGCAGGGTTTCATCATGTCCTCCAGTTTCGTTGACAAGGGGATCAATTATCTTGGTCTGAGACAATCAACACAGGAAGATTTTTTTGCAGCAAGCATCTCTAAGCCCGGTAGATGGGATGAAATCAGAATAATAATGCGCTAGAAGCGGTATGAAGTAGACTGATTTGAGAGCCGTGCCTACCAAGAAGAGAAAACAAGAGTGCCTTCTTTTAAAAAATAAAATAAAATAAAGGGGGGGGAGGGTGAATACAGAGAGGTGTCCAGCTGAGAAGGATGACATTTGAAAATTCCACGTAGGAACCAATTTTCACTTCTCTCTCTCCATATATACATGTATACATATTTTTCGTCGGGCCCTGAAAACTTATTTATTTCAACTAGCCGGGCTGGCTTGATCCCATAGTTTTGGGTTAAATTTTAACTGATTTTAAATTGGGTTTGTTTTAAATTGCGGCCAAATATATTTAATTATTTTAAACTGTTTTTAAATTTTGTATGTTTTGTTTTTATTCTGGCTGTTCACCGCCCTGAGTCCTATTGGAGAAGGGCGGTATACAAATTGAAACAAATAAAACAAATAAAATAAATAAATAAATAAATAAATAAATAAATAAATAAACACACACACACACACACACACACACACACACACACACACATGTTTTCTGAGGTTTTCACGGGTATTTGTATGTAGGTCTTTGGTTATTCGGGTTTTCTCCCGCGTAAAATTGGAAGTGTCTTGGCGACGTTTCGACGATGTCTCATTCGTCATCTTCAGGCTGGTGTTTTCGGCTTCGTGCTTCTAGGAGCAATGTGAGATCGCAGCTGTTTCCTCCTTTTAACTGCTAGTGGGGGTGTGAACTGATTGGGTGGGAGCTTGGCTGTGTTCTGATTGGGTGGAGGTGTGTTCTGATTGGTTGGGGGTTTGGCTGTGCTCTGATTGGATGGGGGGTTGGCTATGCTCTGATTGGATGGGTGTGTGTTCTGTTTAGGTGGGGGCTTGGTTGTGCTCGTGTTAGTCTGAGTTGCAAGGGGATTTGAGCTGGTGAGCTGCATTGCTGTTGTTTGGCTTCGCGATTAAGTGTTTAATCTCTTAATTAAGAGATTTAATCTCCCAACCAGGGGTAGACCAGATGTCTCGATAGAAAAACACTTAATCTCTCCCCTGGCTCAAGCTGATGAAGGGAGGAGAACTTGTGGCTCAGAGGTTAATACAACTGCCTAACATGCAGGCAGCCCAAGTTCGAATCCAAGTAAGGGTATGGCTAGCTGATGAGAGCTAAATAGCTTGAAATAGATCTATAGTAGTCTCCCTTTATTTCTTTATCAGCGAAATATAAATTATATATATATATCAGTTTTAGAATAGCAAAGCATCTGTTTTGCATTCGTTTATTAATTCAATTTAGGAGGCAGCCCAGCTCCAGAAGACTTTGGACAGTGGACGGCGTGAAAAGCAATAGAAACCAAACAAATATGAAGGTGAGGCGGGGGGGGGGGGGGAGAGAAGCAAAATGAGTCAGCTAAATCTAAAATCCTAAAATCTTTGTATGCCAAAGATTTCTTGTTCTACTACCAGTTTGCATAAATAAGGGCTGGAGAAGGGTACTGGATGAAACCTGAGCGGCCAACCTGAATATCTGTAGAAACTTGCAGTGGTGTAATGGTATATGGAATGACCTTGGGTGACTGTGGGAAGAGATGCTGCCTAAGGAAAGATCAGAGAAGGGGAGGAGGAGCCCACAGCTGTATAACGGACAGAGGTAGAAACCCAGAATAGAACCTCCATAACCTACTCAGGCTGTGAAAAGAGAAAGGGGGAGATTTGTACTTTCAGACTTGCAAGATTCCCTTTACTGTAGCCTTGATATAAAGTAAAATTAGCACACCTGGTTGTGGGGCTCTTGGTTCTCTCTGGAGGAGGAGGAGGAGGAGGAGGAGGAGGAGGAGGAGGAGGAGGAGGAGGAGGAGGAGAAGGAGGAGGAGGAGAAGGAGGAGGGGGAGGAAACTGTGAGGTCATTGGTGCTCTGTGACTTTGGTTGCTTTACACTTCATTGCCAAACTAGACAACATATTTAGTGCTAGAAGGTAGATGGGTTTGCCTATCTGTAAGAAACCAATCAAGTTTAGAGAGCACCAAGGACCCCACAGTTCAACCCTTAGCAACAAATTAACACAGTTGCCTGCAATTTCTGCTGGTTCGAATCTCTCCAAGGTTCAAGGTTGACTCAGCCTTCCATCCTTTCTAAGGTAGGTAAAATGAGGACCCAGTTTGTGGGGGAAATAAGCTGACTTTGTATAAAATATACAAAAGGATGAAGGCTATTGCTTAACGCATTGTAAGCCGCCCTGAGTCTCCAGAGAAGGGCGGCATATAAATCAAATAAAAAAACAACAACAACAACAAAAAAAAAACAAATGGTCTCTTCTATTGGTTGTATATCCTGTCTGGGCTACCCGGGATGGCTGAGCAGATTTTTCACAGGGCCACCTGGGCGGTTGCGTCACTCAGCTGAATGTTATGCAGTACCACACTTCCTCTACCTCTTCAGGGATGGCAGTGCAACCGTGGGAAAGATAAGAGCAGCAGGATTTGGTCCAATCAGAGCCTAGGGTGAACAGGAGTGCACCCAGCAACGAGTAAGAAGGTTTTCCGAATTGCAGACACCTTTCAGCGAAGAGAAACTGACTTATTCTGAATTCCCCTTCCTTTCATGAAGGACTTAGCATTCTGCCTGAGTAACTAACCGAATGCTGAATTACTACTGGGAGCAACATGACTTGGAAAAGTGCAAGTTGGCCAGCATCCTAACATCCCCACCCCATGTCCAATTCGATGCAAGTCTCGACTGTCTTTATGTAGTGGGAAACTGTCATAGCAGCATCTCCCGTCAGACCGACCTTCCTTCAAGTGAGGGAGGGAGAGGGGGGAAAAACATGTTCCTCTCATTAACTGCCACCTCCTTCAATTGCACAAGTCTGTTCTGAACCAGAAATAAATACAACTGATCCCTTTGACAGAGAAACAGAGAGAGAGAGAGAGAGAGAGAGAGTCAGAGAGATAGAGACAGAGAAAAAGAGAGAGACACACACAGAGACAGAGACAGACAGAGAGAGAGAGAGACAGACAGACAGACAAAGACACACAGAGAAAGAGAGAAAGAGAGAGACACACACACACAGAGAGAGAGAGACAGAGAGAGACAGAGGGGGAGAGACTGAGAGAGAGACTGACAGACAGAGACAGAGAGAGGGGAGAGAGAGAGACAGAGAGACAAGAGAGAGAGACAGACAAAGACAGACAGAGAGAGAGAACAGACAGACAGAGAAAGACACACAGAGAGAAAAGAGAGAGACAGATACACACAGACACACACACACACACACACACAGAGAGAGGAGAGAGGAGAGAAGAGAAGGAGAGAGAGAGAGAGAGAGAAAGAGACACACCACAGAGAGACAGAGCGATAGAGGGAGAGAGACTGAGAGAGAGAGACTCACAGAGAGAGACAGAGAGACAAGAGCGAGAGATAGAGAGAGATAGAGAGACAGAGAGAGACAGACAGAAAGACAGAGACAGAGAGAGGGGAGAGAGAGACAGAGAGACAAGAGAGAGAGACAGAGAGAGAGAGAGAGAGAGACAGAGAGACAGAAAGACAGGGGAGAGAGAGACACAGAGACAGAGAAGAGAGAGAGAGAGAGAGACAGAGACAGACAGACAGAGAGACACACAAAGAGAGAAAGACACAGAGAGTGAGACAAAGAGAGAAAGAGAGAGAGAGAGACAGAGACAGAAACAGAGAGAAAGTTATCATCCCTAAAAGCCGCCACTAAATTTGAACATAAACACATTTAAAAATTCCCACTTGCCTTCCACGCATGGTCCTTTGCAGGTGCTTATGACATCCTTGAGAAGGACCAAAGATGGGCAGCGTCCAAAATAAGTTCCTGCAGAAAAGGACACCAGCCTTCCCTGACATTTCCATATGCCGGGTAATTACATTGTTAAGTTAAAAGCAAAGAGGCAACCACTTCCGCTAATAGTAGCAAACGAAGGCGATCGTGGAACGTCCATCTGTTTGCGGATATAGCTTATAGCCTAGTGCATTAGCAGCCCTGAGTTTTGCGCCAGCCTTGATTAGACTAAATAGGATCAAAGGTACCCTGGCCAATAAATATCTTGCGCGGAACAATGCCAGCATCTTTCTAATTACAGCTGGAGGTGAACGATTACTAAAATGGAGGAAAGAGCATCATCAGAGGAGAAGAACTTGTGTTGGGGCGGAGAAGAGCTTCTCCTCAAGTTATATGGGTTAAACAGAGCTGAATTAAAATACGGAGAATTAGAGGTGGTCTTGCCAGTGTTTGGGGGAACAGTGGACAGCTTAAGGAGAAGTACCTGATTTCTTCTTTCTGATCTTTGGACTGATTTCTCTCTCTCTTTTTGCCTTTGTTTTGCATTCATGCAGTCCTTTGCTGTCCCTTGGGTGGGTGGTGGGTGGGAGAAATGGAATATGATCACTAGGAAAAACGGCAAATACAGTTTTAGGATGCAGTCCCCGAACAAGAGAGTTTGTTTCCAAGTCAACGCAAGCTCTTGTTTGACTTAGAGAAATCATTCTGGTGAGTGGGTGCTGGAGAACGATTGCTAAGATCAGCATCTTCCAACAACATTGTTCTCAGAAGGATTCTCCGTACCTCATCTTGGGATCATGTCACAAAGGAGGAAATTCTGCAAAGAAGTAACCCAGGGGTGAAATTCAACCAGCTCGGACCGGCTCGGGCGAACCGGTAGGGCGATTGGAATCGGTTCACCGAACCGGTAAAAACCATCCCTGGTTGGCCCCGCCCACACCTGCCGCTCACCCGCTCGTCACTCACCCCTTCCGACTGGAGTTGATTTCAGGAAGGTCTGGAAGCCTTAAATGGAAGGATGCTGAGACTGTAGTTCATCTTCTTTTAATGACCCCATAACCCCTTGCAGGGTGGAGCCTGGGCAACTGAATGGAGCTGAGTGTTTACTGGCCGGATACCCTTCCTGTCACCAATGCGGAGTTTTGTTCAGCAGATATATTCTCATTGTGCCCAGAGAGAGAAATATCTGTCTTTACCTAGGATCGAACTCACAGCCTCCTGATTGTGAGGCTAGAGCCTCTAGGCCACTGCGCCGCTCATGCAGAGACTGTCGTTGCAGACCCAAAATTGTGGAGTATGCTTGTACTGTTCTGTAGCCCAATGTGCTTAGCACAGGACGTGATGATGATGATGGTGGTGGTATTGCCTGAGATGGCTAAGGGGATTGTTTATAGAAAGCGTGTGAGGTCTTAGAGAGTGTAAGGGCTTTAGAAAGAGTGTAAGAGTGCTAAGCTATGCTTTGTTTAACTGTAGCTTGTTGGCCAAACCACAGTTGACTGATTCCACAATATGCTAATCCAAATCCAGTCATATGTGAACAAAGTCAGATAGCATAGTCATATGAAGAACTGTTTAACATTGAGTGTTTACAGTCAGGAAGTTGAATAAAAAATAATGGAAGGGAAGGGAAGGGAAGGGAAAGGAAGGGAAGGATATGGAAGGGGAAGGGAAGGGAAGGGGAGGGAAGGGGAGGGGAGGGAAAGGAAGGGAAGGGTATGGAAGGGGAAGGGAAGGGAAGGGGAGGGGAGGGGAGGGGAGGGGAGGGGAAGGGAAGGGAAGGGAAGAGACAAGAAGAGAAGAGAAGAGAAGAGAAGAGAAGAGAAGAGAAGAGAAGAGAAGAGAATAATAAAGGAAAGGAATGGAATGGAATGGAATGGAATGGAATGGAACGGAACAGAGGGGAGAAGAGAAGAGAAGAGAAGAGAAGAGAAGAGAAGAGAAGAGAAGAGAAGAGAAGAGAAGAGAAGAGAAGAGAAGAGAAGATTTGGCCAAGCGTGTTTAGAAACACAAGAAATTTGTCTCTGGTGCATAATTCTCAATGTACATGCAAAACAATCAAGTAATAATCACCATAATAACAACGTAATAATAATGACAATAATGATACCAGTAAGAGAAGGTAGTGGAACAGATGAGAAAGATAAAAATAATACAGGCCTACTACATGAGTAAATATACTCAGACATAAGACAGCACCGTGACTATTGCAGTGGTTTTTTTCTTCCACTGCCAGCTGTTGGTTCAATTGCCAGAAACTCTTGGCTATTTATGGTGTTTGGGTGTGAAAAGGACCGGATGGATTGTCATTATGGGCATTCAGAAAATGTGAGATAAAGCAGCTCTACTAGCTTTGATTGTTCTAGTTTAACACACAAAAAACATGTTGGTTGAAATGTTTGAGGCTGCTTAGCTACTACGTTTGGCCTTTTTTTTTTAAAAAAAAAATTGATTTATATGCCGCCCTTCTCCGGAGACTCAGGGTGGCTTACAATGCGCTAAGCAATAGCCTTCATACTTTTATATATTTTATACAGCTTATTGCCCCCACAAACTGGGTCCTCAATTTACCTACCTTAGAAAGGATGGAAGGCTGAGTCAACCTTGAGCCTGGCAAGATTCGAACCTGCAGTAATTGCAGGCAGCTGGTGATAAATTACAGTGCTTTAGTCTGCAGAGCTATCCAGGCTCCTGTAGAAGAAACAGACTGACTGCCCCCTCAGTCAAATGTGGGTGGCAATAGGGCCGATCCTGGGAAAGCTGCTCAGAGGACAGCCTTATTAAGAGATAAAGGGTGCAAAATTGCTTGAGATCCAATTTCGACTTTGCCAATCCACCTGAAACATGGACTCCGTTCGAATTTTCCGCTCAGATGTGGCAGAGGCCCATCAAATCCTCCAGCTGATAGGAAGGCTCTTAATTGGATTCAATATCTTGAATCCAATTCAATTCGGAGATTCAGGGAGAACAGGTTGATTTATCCAGTTGCCAATGAATCTTCAAAGGGAAGCTTCGTGGACTCTTAATGACTAGATATCGCTTCCAATTGTGTTCCTATCGTTTTCCTGTAGATGCTTTTAATTGTGTAGCTCTATCTTCAGGCTTCCGGCTTAGTTTAGGAGAAAAAAAACTGTTCTTTTCTTCAGAGTCGTACAGAAAGCTGAATATATCATCGGATTCATAAAATGTTGTGACCCAGGCCCAAGGAGGTATTATCAGAACGCAATCAGTTCTAAACAAACAGATTTTATTAGAACAGCTGAGAATTAACTCATTCTTAGTGTAGTCCAAACTAATTCAAAACAAAGGAAGGGAGGAAGGGAGGAAGGGAGGAAGGGAGGAAGGAAGGAAGGAAGGAAGGAAGGAAGGAAGGAAGGAAGGAAGGAAGGAAGGAGAGAGCGAGGAAGGAGAGAGCGAGGAAAGAAGTAAGAAACGGAAGTCTATGGAGATTCTCAGTCATCTCAGTCATCAAGGAAGGATTTATACTCCTTGCAGACAGCTAGTCATTTGCAAGAATGCAACTATAAATCCTTCCAGTCCCCACCATCCAATCAGAGCTGAAGAAGCTTCTTGGATGAGAAGCGAAATGTCTTCAAAGAAATACAAGAAAGTCTAGTTGCCTTTTGAAGAAAAGCGCCTTTGGGACAGAAGCTGGCTACGAAGATCGCAAATGGTGAAAATCATGAGCCCGAGATGCTGCAACCATCATAAGTACATGCCCCCAAATTTTGATCATGTGACCATGAGAAGCACAGGTAGTTTCATATATTTTTACTACTGGTTCGCCACCTGCGCACACCTCCTGCACATGTGCCCGGCCTCAAAAACGTGGCTAAATAGGATGGCACAGCGCCGGGGCGGTGGCCCAGGATGACCCGCATAGCGCCAGGGCAGGGGGCCAGGCCCATCCGAGTCGCCACTCGAACCTGCCCGAACCGGCTGAATACCATCATTGATGGGAAGGCTGCAGTGGTTGTAAGTGCAAGGATCAGTTTTCAATCCTGTTGCAATTTCTGTCGCTGAATGAATGGTTATAAATCAAGGACTACCTCTATAAGTAAGTGTCTATGGAGATTCTGGACTTCGTTCTTCCTTGAAGAAGTTTTGCTTAGTTTGAAAGAGGGGTCAAAGAGACCATCTAGCAACAGCTAGCAATAGCACTTAGACTTATATACCGCTTTACAGTGCCTTACATCCCTCTCTAAGTGGTTTACAGACTCAGCCTCTTGACCCCAATAATCTGGGTCCTTGTTTTACCCACCCCTGAAGGATGGAAGGCTGAGTCAACCTTGAGCCGGAGAGATTTGAACTGCCGAACTGCAGCTAAAAGTCAGCTGAAGTAGCCTGAAGTACTGCACTTTAACCATTGAACCACCTCAGCTCTACATTAAGATTGAGCATCCCTCTCTCTACAGAGAGCAAAGGATACAACATCATCTACCCCCTGTTTACAACACACTATCCTTTCGGCAGTTCTAAGAAGGTCCACACCCCTTTGCACTATTCAGGTGACCCTGAGAGCACAGATGAAGCTCCAAGGGCCTCAACGACTCTCAGAGGGAGTGCTAATGACCAGAGGACTGTAAGGAATATAAAGCCTTCCATCCTCCACCCTTCCATCAGAACTGAAGAAGCTTCTCGGGGATGAGAAGCGAAACCTCTTCAAGGAAAAACGAAGTCCAGTTGCCTTTTGGGAAAAAAAAAACGCTTTGGGATAACTTAGTGAGTAGACTTGGAGAAAAGGCATATACTAATTCAAAACTTTGTGCCACATGATTCAGATTCCATGTTTCCTTGTCAGTGGGTATTTAGAAAAGGAGGGAGCTGCATTCCAGGTTAATTGGGTGCTTCTTTCTGGAGGCTACTGTTCCACAGCTGGCACATCTGCTGGTCTATAACTGATAATCTTTGACATCATCCTACATTGAGTGATCTTCCCAAACCAGGAGAGGGAAAAAAAAAATTGTATAGCGAGATTAGATCTTCCCCACCAGCTACGATGTTCAAAGCACCATGAATTGTGGTTCTGCTTGCAACATTTATCCAATTTGGACAAATCATCCAGCCTAGTGTCAGTTTATACCACGTACTTTTTTTTTTTTATAAAGAAGAAAGAAAAAAAAACACTCTACTTATTTTGTCTTTTTTCACCTGGGAGCTGACTTGCCTGACTTAAAAAACAGCCCTCGGTTTTATTATAATCGTAATTTTATTAAGCACTTTTCAAAAAAAGAAAAAAAAAAGATTCCTAATAAGAAAAAGGAGAAAAGGATGAGTAAAGCAGAAAAATGAATAAAAAAAAAGAAGCTTAAGAGGATCAGACAACCAGAATGGATCGTACAACTAGGATGGATTTTTCAATAGTTTGTGAATTAGTTTTAAGGAACTGAACATGTTCCGAAAAGCAGAGGTCACGCTTAAAACCCAAACAATATATAAATATCAACAGCCGGAGTCAAGAGAGTATAAATCCCAAAATGGATTTAAAATTGCTCTTCGTTCTAGCCAGCTCTACTGAAGATCTATTTTGATTGCATAGTTTTGGGCTTCTGTTGGCAGAGAAATATCGGTTTATAATTGCTCATCGGTAAATGTTGCAGGCAGACCGGGGACCACTCAGAGATATGAATGATGACCGAGCCTTTTCCAGGCTTCCTTGCTAATGTTGGAGATACTATTTGCATGCCAACTAGAAATGCTGATGTCCTCCGTTGTATCTCTGAGGGCATTTTTTTCCCCAACTTCTTCTGCTGTATCGCTCCGAGATCAACTCTAGATCAGAGTCAGTGGTGGGCTTCAAAAATTTTAGCAAGGGGTTCTTTGCTAAAGAAGGGTTGCTGGGTGGGCGTGGCCTAGTCAACCTCCTGCACCATTGGGGGGGCGTTTTTGCCCTCCCCAGGCTCCAGAGGCTTTTCTCGAGCATCCGGGAAGGTGAAAACGGCCTTCCCAGGCTCCGGAGGCCCTCTGGAGGCCGGAAATAGGCCGAACTTCCGGTAGGCCTGTTTTTTGCCCCCCCCCCGAGCCTCTGCACGTGCCTTGCACTTACCTGCATCCAAAACAGGCTGCATGGGGACTCCTGGGAGGGGAGGGGTGAGTGGGGCCAGCCAGGAGTGGGATTTGGGGGTTAGGGTGACTTTCCCAATTGACTTTGCTTGTCAGAAGGTCGCAAAAGGTGATCACATGACCCCGGGACATTGCAACCGTCATAAATATGAATCAGTTGCCAAGCATCTGAATTTTGATCCTGTGAACCTTGGGGATGCCACAATGGTCGTCCATGTGATAAATGGTCATAAGTCACGATTTTAATGCCGTTGTAACTTGGAACAAATGAACTGTTGTAAGCAGTGGTGAAATTCAAATTTTTTTAACTACTGGTTCTGTGGGCGTGGCTTGGTGGGCATGGTGTGGCTTGGTGGGCATGGCAGGGGAAGGATACTGCAAAATCTCCATTCCCACCGCACTCCAGGGGAAAGGATACTGCAAAATCCCCATTCCCACCCCACTCCAGGAAAAGGATACTGCAAAATCCCCATTCCCACCCCACTCCAGAGGAAGGATACTGCAAAATCCCCATTCCCTCCCCACTCCAGGGGAAGGATACTGCAAAATCCCCATTCCCTCCCCACTCCTGGGGGAAAGATACTGCAAAATCCCCATTCCCTCCCCACTCTGGGGCCAGCCAGAGGTGGTATTTGCCGGTTCTCCGAACTACTCAAAATTTCCGCTACCGGTTCTCCAGAACCTGTCAGAACCTGCTGGATTTCACCCCTGGTTGTAAGTGAAGGACTACCTATATGGGGATAATTCTACCAGAATATCCTGAGGCTAAAGAAGAAATATAACGCCTGAAACAGATTTCAGTCTTATTAATATGCAGATCTTTAGATTTATTGGTAAATGAAACAGATCCTACTTTTTTTTTAAACGGTTAAAAACAAAATGACGAAGCAGATCGAATAAGAGACCACTAATCCCAAAGTGGGTTTAATGAGTAGACCCTTGCTTTAATTGGATTAGGAAATCAGAGTATTTAGGTTAGGTTTAGCTCCGGAATTATTATTATGATTAGGACTACAGCTAAGTATAATGTTCCTGCTAAGCTAACATTTTAGAACTCTTATGTTTTCCAATTACATGTTAGTTTGTAAATAGGGCTGTTTCTCACTTTTAGCAGGTATATGTAACAAACTGATTTCATAATCACCTCTCTCCCTTGGTTTTGACAAAATGAAATGTAATTTTCCCCCTAGGTTTTCTATACCATTTACTCTGCTGGGAGCATTTTTATTGTGAGGGTTATGAAAGCAAAGGTGTTTCAAAGAAACAGGCTTCATTTTTGGAAAAAATCTGCCTTCTATTTTCCTCTTGTAAACACGGGGATGTTGATGTTACCCATATAATTGGTTTCCTAATGAGATTCGTAAAAAGAGCTGTACTTTGGCCTGGCAGGAAATGTCTATAGATTTTTCTCCTTTTTGGAAAACCGCCCTTGTATGATAAAAACGAGGGTAAGGCTTCTTAAAGGCCAAACTTCGTGTCTAATCCTGCTATCGGTTATGATCAGTTAAGTCCCTCGGAAGTATAAATAGCATTAACCCATCCTGGGTTTGCTATGGGATTAGAGCTGCTTTCTGCATAAAAGCAGATCAGGAGTTAGAAGTTAGAAGTTTAACGGGAGTTTTCTAATGAAAGCAGAAACGGGTTACTTAAATAAATCACCTGACTGTTGCTATATTATCTGCAATAGCTTGATGCAGGACAGTTGTTAAGGAATTCGCAGAGTAACCCTTGAGTAGCAAGGGTGTGCTCATGAAAGCGATTGAGAGTAGTTACGAATAAACACACACTGAGTTGTGTTTACTTTCAGGAAATAGTAAGGCACAGTCCAGGTCATACACATATAAAGCAGGAGATAGCAAAACGACAGTCCAGGGATAATCCAATAACAAAGTCTTCTTACCAGTCGTCGTAGTCATTCACAATAAACAGTTCTTCTGGATTTGCAAACAGTAGCATACAGAGATATCAGAGAGCAAAAACAGCAAAGAGAAACAAACCATGTTTCTAGCTCCCTCTTAAGGACATTGGCTACAGAGCCAACCAATCAGGACACAGTATGATGCAATACAGCAGTCTTAAAGCTATATGGATGGTTTATATAGTGCCAACCCAACAAGTTAGGTAATAATCAGTTCCTAACAGCACCAATGTCAGCATTCCAGAAAAACCCAGAAGACAGAAAAATGGCTTCCAAAGCTGACAACTACATGGTTTTGTCAAGATCCTTCAAAGGGGCATTTTACTCAAAGCTGTACAATGTGACATCCTGGAAGGATCGAGCAGGGATGCAACCCTGTTGTGGCTCCATCCTCCGAGCCTATCTTATCGGAGGAAGAAGGCTCCGAACATGAAGGAGAGGAGATGGCCAGGCCTCCCTCTCCAGGACCCTCCTCTCTGGCAATGCCTCAGGTGTCTCCCGAAGGAGAAGAGATTGGCCAGGAGCCAGGTGTTTTGGATAGTGACGAAGAAACATTGTGGTTGGACCCACGCCACCGTCGGAGAGACAAGCGTGAGCAGCAGAAAAGGAGGCGTGCCAGAGATTAAGCTGAGTCACTGGACCACACCCCACAGGCTATAAAAGGGAGTGTGGTGGCCATTCGGATTCTGTGACGGACAAAGCTAATCTCTGGCGAGGCACTTGCACCTTCAGACACAACATCTATTTGCCGTGGATTTAATTACAAACTGGACTATTCAAACTGTGTTTATTTTTGTCTGTGTTATCAGAGTTGCAGCCACGGAGTTGCTGCCAAGTTCCTTATCACTGACGTTGTGTGTTTGAAGAGTTTATTTAACCCTCGGCTGGCTGGTTGGGTGTGTGCGAGGTACGGGGACAGAACATCTGTGGTCATTCATACAGAGGGTGTGATAATGCCAGC
>NW_026844093.1:1816891-1949391 GCF_029531705.1 Pantherophis guttatus | reverse complement strand
AACAAACAATCAAACCGTAAATGGCCTAATCAAGGAACTACCAAGGTCACTCCCACCAACATTGATAGGACAAGCCACTTGTATATAGAAGGAGAAGAAACCCCACTCCCTTCTCGCACTGATGATGTTACCTAGTTGGGTGATTAAACATCGGCAAGAAAACAAGCAAGCTCAGAGAGCACCAAAGACTCCACAGTGCCTCTCCACCTCTCTTCAAACCCCACTTCCTTCTAGCACTGATGATGTAACCTAGTTGGGTCATGAAACATCTGCAAGAAAACCAACTTCAGAGGACGTCAAGGATCTCACAGTGCACCTCTGAGCTACAAATATTCTCTTCTATTGATCTTAAGGGTTTTTTTCCTCACTTTAAACTTCTGATACCTCTCGGGATTCCTTACTGGAGCCTTAATGGAAATAATATTTCTTACAAACTGATAGACTTAAAGGTTGAAATGGACCAGGGTAGACCTCAAGCCTGAGCTCTCGCATATTCCAGCGGGAGAGTTTTGCTCGTCCTTTTCTGCAAAGGGAGGGCTTCTTTTCTCCTTGTGTAAAGTGCTTCGCTTTGGGTCTGCCATTGGGGCTGAGGATTTATAGTACAATGCAAGTTTATTTTGTGCAACATCTTTCACAGCTCCTCTCCCTGCAACCCCCCTCCCCCCTCTCCTTCTGAAGATGTTGCAGAGTCAAATAAAACCAGACAGCTCGGGGCATAAATTCTGTGAAAGTTCTGGCTCCGAGACACAGGACAGTGAATAAATTGAAGCATTCAGTCATAAGGCTATTAAATGAGGGAGAGAGAAGCATTCATGAGCAGGAATGATACATTTAACTTCGAAAGCTGAAATGAAAAGTGAAGGAGACAGAGAGAGACAGAGAAAGAGAGAGAGAGAGAGACAAACAGACAGACACACACACACAGAGAGAGAGACAGAGAGAGAGACAGAAAGAGACAGACACACACACACACAGAGAGAGAGAGAGACACAGAGAGAAAGAGAGAGAAAGAGAGAGAGATAGAAACAGAGAGAGACAGAGACAGAGACACAGAGAGAGAGAGACAGAGACAGAGAGAGAGAGAGAGAGACAGAGACACAGACACAATGAGAGAGAGACAGAGAGAGAGAGCAAGCCTTTATTCTTTTTAGAAATAAGTAACCTAACATGCGCGTGCCAAGAAGATGATTTTCCGGTTTCCAGCACATGCATGTGCGCCGGCCAGCTGGTCTTCATGCGCACATGTGCACCAGAAACTGGAAGACAAGGTGGCCAGTGAACATATGGCTCTGCATGCCACTAGGTTCGCCATCACGCCGCTACACCATTCTTCAGAATGGAAGAAGCTTCTTGGATGAGAAGCAAAACGTCTTCAAGGAAAAACAAAGAAAGTCCAGTTGCCTCTTGAAAAAGCACCTTTGGGACAACCACGACCTGGATGACTGGGAATCTCCACAGACAGCTGGACAAATGCACAGACCACGAAATAGGATGAACACAAACGAGCAACCAGCAATTTCTAATTTCCAATTTCTAAACCACTCCCCTTGCTTGGAGCAAAATTGAGGAGACATATTCCAGGGCTTGGACCAGCTCTGGGCAGGGCTGACATTAAATGCTGTTTCCTTCTCTCTGTGATAGAATAGATTAGAATAGAATAGAGTAGAGTAGAGTAGAGTAGAGTAGAGTAGAGTAGAGTAGAGTAGAGTAGAGTAGAGTAGAGTAGGATAGGGTAGGGTTGAGTGGAATAGAATAGAATAGAATAGAATAGAATAGAATAGAATAGAATAGAATAGAATAGAATAGAATAGGTAATTGAGTAGGGTAGGGTAGAGTGAATAGAAAGAAAAATTGAATAAGAATAGAGTAGAGTAGAGTAGAGTAGAGTAGAGTAGAGTAGAGTAGAGTAGAGTAGAATAGAATAGAATAGAATAGAATAGAATAGAATAGAATAGAATAGAATAGAATAGAATAGAATAGAATAGAATAGAATAGAATAATAGAATAGAGTAGGAGTAGAGTAGAGTAGAGTAGAGTAGAGTAGAGTAGAGTAGAGTAGAATAGAATAGAATAGAATAGAATAGAATAGAATAGAATAGAATAGAATAGAATAGAATAGAATAGAATAGAATAGAATAGAATAGAATAGAATTTTTTATTGGCCAAGTGTGATTGGACACACAAGGAATTTTTCTTTGGTGCATACGCTCTCGGAGTACATAAAAGAAAAGATACGTTCGTCAAGAATCATAAGGTACAACACTTAATGATAGTCCTAGGGAAACAGTCAATATGAATTTTAAGGATACCAGCAACAAGTCATACAGTCATAAGTGGGAGGAGATGGGTGCTAGGAACGATGAGAAGATTAAGGCTGGCAGATTATCTCCCGATGGCTTTTGAGCTTCGGGGAGCTCAAATGGTCATGGCCTGGACTAGGCCGAGCTTTTGGTTTTCTGCCATATTAGCCCGCAGGAATGTTGGGCCAACAGTCTCTTTAACCATGGAAGAATTACAATCTCAGACGGAACCGACAAAACAAAGCCATAATTGCAGCGGGTGATTCAACAGTATCGTTAATTGACTCATCTCTGGGCATTCCCTTCCATCTGTGGAAACGCAAACTAGCCGCCGTAACCGAGCTGAAATGGCCAGCAGCTTCACCACATTAAACCAAAATACAGCTGCTTTCACGGCATTATCAGGGAGGGTGCAAATGGCCCCCCCGTTGGGTTCTATTTACCACCACAAGAAAATCTTGCGCTTCTCCGATCAGTTCAAATATTTTCACAGAAACACGGAAGGAAAGCAAAAAGAGGGTCAGCTCAGAGCCACAGCTTGCCTTCCTTGATATTAGCGCAATCTTCCTTCCATCTTTTAATTAACCCTCTTAATTACAGCCTAATTAGGATTTTAATTATTTCCCAGCTTTTATAACATATTTTCATCTAATCGTGACTGCGTATAAAGCCACCACCGCCGCAACACACACACACAAGCACCAGAGGTGGATTTTCAGCAGGTTCTGACCAGTTCTGGAGAACCGGTAGTGGAAATTTTGAGTAGTTCGGAGAACCGGTAGTAAAAATTCTGTCTGGCCCCGCCCCCATCTATTTTCTGCCTCCCATGTCCCAGCTGATCAGGAGGAAATGGGGATTTTGCAGTATCTTTCCCCTGGAGTGGGGAGGAAATGGGGATTTTGCAGTAACCTTCCCCTGGAGTGGGGAGGAAATGGGGATTTTGCAGTAACCTTCCCCTGGAGAGGGGAGGGAATGGGGATTTTGCAGTATCTTTCCCCTGGAGTGGGGAGGAAATGGGGATTTTGCAGTATCCTTCCCCTGGAGTGGGGAGGAAATGGGGATTTTGCAGTATCCTTCCCCTGGAGTGGGGTGGGAATGGAGATTTTACAGTATCCTTCCCCTGCCATGCCCACCAAGCCACACCCACAGAACCAGTAGTAAAAAATTTTTGAAACCCACCACTGACATGCACCAAAACCTACGTACTCGGGGGTCTGTGTATTTGCAAAATATACGGCTATATTTTCTGCAATGCATTAGGAAGCTGTCGGGTTGCCAAGGAAATACATGAAACCCAGAGAATTCTGGAAAAAAAAAAAAAACAGCCCTGGGAATGTTTGAAAAGGTTGTCTTCTTTCATCCGATTGGCTCGAACCTAGAGATAACCTCGTGCTGGGAGCAGTGGTGAGTTGCTACCAGTTCACCCCAAATCGGGCGAACTGGTAGCGGCGGCAGTGGGAGGCTCCACCCACCTGCCCAGACGTCTCTGCAACGTCTTAGTTTAGCAAACTAAGAGGGATCTTAAGTTCTTGAGAACTTGCAGTAATGGTCACCACACTTAGTGGGCAATGTTTTAATTTAGAATAGAATAGCATAGAATAACACAATTGGAAGGGACCTTGGAGGTCTTCTAGTCCAACCCCCTGCTTAGACAGGAAACCCTATACCAGTGATGGCTAACCTCTTTGCCATCGCGTGCCAGGAGACGGGGGGGTGGGGGAGGGTCATGGCGCATGTGCCCACGTGCATGTGTGCGCAACCCCCCTTCCCCCCCTTCCTAGAGAGGAGCCTCTCTAGGAGCCTCGCTAAGAGTCTCTGGAGGCTGGGGACAGCAAAAAAGTCACTTCCTGTCCCACCAGGAGTCGGGAAATGGGCCCTTTCAGCCTCCGTAGGGCCTCCAAGGGAGTGGGAAAGGCTGTTTTTGCCCTTCCCAGATGCATAGAGAGGATCTGGAACTAGGTAAGAAAGAAAAACGGGCCTTGCCCACCCACCCCTCCCCAGGCCCTCCAGAGGCAGGAAACAGCCTGTTTCCCTACTTCTGGTGGGCCCAGAAGGCCCGAAAATCAGCTGGCCAGCGTGCGCATGCGCCCCAGAGCTGAGCTGGTGTGCCCACTAATATGGCTCCGCCTGCCACCTATGGCACGCGTGCCATAGGTTTGCCATCACGGCCCTATACCATTTCAGACAAATGGTTATCCAATCTCTTCTTAAAAACACCCAGTGTTGGAGCATTTACAACTTCTGGTGGCAAGCTGTTCCACTGGTTAATTGTCCTCACTGTTAGGAAGTTTCTCCTTAATTCCAGGTTGCTTCTCTCTTTGATTAGTTTCCAACCATTGTTTCTTGTCCTGCAAGAAAGAGAATAATTTGACCCCCTCTTCTTTGTGGCAGCCCCACAAATACTGGAATGCTGCTTTCATGTCACCCCTAATTCTTCTTTTCTCTAGACTAGCCAAACCCAAATCCTGCAGCCATTCTTCCTATGTTTTAGTCCCCAAGCCTTTGATCATCTTGGTCGCTCTTCTCTGAACTTTTTCCAAAGTTTCAACGTCTTTTTTTGTAGTAGGGTGTTGTGGCTCGTACACAGCCTGTGTGGCTGGTGGCTGATTCTGACAGTGAGGAGGCTGGTGTGGTGCTGCGCCACATTTGAGTCAGACAATGAGGAGGCTGGAGAAGATGTGGTGCCAGAGGCAGGGATTCAGCCAGGGCCTTCAGAAGCTCCAGAAGCTCCCATAAGTGAAGAGGACGAAGAGGAGGAGCCTCTTCTCGATGCACGGGCGCGCAGAGCTGCCAAAAGGCAGGAGTGGCTCCTCAGGAGGAGGTCTCCTCGAGAGTAAGGCTTGGGGCTAATTGGCCACTCCCTTAGCCTATTTAAGGAGGAACACCGACTGAAGCAATTTGCAGGGAACAACTTCGTTCGCTCTCCTTCTCGTCTTGATCTTAGTTCTCTGCAAATTGCTTCTGGGCTTTCTGCCAACCATAGTAAGATTAAGATTATTGGATTATTGTAGGCTGTTAAGAAAGTTAATTAACAGCCTTTGTTTGGGGAAAAAAAAACTTATTTAATTTAGTAAAACTAAGGTTTGTACAGACTTTGTGCGTTCTTTGGGGTCCGTAGCTGGGGCAGAACATAGGCTGACCAAAAATTGGTTGTAGCATTCCGGGTGTGGTCTTACAATTAAAAGGTCCGTAGCTCACAACTCCAAGGGGCATGTCAGATGGACGGTTGGGTTAGCTGTTTGCCGAAGCCACCTTGTGCCTTTGATTGAAATCTGAAGCGACAGACTGGGGATTGACTTCCATCTGCAGTGCCCGTCTCATCCTCCTGGCTGTGTGTACAGATGCAAAATAATAAGGTGTCTGCTTAGGCTGGCGGGGCTGTAGTAGCGAAGGAAGATGGATAACTTTAGCTTAGAGACAATTTGAAAAGGGATAAATACAGGCACCGAGTTATTCACTGCGACGATTTGTAAAGAGTGTTTTTTTTTTTTTAAAAAAAATCTACCTGCCAGGATAGGTTTCCATCATCTCTCTTTCTTCCCCCCCCCCCCCCCCCACCCCATTTGTAGCCTGACAGCCACCTGTGTAAATGGCACTGACTGATGGCTGCAAAGAGGTCCCTTTAATCTCCGGTGCTTTTTTATTTTATTTTATTATTGATTACTTCAAAGGTGTGAAAAACTGATCTTTGGCATTGATTAGGAAGCTGGAAAGGGCGGAGGGCTGGTTGCGATGTAGGGAAAGGGAGAAGGCCAGGATAATCAGATCAAATGGAGCAGTGGTGGGTTTCAAATTTTTTTTTTACTACCTGTTCTGTGGGTGTGGCTTGGTGGGCGTGGCAGGGGAAGGATACTGCATTTCCTCCCAATCAGCTGGGACTCGGGAGGTAGAGAATAGATGGGGGCGGGGCCAGTCAGAATTTTTACTACCGGTTCTCCGAACTACTCAAAATTTCCGCTACCGGTTCTCCAGAACTGGCCAGAAACCTGCTGAAACCCACCTCTGAAATGGAGGCGAGGACCCAAATTTGGGGCCATAGTTGATCTTCTTCTTATCTGAGGCCCCTGAGGTCAGATTGTCAAGGTAGTAACTTCATCAAGAACGCCAACAAGTCAGACAAGAGCATCAAACTTTGGCTTCCAGGAGTTGACCGGGTCGCCATGATGTAAAAAAGATGTTGAGACTCTAGAAAGAGTGCAGAGAAGATGATGAGGGGACTGGAGACTAAAATTTATGAAGAACAGTTGCTGGAACTGGATATATCTAGTTTGATGAAAAGAAGGATTAGGGGTGACATGATAGCAGTGTTCCAATATCTCAGGGGCTTCCACAAAGAAGAGGGACTCAATCTATTCTCCAAAGCACCTGAGGGAAGGACAAGAAGCAATGGGTGGAAACTAATGAAGGAGAGAAGCAATTTAGGACTAAGGAGGAATTTCCTGACAGTTAGAACAATCAACCAGTGGAACAACTTGCCACCAGAAGATGTGAATGCTCCAACACTGGAAGTGTTTAAGAAGAGATTGGACAACGATTTGTCTGAAGTGGCGTAGGGTTTCCTGCCTAAGTAGGGGGTTGGACTAGAAGACCTCCAAGGTCCCTTCCAATTCTGTTATTCTATTCATTCTATTCTAAATTAAAACATTGCCCACTAAGTGTGGTGACCATTAATGCAAGTTCTCAAGAACTTAAAATCCCTCTTAAGTTTGCTAAGCTAAGTCTGCAGTTCCAGTCATGGGATTTTCAGTTCATGCGATCACAACCAGAGGAAGATCATGCAAATTTAACGGGCATAGCCATTTCATAATTCATGTTTGATTAGAAAGATTGCAACAGATATTCGTTCAACATGTGTCCATCCCACCCAACATTCTGAATTATGGTTATCGTCAGGTGAAAAGCTTTGGTTGAGGGGGAGGAAGGGCACAAGAATGATGAAATGCTATTATCTCAATTCATAGTAAAATTAAGTTACTTCAGCTGTCAAAATTTCCCCAGAGAAAATAGAAAATTCCCATCCAGTCGCTTTTGCTGGCAGTCATTCCAGAATCAACTGTTGACAGCAATGAAACTGTCACTATGTAATCTCCAATTAAATATCTAGATTATTTCTAAGTGCTTAATTGACCTTGTTCAGAGTCAGCGGGTGGTTGAATTCATAGACTCTTGAACAAGCTCTTCATCTCTGAAACTCCTAGCTTCATTCTCATTGGATGGACAGAAAGAACCAGTATTGTGTGTTGCGTTGAGTGGCTTTTGATGAGATGGGTGGCTGTCCTAATTTGATTAATAAATGCCTCTCTGGTTAACCCTTATTACATTGTAACAGCTAAGCGAAGCGCCTATCGACATGAGTGATGTTGAGTTGGCCATGCCCACACGGTCACATGACCACCAGCTGGTCATTAGGGCAGAGAACCAGTTGTTAAATTATTTGAATCCCACCACTGACCAGAGGCATCCAGGTGCTTGGCTACCCCTCTCTCACACAGTTGAGATAGGAAAATAAAAATGAAGGAAGGTAACATTTGGGTCTATTGCCTTGAGCCCAGTGGTGAAATCCAGTTTTTTTTACTACTGGTTCTGTGGGCATGGTGTGGTGGGCGTGGTGTGGTTTGGTGGGCATGGCTTGGTGGGCATGGCAGGGGAAGGATACTGTAAAATCTCCATTCCCACCCCACTCCAGGGGAAGGATACTGCAAAATCCCCATTCCCTCCTCACTCCCATGGGAAGGATATTGCAAAATCTCCATTCCCACTCCACTCTGAGGCCAGCCAGAGGTGGCATTTACCGTTTCTCCGAACTACTCAAAATTTTTGCTACCGGTTCTCCAGAACCTGTGAGAACCTGCTGGATTTCACCCCTGCTTGAGCCCCTTAGAGGAACAAAAATTAAGACCCAACTAACATTAAGGATATCCTTATTTATCTCTGCATTGCACACAAACATGTTTAACAGAAGGAGTAGCTGGCTGTTTCTACCCATTGCCACCTTGTTATTAGATTATGTTGCCGTTGTTATGGGGGGCATCTTCAATGGAGTATTTGAGGGGCTGCCACGAAGAGGAGGGGTTTATTCTCCAAAGCACTTGAGGGCAGGACAAGAAGCAATGGATAGAAACTAACCAAGGAGAGAAGCAACCTGGAATTAAGGAGAAACTTCCTAACAGTGAAGACAATGAACTAATAGAACAGAAATTGCCTTCAGAAATTGTAGGTGCTTCATCACTGGAGGTTTTTAAGAAGAGACTGGACAGTCACTTGTCTGAAATGGTCTATAGTCTCCTGCTTGAGCCAGGGGTTGGACTAGAAGACCTCCAAGGTGCCTTCCAGCTCTATTCTGATTGATTGATTGAGTGCAGCCAATGAATTCCTACCTGACCTTCAAACTTGGTTGTGAAATTCTCCATCCTTTCTCCCTAAAGACATTAATAAGACATTTCTGACACGGTGAAACTCCTGAATCAAATATTTTTAGCTGCATACACAAAGGAAGCCCTCCTAAACATGACGAATGCCAAAGAGGTGGGGAAGGCAGGAGAGGGAGGGAGAGAGAGAGAGAGAGAGAGAGAGAGGCAAAGAGAGAGAGAGAGAGAGAGAGAGAGAGAGAAAGAGAAAGAGAGGCAAAGAGAGAGAGACAGAGAGAGAGAGAGAGAGAGAGGGAGAGAGACAGAAAGAGAGAGAGACAGAGAGACAGAGGGAGAGAGACAGAGGAAGAGAGACAGAGGAAGAGAGAGAGAGATGGAGAGAGACAGAGAGAGACAGAGAGAGAGAGAGCTGGAGAGAGACAGAGACAGAGACAGAGACAGAGAGACAGAGAGAGAGAGGGAGGGAGAGAGAGAGACAAAGAGAGAGAGAGAGAGAGAGAGGCAGAGAGAGACAGAGACAGAGAGAGAAAGAGAGAGAGAGACAGAAGCTCCATTGCATTCCTTTTTTCTCTCTCTTTCTCTTTCTTGCTTCCTTGTTTCCTTGACACTCATCGCAGCCCCCTCCTGATCCAACGAAGAGCTGTTATTACTCTGCAGGGAACGTGCCTCCATAAATTACAGGCTGACTCCAGCCAGAGAATTCCCTCTCACCCCCCCCCCCCCCCCAACCCCGCCCGACAGGAAGGAACGAAAGAATGTGGCGTGTGCACACCTCACAGTGAGTTCACGCATACATGCATGGCGCCTGTGAAACGTTGGACCAGGAGACAGATCCATCGGTCTTTCTTGGAAGGTCTTGTCAAAACTTTGAAAGGGACTTATCTATTCTCTCTGATGCACACAGATGCTGGACTTGAGGGATGCAAGGAGATAGTCCCTCGAGTTTTCCATGCATTTTTTTTTTCTGCAGCAACACAAATGTTCATTGCATCTATCCGGCCAAGGGGCCATAATTTGAGGAACCCTTGATTTAGTGCAATATAAAAAAAGCAAATAATTTTTCTGTGGACCACCAAAATTTTCTCACATTTTCCATGGACCACCAGTTGATGACTGCTGTGCTAATCTATCTAAATTGCAAACCGGGGAATTTTATTCACGCCCCACATTTGATTCTCTCTACCGAATCTGCCTTTCTTTCCTTCCTTAAGCACTTGGTTAATAATGTCTACGTATATGTATTGAAAAGAAACTGGAAGCAAGCGATCGCAATGTGTTACCATCTCAATTTGTTGCACCGAGTTTATTGTTTGCGCCCTGCTTTATTTATGCAGTTGTAAAACAGCACTAAAAAAAATAAAAATAAATCTATAATATCTGACATATCGCTCCCCCCTCCCTGGATTTCAAGGGACTACCCTTTGCATAATTCTCCTTAAGAATTAAAGACAATTTAACGTCACTGTCACCCTTATGAAAAGGCACATGCTGAGCAAAATCGCATTAAAATCATTATATTAGGAGAAAAGAATGAAACTGTGTACAAACATCCCTGCAGACTATAATAAAGTTTGCAGACGGATATGGCAGAATGGATTCGAGATTATATAAAAAAAAAAAGAAATACGGAGGGAGGGAAACAGTGAAGGAATTAGACGATCGAGGCATTCATCTCTAGCAAAATGGGTTTGTACAAAATGCCACCAATCGCCTTTAAATTATGGGCCCAGTCTGATTATTCCAATCAATTCAGAAAGTCAAGCTGATTTAATTCCGGACTTCGGCATGCTTCAACTGAAGCATCAATTTGATTAAATTGGGTCAATTCATTTTTATTTAATTTTATTTTTTTACAATTGCTTTAGAAAAAGAAGGTTCCCTGACAAATACAGAAACCCTTAAATTTATTCGGGAACACCAGATCCAATTTGACAATTCGGCTTCCTAATTGGATTGAGAAAGTCAATTCTGCTTGGAGAGTCAAGGGAATTGGCTCCAAATCAAATCTCTGGATAGAAGATTTACACAGCTGTAAGCAAGGAAGTCCAGTTTGATCTAGTGGTTAAGACACCAGGTTAAAAAGTGAGAGATGGTGAGTTCTAGTCCAGCCTTAGCACAAAGGTTGGCCTGGACTAGAACTTCCAGTCTCCTGGTGATTGGCTGAAAGTCTCCAGCCAGCTTTCATATCTAAGGTGGGTCTAGAACTCCCCATCTCCTGGTAATTGGCCCAAAGTCACCCAGCTGGCTTTCATGCCTAGGAACGGGACTAGAACTCCCAGACTCCCAGTGTTTGACTCAAAGTCTCCAGCCAGCTTTCATATCTAAGGTGGGACTAGAACTCCCCATCTCCTGGTAATTGGCCCAAAGTCACCCAGCTGACTTTCATGCCTAGGACGGGACTAGAACTCCCAGACTCCCAGTGTTTGACTCAAAGTCTCCAGCCAGCTTTCATATCTAAGGTGGGTCTAGAACTCCCCATCTCCTGGTAATTGGCCCAAAGTCATCCAGCTGACTTTCATTCCTAGGACGGGACTAGAACTCCCAGACTCCCAGTGTTTGACTCAAAGTCTCCAGCCAGCTTTCATTTCTAAGGTGGGACTAGAACTCCCCATCTCCTGGTAATTGGCCCAAAGTCACCCAGCTGGCTTTCATGCCTAGGACGGGACTAGAACTCCCAGACTCCCAGTGTTTGACTCAAAGTCTCCAGCCAGCTTTCATATCTAAGGTGGGTCTAGAACTCCCCATCTCCTGGTAATTGGCCCAAAGTCATCCAGCTGACTTTCATTCCTAGGACGGGACTAGAACTCCCAGACTCCCAGTGTTTGACTCAAAGTCTCCAGCCAGCTTTCATATCTAAGGTGGGACTAGAACTCCCCATCTCCTGGTAATTGGCCCAAAGTCACCCAGCTGGCTTTCATGCCTAAAACAGAACTAGAACTTACAGCCTTCCAGAGTTTGACTCAAAGTCTCCCACCAGCTTTCATATCTACGGTGGGACTAGAACTCCCAGACTCCCAGGGTTTGACTCAAAGTCTCCAGCCAGCTTTCATATCTAAGGTGAGACTAGAACTCCCCATCTCCTGGTAATTCGCCCAAAGTCACCCAGCTGGCTTTCATGCCTAAAACAGAACTAGAACTTACAGCCTTCCAGAGTTTGACTCAAAGTCTCCCACCAGCTTTCATATCTACGGTGGGACTAGAACTCCCAGACTCCCAGTGTTTGACTCAAAGTCTCCAGCCAGCTTTCATATCTAAGGTGGGACTAGAACTCCCCATCTCCTGGTAATTGGCCCAAAGTCACCCAGCTGGCTTTCATGCCTAGGACGGGACTAGAACTCCCAGACTCCCAGTGTTTGACTCAAAGTCTCCAGCCAGCTTTCATATCTAAGGTGGGACTAGAACTCCCCATCTCCTGGTAATTGGCCCAAAGTCACCCAGCTGACTTTCATGCCTAGGACGGGACTAGAACTCCCAGACTCCCAGTGTTTGACTCAAAGTCTCCAGCCAGCTTTCATATCTACGGTGGGACTAGAACTCCCAGACTCCCAGTGTTTGACTCCAAGTCTCCAGCCAGCTTTCATATCTAAGGTGGGACTAGAACTCCCCATCTCCTGGTAATTGGCCCAAAGTCACCCAGCTGGCTTTCATGCCTAAAACAGAACTAGAACTTACAGCCTTCCAGAGTTTGACTCAAAGTCTCCCACCAGCTTTCATATCTACGGTGGGACTAGAACTCCCAGACTCCCAGGGTTTGACTCAAAGTCTCCAGCCAGCTTTCATATCTAAGGTGGGACTAGAACTCACCATCTCCTGTTAATAGGCCCAAAGTCACCCAGCTGGCTTTCATGCCTAAAACAGAACTAGAACTTACAGCCTTCCAGAGTTTGACTCAAAGTCTCCCACCAGCTTTCATATCTACGGTGGGACTAGAACTCCAGACTCCCAGGGTTTGACTCAAAGTCTCCAGCCAGCTTTCATATCTACTGTAAGATGGGACTAGAACTCACCATCTCCTGTTAATTGGCCCAAAGTCACCCAGCTGGCTTTCATGCCTAGGACGGGAGGACAACACATTATCTCCAGGTGCCTTCATCATTACACCAAACTTTCTTGAGCGGAGGAAGCACTGATTTTATTCTCCCACGGACAACACAACTTCCCTTGTGGGAATAGCCAAAGCATTGCTAGTTCCAGAACCACCAATAACATTTGCCAAACAGCCTTTAAATCTTAACCCTAGAAAGCTAAAGCTTCTTCTAACCCCAGGAATGACAGCTACGTTCAGACTAACTTTCTCCTGCTTGAGCAGGGGGCTGGACTAGAAGACCTCCAAGGTCCCTTCCAGCGATTCCAATTCCTGATACGGTTTGTAGGAAGAGCACATTTGCCAATTTTTACAATTTTCAGCTGTTGTCTGAAATTATTAAAACGGAGTGGCCGGCTTTTCTAGACTCTCGTACAAGCTTCCACAAGTCAGATGTGATATTGGCATTTGGGGAGACAGCGGGAGTTAAAAGGTTGGTAGGTCGAGTGACATCAATAGGCAAAGACATATGTTGCATTGATCTCGATTTGGCAGGTTAAAACAACGATCCATTTACCTGGCAAGAAAATAGGGAATTGGGAAAAGGGAGAATTCGAAGGCCCCCCGTTCAAACGAAGGGGACACAACGTGGTCCACAGCATACAAAATACAGGTAATTTTTGATCTACAACCATTTATTTAGTGACTGTTTTGAAGTTACGGCACTGGGGGAAAACAAAGGACTTATGACTATGTTCACATTTACAACCGTTGCAGCCTTCCCCATGATCGTGTAATCAAAATTGGACAGTTGGCAACTGACTCATATTTATGACAGCTGCAGTGTGGCAGTGGTGGGATTCAAACTTTTTTACTATCGGTTCTGTGGGCGTGGCTTGGTGGGCGTGGTGTGGCTTGGTGGGCATGGCAGGGGAAGGATACTGCAAAATCCCCATTCCCACCCCACTCCTGGGGGAAGGATATTGCAAAATCTCCATTCCCACCCCACTCCAGGGGGAAGGATACTGCAAAATCCCCATTCCCACCCTACTCCAGGGAGAAGGATACTGCAAAATCTCCATTCCCACCCTACTCTAGGGGGAAGGATACTGCAAAATCTCCATTCCCACCCCACTCCAGGAGAAGGATATTCTATTCTATTTTATTCTACTCTACTCTATTCTACTCTATTCTCAGTAAAGATTCTATTCTATTCTATTCTATTCTATTCTATTCTACTCTACTCTACTCTACTCTACTCTACTCTACTCTATTCTCAATAAAGATTATATTCTATTCTATTCCCAGTAAAGATTCTCTTCTCTTCTCTTCTCTTCTCTTCTCTTCTCTTCTCTTCTCTTTCTCTTCTCTTCTCTTCTCTTCTCTTCTCTTCTCTTCTCTTCTACTCTACTCTACTCTACTCTACTCTACTCTACTCTACTCTACTCTACTCTACTCTACTCTACTCTACTCTCCATTCCCACCCCACTCCAGGAGAAGGATATTCTATTCTATTCTATTCTATTCTATTCTATTCTATTCTATTCTATTCTATTCTATCCTATCCTATCCTATCCTATCCTATCCTATCCTATCCTATCCTATCCTATCCTATCCTGTTCTATCCTATTCTAAATGCACTCACAACTGCAGCAAGAAAGATCATAAAATGGAGCCAGACTCGCTTAACTGTGTCAGCAACAGACGTTTTGGGCTCCATTGTGGGTCATAAATCAAGGACTATCTATAAGGGGACCAGTCGCTCAAGAGGAGAATGTGCATTGCTACAAAACTCAGTGAAGATGAATTCTTTGCTTGTGCAGCATTACCCAATTGAGTAAAGGACTTAGGAGCGCATGGCAAGTTAATTTACTCCCCTTCTTCCCGCTGATTCTCCCTAAACGGTTTTATGGAGAAATTTTCAATCCGCGCATTGTTTGCACATCTTGTACACCAAATGCAGCAACGCAACACTGATTTGTGTTCACATCCAGATAAAAATTAGATCTCCTTCACAGCTAATCGGGCTTTTTAGCTGTGTAATGCTAAACAGCTTTTTATTTTATTTTTTTTGAACGTTAACCCAGTTTACTGCTGACAACACTAAACGGTTGACTAACATTAGCCACACTGGAGATTCAGAAATTGGATTATTCAACAGATTCCAGTGTCCCACAAGCCTGTTCGTTAATGGTGTGCTACTGCATTAAACTATTAATGAATGAATATTGAATAAAATCCTAACAAATGAGAACTCGGGCTTTTACAAAATGCAGAAACCTCTGCAGTCTATGGTGAGGATTACTGAGCCAATCCTCCTTTCAAAGGCACAACGGAGACATCCGAACACTCGCTGAATATCTGATCATCCGTCAACGGTTAACAGCAGATTTACAGAATAAAACAGGGTCTCTCCAGGTGATTGTAGCCTCGGTCCAAAGCCAGCTGTTTGGCCATCCGTGATAGATTGAATCCCATGGTGAGCCGCTGGGATGCCAATCGGAGCGAAGGCTTCAGCCGTCCCACCCTCAATCTTTGATTAAAACATGGCAGCCTCCTGACATGCCATCACCTGCTTCTGACAGCTCAGAAATGGGCAATGGATGAGATCCAGAGCAGAAGATGGATCTTCGCCAACTTTCTCCCGTGCAGAGATCAAGAACGTCTCTAGACATTGATAGCAGGCCTGAAAGCGCCATCCTAGAAAATGCAGACTTGATTGACAGCCATCAGTTAAACTTTGTCAGGCCTGGAAGCCATCTTTCACATTGGATCTTCAGGCCTGCCACATTGAGTGCTGTGGGAATACAGGGAGGGGGGGATTGTATGGAGTAGGGGAGATAGATAGTCATAGTTCCTATCTCAGAGATAGTTCCTTTCTCTGAGAGTCAAGGACATCTTGCCCTGCACCTGGAGGGATGTGACTGGGGGGCATCTCCAGTTGGGATGGTGCATTGATTGGGCCATGTGATGGACACGTAGCTCCTGGGCAGGGACTTAGACTTTCCTATGGGTTTTGTTCTGTCCTCGGCTTCCTTAGAAATTAAACAGCACAAACTTCGTCCCGGCAAACCTCTTTAATTCCTATGTAAATTACTTTCATTTACAGTCTCTCAGAGGAAGGTTATCAACATCCACCTGTCTCATGTGGAATGCTGCCAAAGAGCTAATTTCCAGATGCAGGGCAAGGCCAAACTTGGCACAGAGTCACAAACAGAATTTTCAAATCTTGAATCAGCCAGATGGACTAATTGCTTCCTGCAAAAACGTACGTCCCGTTCACTTCTCTTTTATGTCTTATGGGAGGGGCCAATCACCTCCAAGCCTTACTCCCAAGTCGACCCTGTTTACTTAATTGTTCCTGACTCCTGGTCAGCTCTGCGCATGCACACACTGGGAACAGGTTCCCACTGTTCTTCTGCCTCGCTGATGTCAGACTCCAGAGATTCTGGAGGCAGCAAAGAACTAACAGATGACCTTGGCCCCCTTTCTACCTCTGACTCAGAGCCCTTGTCCGAGCCTTCCCCAGACTCCAGGATTGGCCCACATTCCTCCCCAACGTCCTTACTGTCCGACTCTGCTGCCAATTCTGCTGGCTGCTGGCGGGCCACAACACGTTTCCTATGGGAACCCTAACATGCTTCAACCATCCTTTAGAATCTATGAGCAGTGAAATCAATCTAGATAATCTTCAGTTTATGTTGTGACCCAGGCCCAAGTACTTAGTATTAAATACAAACAGACTTTATTAGAACAGTGGAGAATGAACTCATTCTCAGCATAGCCCAAACTAAATTAAAGCAAATTCTTCAAAACACCATTCCTCAGTTTATCACCGACCTTGGGATAATTAGGCAAACTGCCAAAGGCTTTTCTTGGCAAAAGTTCAGAAGCAGAAGACGCCGACAAGAAATGAATACAGTGAAACAAGAATCAATTCTCTCAATGTTGTTTTCTGGCAAAGAGCTCAAGAGCCGTTGCTGGTCTGTTTTAAGTCTTATGGGAGGGGCCAATTGTCTCTTGGTCCTACTCCCGAGTCATCCTCTCTGCTTTAGCTGCTCCTGCCTTCTGGCAGCTCTTCTCATGCGTACACTAGGAACAGGCTCCTCCTGTTCCTCTGCCTCTCTACTGTCAGCCTCTGGAGGCTCTGAAGTCTGCACGTCACTCCCCGATGGTCCTGGCCCCATCTCTGCCTCCGACGCAGAGCCCTCATCTGGGCCTTTCCCAGCCTCCAGGACTGGCCCATGTTCCTCCCCAGCCTCCTCACTGTCTGACTCAGCTGCCAGCTCTTGTTCTTCCTCAGTCTCATCACTGTCCAGCTCCACTGCTAGCTCCACAGGCTGCTGGCAAATCACAACAACTTACCACCCTTTGTTTGAAATTACAACAGCACTGATAAAAGTGACTTAGGATCAGTTTTCACACTTAGGACCATAGCAGCATCCGCACGGTGACGAGATCAAAATTCGGATGCTTGGCAACGGGTTCAGATTTACAATGGTTAAAATGTCCAGGGGTCATATGTGAAGGGGAAGAGATTTGGGGGTTCGAATAGACCGTGGCCTGATAACGCACACAAATGCATTAGCATGGAAGCTGATTGAGAAGTCTTGAGAAAGTATTTTAATAAAAACACATAAAAACAAAACCTTCAAAAAGGCATCAACAGCCCAAAAGATTTCTCCTCTCAGCCAAGTCCATTTAGCAGCCTTCTCCTGTAGGTCTTCTCAGGAGCAAGGCAGTGACTCAGCTCTTTGTAATGGCTCCAGCTCTGCTGGGCATCTCTGCAGTTCTCTCGCTGAAGATCTCAAGCTGCGAGGCTGCAAAGTGGCTGTAATCCTGTTGCTGCTTATATACTGGCCAAGTAGCCATTGGAAAGCACAGGAAACTCAGAGCCAGGAAGCTGTGCTCTGATTGGTTCATTTAAACCATGCAAACTAAACAAACTAAACAAAGAGCCTTGGTAGTACAGGGGTTTAAGGCACCCTGTTATTAAGCTGGTTATTAAGACCAGCTGCCTGCAATTACTGCAGGGTTCGAATCTCACCAAGGCTCAAGGTTGACTCAGCCTTCCATCCTTTCTAAGGTAGGTAAATTGAGGACCCAGTTTGTGGGGGCAATAAGCTGACTTTGTATAAATATACAAAAGGATGAAGGCTATTGCTGAGCACATTGTAAGCCGCCCTGAGTCTTCGGAGAAGGGCGGCATATAAATCAAATTAAAAAAAGAAAAAATCAATTAGTTGCAGCAAAATGCTCAGAGGCTTTTCCTCTGACATCATGGAATCCCCTTTTGCTAACTTCCGACAAGCAGATGTCCCTGGAGATTCTCAATCCTCCAGTTCGTGGTGCTTCTTTCAAGAGGCAACTGGACTTTCTGGTTTTTTCTTTGAAGACGTTTCGTTTCTCATCCAAGAAGCTTCTTCAACTCTGACTGGATGGTGGGGAAGGGAAGGATTGATACTCCTTGCAGACATCTGATATAAATCCTTCCGTTCCCCACTATCTTGTCAGAGCTGAAGAAGCTTTTATATATATATATATATATTTCTTACTTCTTCGTAGGGTTTATGTGTGTTTTTCTTCTAGCCAGGTTTTCCCTACGTAGCCAAGCTGGAGCTACAAAAAAACCTTGGCTAATTCAGGCTGGTGTTCTCGGCTTCGTGCTTCGTGCTTCTAGGAGCAATGTGTCCTAGAAGCACGAAGCCGAGAACACCAGCCTGAAGATGACGAATGAGACTTCGTCGAAACGTTGCCAAGAAACCTCCAATTTTACGCGGGAGAAAACCCGAATAACCAAAGACCTACATACAAACACCCGCGAAAACCTCAGAAAACATATATATATATATATATATATTATATATATATATATATATATATTCTCAGGTTTTCGCGGGTGTTTGTATGTAGGTCTTTGGTTATTCAGGTCTTCTCCCACGTAAAATTGGAAATGTCTTGGCGACGTTTCGACGAAGTCTCATTCGTCATCTTCAGGTTGGTGTTCTCGGCTTCGTGCTTCCAGGAGCAAACACTAACCTGAAGAACCAACCTGAAGAGAACACCAACCTGAAGATGACGAATGAGACTTCGTCAAAACGTCGCCAAGACACTTCCAATTTTACGTGGGAGAAGACCCGAATAACCAAAGACCTACATATATATATATATATATATTATAATTTTTAAACATAATAAAACATAAAAACAACCATCATTCAATACAATCACAGAAAGTGTGTCGATCAGTTAAGATTCTTTTGCGCTTAATCCCAAATCCAAGATTACAAATCATTTAATTTCTCTTATTTGACAATTTTATATATCCCTTTATATTATTATTCTCATTTAGCAATTATTTAACAAAGGCTTATCTCCCGTAAGAAAACACTTCATATATTTTGTCATTACCTTAATTTCATATTTCATACTTTTTTTTTTATTAGTCATATTTCTATGCCGTCCACTCTCCGAGGACTCTGGGCGGCTTACACCAAAGACAGCATACTAAATAGCATATTGCCCCCTAACAATCTGGGTCCTCATTTTACCCACCTCGGAAGGATGGAAGGCTGAGTCAACCTTCAGCCGGTGAGATTTGATCCGCTGATCTGCTGAACTAGCAGTCAGCTGAAGTAGCTGCAGTACTGCACCCTAACAACCACAGCGCCACCTCGGCTCTTACTTCATCTCCGTGCTTTATTATCTAGCCATTGATAAAACAAATCCCATATCAAGTTGGATTGTTTGTCTTCCTGTTCTCTAATTTCAAATGTCAATTTACTCATTTCAGCACATTCCATATTTTCTTAATAACTTCATCATCAGTCGGTATTTTCTCTTTTTTCCAATTTTTAGCAAATGCAATTCTAGCCGCTGTTAAAACATTCACCATTAAATATCTCAATTCTTTATTATACATTTCTGGTAAAATCCCTAATAAAAATTATCTCTGGTTTAAAGTCAATGTGTTTCTTTGTCATTTTGTTTCTAACCACGTGTGGATTTTCGTCCAATATCTTTTAGCTTCTGGACATGTCCACCATGTATGGTAATATGATCCTGGAGCCTGATGAAGCTATTTATTTATTTATTTATTTATTTATTTGTTTATTTATTTATTGGTTCGATTGATATGCTGCCCTTCTCCGGAGACTCAGGGTGGCTTACAATGCGTTAAGCAACAGCCTTCATACTTTTGTATATACCTGCTTAGTAGGGCTTTCGCCCCCCCCAAGCGGTGTTCTTTTTTATACAAAGTCAGTTTATTGCCCCCACAATCCAGGTCCTCATTTTACCTACCTCGAAAGGATGGAAGGCTGAGTCAACCTTGAGCCTGGTGGGATTTGAACTCGCAGTAATTGCAGGCAGCTGGTGTTACTTAACAGGGCTTTAGTCTGCTGCGCCACCAAGGCTCTTTAACAGCTGCAGTGATTCCCTTAACAACTGTGGCAAGAAAGGACATAAAACAGGACAAACCTTACTGAAGAAATGTCTCACTTAGCTACAGAAAACCTTGGCTCCACTGTAGTTGTAAATTGAGGAATATTCATATATATCGAAGGAGAACCTGAGCAATTCAGGACTTCTGTCCCATTGGTGATTCCTAGAGGTTTTTTTTTTTTTTAATGATTTTCTTGTTTCATTTTTTTAGCCGTCCCTTAAAAACATTTCCAACATGAGTTGGTGTGTTGCAAATTCATCAGGGGGATGTTTTATCCCAATTACCTCCAGTGTAACCTTTTACGGCGATCACTTTAAACAGCGCGGTTATTACAGGAGCTGGTTTTCAGCCACCGGTGATTTAGTTTTAGTGGGTGGCTTTTTTATGCATCAGTGTGAACGCGTCTCTCCAAGGGGAAGAAGCATTGAATAAAGAATAAAGAATGGCAGATAAACGAGGTAAATGGCATTCAATTCGAGCCCGCAGTAAAAAGAGAAAAAAAAGAAGCAAGGAAGAAGCAAAGAAAAAAGTCTTCAAAGGATGCTCGGTAGTTAATCTCCTTCCAATGTGAAGCCATTGAAAGAGGTAAAGATATTCCTTGTGGCTAAAATAGAACAGATATGGTTTTCATATAAATGAGATTCCTTCCTTCCTTCCTTTCCTCCCTTCTTCCATCTCATTCCACCTACTTCCTACCTTCCCTTCTCATTCCCTCCCTCCTTCTCATTCCCATCTTACTTACTTACTTCCCTCCCTCCTCATTCCCATCTTCCTTCCTTCCTTCCTTCCTTCCTTCCTTCCTTCCTTCTCATTCCTATCTTCCTTCCTACCTTCCCTTCTCATTCTGATCTTCCTTCCTTCCTTCCTTCCTTCTCATTCCCATCTTCCTTTCTTCCTCCCTTCCTCCCTCCTTCTCATTCCTATCTTCCTTCCTACCTTCCCTTCTCATTCTGATCTTCCTTCCTTCCTTCCTTCCTTCTCATTCCCATCTTCCTTTCTTCCTCCCTTCCTCCCTCCTTCTCATTCCCATCTTCCTTCCTTTCCTCCCTTTCTTCCCTCCCTCCTTCTCATTCCCATCTTCCTTCCTTTTCTCCCTCCCTTCTTCCATCTCATTCCCATCCACCTTCCTTCCTTCCCTCCCTCCTTCTCATTCCCATCTTCCTTCCTTCCTTCCTTCCTTCCTTCCTTCCTTCCTTCCTTCCTTCCTTCCTTCCTTCCTTCTCATTCCCATCTTCCTTCCTCCCTTCCTCCCTCCTTCCCTCCCTCCTTCTCATTCCCATCTTCCTTCCTTTCCTTCTTCCCTCCCTCCTTCTCATTCTCATCTTCCTTCCTTTCCTCCCTCCCTCCCTCCCTCCCTTCCTCCCTCCCTCCCTCCCTCCCTCCCTCCCTCCCTTCCCTCCCTCCTTCTCATTCCCATCTTCCTTCCTCCCTCCCTCCTTCTTATTCCCATCTTCCTTCCTTCCTTCCTTCCTTCCTTCCTTCCTTCCTTCCTTCCTTCCTTCCCCTTCCTTCCTTCCTTCCTTCCTTCCTTCCTTCCTCCCTCCCTCCCTCCCTTCCTCCCTTCCCTCCCTCCTTCTCATTCCCATCTTCCTTCCTTTCCTCCCTTTCTTCCCTCCCTCCTTCTCATTCCCATCTTCCTTCCCTCCTCCCTCCCTCCTTCCCATTCCCATCTTCCTTCCTTCCTTCCTTCCTTCCTTCCTTCCTTCCTTCCTTCCTTCCTTCCTTCCTTCCTTCCTTCCTTTCATTTTCCAAAGCAGGGTAGCAGTACAGTTCACGTAAATTTAGGAACTCCTAAATTTCACAATGCAGCACACCAGCCCAAAAACACACACACAAAAATATACATCTTTAGGAAAAGCTACCCTTTGAATGTTTTGTAAAAATAACACGTTAAGTTCAGTACATATATTATGAAAGTGCAGAAAGAAGGACATATTAGAGGAGAGGAATTAAAAAAAACAAACATCTGCTTTAATTTTATTGCTGACTTTGTGTTTTAAAACACAATCACAAATGCTGGGTATTAATTGCAGCATCAATTACCTCCTACCGAGGATTGGTTATCTTTTGAAAATACGGCCTCGCCATTTCCCTTATTAATTTCCCCCAGCCTTCGAAACTGCTAGATGTATTTGGCGGTTAATATACAAGCAATTAAATTTTGATCCAGAATCACATGAGAAATTGACGTGGTGGAAAAATCCAAACACAAAGACAGCAGAGGCAAGATTCTCGTGGAACACCTGGGGGAAATAAATAAATACTTCAAATCGGTTGATTTGTAATTCTTGTTTTAAAGGCTCTGGGAGTTTATGTTCTGATGACAATTTAACAGGCAGCTGGAAATATCCACAGGTATTTCTTGACAATTAGGACCAAAACTTCCATTGCTAAGGAAAGAGGCCATTAAGTGAAGCATCGCATGATTGTGCCAGATTTTATTATCTTTTTTTTTGCCAAGGTCATTAAATGACTCACATGGTCATTCAATGAATCACACAACTGCTAAAGGAATCCAGCTTCCCCCATTGACTGGGGACACTGAGACAGTGCAAGTACGTGGAAGTCAGAGGTGGGTTTCAGCAGGTTCTGACCAGTTCTGGAGAACTGGTAGCGGAAATTTTGAGTAGTTCGGAGAACCGGTAGTAAAAATTCTGATTGGCCCCACCCCCATCTATTCTCTGCCTCCCGAGTCCCAGCTAATTCAGAGGAAATGGGGATTTTGCAGTAACCTTCCCCTGGATTGGGGAGGGAATGGAGATTTTAGAGTATCCTTCCCCTGGAGTGGGGAGGGAATGGAGATTTTGCAGTATCCTTCCCTGGAGTGGGGAGGGAATGGAGATTTTGCAGTATCCTTCCCTGGAGTAGGGAGGGAATGGGAATTTTGTAATATCCTTCCCCTGGAGTGGGGAGGGAATGGAGATTTTACAGTATCCTTCCCTTGGAGTGGGGAGGGAATGGAGATTTTGTAATATCCTTCCCCTGGAGTGGGGACTTCCTTCCTTCCTTCCTTCCTTCCTTCCTTCCTTCCTTCCTTCCTTCCTTCCTTCCTTCCTTTCTTTCATTTTCCAAAGCAGGGTAGCAGTACAGTTCACGTAAATTTAGGAACTCCTAAATTTCACAATGCAGCACACCAGCCCAAAAAACACACACACAAAAATATACATCTTTAGGAAAAGCTACCCTTTGAATGTTTTGTAAAAATAACACGTTAAGTTCAGTACATATATTATGAAAGTGCAGAAAGAAGGACATATTAGAGGAGAGGAATTAAAAAAAACAAACATCTGCTTTAATTTTATTGCTGACTTTGTGTTTTAAAACACAATCACAAATGCTGGGTATTAATTGCAGCATCAATTACCTCCTACCGAGGATTGGTTATCTTTTGAAAATACGGCCTCGCCATTTCCCTTATTAATTTCCCCCAGCCTTCGAAACTGCTAGATGTATTTGGCGGTTAATATACAAGCAATTAAATTTTGATCCAGAATCACATGAGAAATTGACGTGGTGGAAAAATCCAAACACAAAGACAGCAGAGGCAAGATTCTCGTGGAACACCTGGGGGAAATAAATAAATACTTCAAATCGGTTGATTTGTAATTCTTGTTTTAAAGGCTCTGGGAGTTTATGTTCTGATGACAATTTAACAGGCAGCTGGAAATATCCACAGGTATTTCTTGACAATTAGGACCAAAACTTCCATTGCTAAGGAAAGAGGCCATTAAGTGAAGCATCGCATGATTGTGCCAGATTTTATTATCTTTTTTTTGCCAAGGTCATTAAATGACTCACATGGTCATTCAATGAATCACACAACTGCTAAAGGAATCCAGCTTCCCCCATTGACTGGGGACGCTGAGACAGTGCAAGTACGTGCAAGGCAGAGATGGGTTTCAGCAGGTTCTGACCAGTTCTGGAGAACCGGTAGCGGAAATTTTGAGTAGTTCGGAGAACCGGTAGTAAAAATTCTGACTGGCCCCACCCCCATCTATTCTTTGCCTCCCGAGTCCCAGCTGATTGGGAGGAAATGGGGATTTTGCAGTATCCTTCCCCTGGAGTGGGGTGGGAATGGAGATTTTACAGTATCCTTTCCCTGCCATGCCCACCAAGCCACGCCCACCAAGCCATACCACGCCCACCAAGCCACACCCACAGAACCAGTAGTAACATTTTTTGAAACTGCAGTCCAAGGGACTTGCAGTTGTCTTCTCCAGCACCAGAGTTCAAAGGTCTCAATTCTTTGGCACTCAGCCTTTCTTATGGTCCAACTTTGACAAACCATACATTGCAACTGGGAAAACCATAGCCCAATACAATCTTGGAAAGAAATACGATAGTCAAAGATGCAAATGTGATGTTGGATTATATTCCTAAAATATAAAATTTATAGTTTTATGGAGAGACTTGGCTCTGTCAAGATTGGAGCAGGGCGAAAAGGATAATTTTATGCACACAGAAAGAAATTTCTGATACCAAGAAATGAATTCAGGATATCTATTTTTTAAAAAGGGTTTATGCTTAAAAAGTAAGAAGATGCAATAGGCATTTGGCCTACATTTAACAAGTTAAGGAATTGAATTAAATCTATATTGATGCTAAATAGATATTATATAGATTTATTATAACCCTAACCCTAAACCTAACCCTTCCTTCCTTCCTTCCTTCCTTACTTACTTACTTACTTACTTACTTACTTACTTAGCTTATTTTAATCACTAAAGATACATGTGAATTCCATTTCCATTGTATAATCTCTACTGTATTTTCCTTCTTGCTGGTTTTTCTGAATTACTCACTTTAAAAGTCAATGGTTTTTATTTTTCTTCCTTAAAAATATACAAACTATTGTGCTTCCTATCTTTTCCAGACTCTAAGATAAATTCAGAAATAGGAAAGCAACCCCTGAACAATGAAGATTTTTTTCCCTCCCAGTCAAATCAAAATCTCATTGTGCAAGGTGCGGGGAAAGAGAAAATTAAACCCCAAAAAATTGTTCATCAATTAGGGGAAGTGGTTTTGCTTATATCACTCCCTTGATGGACTAGAAGAGGTGGCCATTGATCTGGTTCTGCATTTCGGGATCTTTGAAAATTCAGCCAAACTTCTGCAGACAAAAATTGGCAGCCGAATCCACGAGATCTTAGAAAGAAACGGATGCTTTTGTACATAACGCCAATGAAATTTGCAAGAGGGATGGAAGCTCAAGGAACGTTTAATGGTGCCATCAGTAGAACAGCGAAAATGGAACTGTTTTTGTTTACCACCTGGCAGCTGTGAGAGAAAAAAAAATAAAAATAAGATGGAATAAATGGATTAATGCCCTGAAAGAAATGCCTTTAGGCTCAGGTTTCAAACCTTTTCAGACCCATGAGGAAGAGTAAACAACTTAACTTTCTCCATTAGAAATGAGCCCGGGATCTATTCTGTGTATAATACTATTCAGTTTAGGACTTAAAGTTATAAAAACGAAGCTTACAGTCTGTGTGATGTATTGTCCTTGATGATGGATAAGGAAGATTTTACCATATCTCAACACCGAATGCAGTTTTGTGTATTTCCCTCATAAAGATTTGTTTTCTTAGCTTCTGCCCCGTTTCAAAGATCTTGCTGAATGCTATTCTTGTCTTCAGAAAATTGGTGCTTTTCTCTTTTCCTGCAAATCTCGTAACGATTTCCCTCCCTCCTTTCTTCTAAAGTCAGAATCATTTAGAAAAAGAAGTTTAAGAAAACCAGGCCAAAGATAAAGAACAATCAATGGCATTTGAAATTTCCTTCCTATTTAAAGAGAAAATATGATGAATCCCCATCCCCAAAAAAACTTTGGATAGCAAATCAGTTAAGCAGCTGGATATATATTAAAAAATGTATTCAGAATATTCATCAAGTTTCCCCATCAGATGGGAGGGGAATTTTGAATGGGAAACCATTTTGGTTTTTAGGTGGAATCAAGATAAATTATGTCTGGGGCTTTCCCACGATCCATTAAGCTCACAAGTCAGTTGTTTAAATTGATTAAGAAGTCTTTAATCACTACCTTGGTTGTAGTGGCGTTCACAAATCAGCTATTCTATCATCCTATCACTGGGGATGCGGTGGCTCGGTGGTTAAGATGCTGAGCTTGTCGATCGAAAGGTCGGCAGTTCAGCGGTTCGAATCCCTAGTGCTGCGTAATGGGGTGAGCTCCCGTGACTTGTCCCAGCTTCTGCCAACCTAGCAGTTCGAAAGCACGTAAAAAATGCAAGTAGAAAAATAGGAACCACCTTTGGGGGGAAGGTAACAGCGTTCCGTGCGCCTTTGGCATTGAGTCATGCCAGCCACATGACCACGGAGACGTCTTCGGACAGTGCTGGCTCTTCGGCATTGAAAGGGAGATGAGCACCGCCCCCTAGAGCCGGGAACAAGTAATACATATGTGCAAGGGGAACCTTTACCTTATCACTGGGGTGTTATTTTTTAATTTCTCTGTTTAGCATCTGATCTCCTTGTACCAGTAAGGAAAAGGCCCCAAAAGGTGCAGATTATTGAGAGCATCTGGTATTCAGCAACAAATGAGAAGAGAAAGAATGCAAGTCTAAATCCCTAATACATGCTTTGCTGTGCTGAATCCAAACCCAGTTGTGTTAAATTTAAACTAGTTACTTTATTGTTTTTTGCCTGTAATACAGGAATCTCTCCAGACTGGCAGTTTTTGCCTGGGAAAAACTAAATAAGTCTCAAAGGTGTTGGGGGAGGGAGAGAGAGGCAGATCTTGCCCTCTTATGTTTATATAATGAATCCAGACTAATTCCCTGCTTGATCCCTCCTCCTGACCAGGACAGTTGCTTTTCAACACAAATTACAGACTTACTTTCTTTCTTTCTTTCTTTCTTTCTTTCTTTCTTTCTTTCTTTCTTGGTTCAATTTATATGCTGCCCTTCTCCGGAGACTCAGGGCGGCTTACAATGCATTAAGCAATAGCCTTTATATTTTTGTATATACCTGCTTAGTAGGGCTTTTGGGGGGGCCCCCACAAGCAGTGTTCTTTTTTTATACAAAGTCAGCTTATTGCCCCCACAATCCGGGTCCTCATTTTACCTACCTCGAAAGGATGGAAGGCTGAGTCAACCTTGAGCCTGGTGAGATTTAAACTTGCAGTAATTGCAGGCAGTTGGTGTTACTTAACAGTACTTTAATCTGCTGTGCCACCAAGGCTCTTATCAATAAAACCTATCGATTTAGGCAGAAGATACACAAGCAACGTTTGTATTCAACTTTCTTTTGATTTTAGAAATGCTGTTTTGCACAAGTCTCTCTAAGAAAAGGCTGGCACAGTTTGCCAGAGCCTTAGATCAAAATCAAAGACCTCGGAGTATTCATCTCTAATGATCTAAGTGCCAGAGCCCACTATAACAATATTGCCAAAAAGGCATTAAGAGTTGTTAACCTAATCTTGCGTAGCTTCTTCTCTGGTAATATTGTACTGATAATATTGCTAATATGGCTTCCAAAGCTGACTCTAACTAGAGCATACAAAACATTTGCTAAACTAATTCTCGAATACAGCTCATCTGCCTGGAACCCGCACTGCATATTGGACATAAATACAATTGAGAGAGTTCAGAGATATTTTACGAGAAGAGTCCTCCATTCCTCTACCCGCAATAAAATACCTTATGCCACCAGACTCCAAATTTTGGGCTTAGACAACTTAGAACTACGCCGACTTCAGTCTGACCTAAGCATAGTACATAAAATTATCTGCCACAATGTCCTACCTGCCAATGACTACTTCAGCTTCAACCACAACAATACACAAGCAAATAATAGATACAAACTCAAGGTAAACCGCTCCAAACTCGATTGCAGAAAATACGACTTCAGCAACAGAGTGGTCAATGCCTGGAATGCACTACCTGATTCTGTGGTTTCTTCCCCAAAACCCCAAAACTTTAACCTTAGACTGTCTACCGTTGACCTCACCCCATTCCTAAGAGGTCTGTAAGGGGCGTGCATAAGTGCACCAGCGTGCCTACCGTCCCTGTCCCAATGTAAGTAGCCTGGTGGTGCAGTGGACTAAACTACTGTTAAAGTAGTATTTAGCTGCCAGCTGTCTGAAATTACTGCGAGTTCAAATCTCACCAGGCTCAAGGTTGACTCAGCCTTCCATTCTTCCGAGGTAGGTAAAATGAGGACCCGGTTTGTGGGGGCAATAAGCTGACTTTGTATAAAATAGAACACCGCTTAGGGGAGACAAAAGTGCTACTAAGCACTTACTAAGCTACTAATGCCCACCAAGCCACGCCCTCAGAACCGGTAGTAAAAAGAAAAATTGAATTTCACCAATGCCTAACTCCCAGATCTGCTTATTCGAAATCTCACTTCACTTGCTCTCCGTGGCTCTTCTCCCCTCCTGCCTTGTTCCAGTCTTCCTTTTAACACACTCTGTGTGCAATCACACTCTGCACAAAATGCAGCCCGGGGGAGCCGAAGCGACAGCGATTACTCTTTGGAGAGCTCTACTACCTTAATGCAGAGTGACATCAGAAATCATCAGGTGATGCAACGCACATGGACAGCAAGGCCCGAGGGGCTTGGGCTGGCACGTAGTAGAGTCATCTCACGTCCCAGCCTCTGCAGGCTTCTGACATTCCAGGCGATAATTGCTTCCTCCCACCTCAGTCTTGCACGCAAATTAATTTAATATAGGGGAAGATGAAGCTCATCGCTTGATTAGGAACTCCTCATCTTTTGTTCTCTCTTCCCGCAACTCTTTCGAGGGACAAAGGAAATGTTGGAGATCAGCATGGCTCAAGGTGTGCTGATCAAGGCATCAGACGCCCGAGCTGCCTTTGACCTCCGCTCTGAAACTATGTGGGTTTTAGCATCAGTGAGCATTGAGTTATTTACATTTTTTGGGGGGTATTTTTTCTGGAGCACAAGCAGCCTAAAGGAGGAACAGGAGATGGAAGAGAGGAGGTTGGGAAGTTCCCTCCAGGGGTTCCCTCCAGGGGTTGGACCTGTCTTCTCCAGCAAATCTGGAAAAAACAGGATAGGAACAATGTCTTCATCAAGCTGATATGGTAACAAGCGGTGTGAAAAGGCTGGGTGTTGTGGCTCCGTTACCTGAGCCTGTGTCATCATCAGGAGAGGACTCCAAGAGTGAAGGGGAGGAGTTGGCAAGGCCTCCCTCTCCAGGACCCTCCTCTCTGGCAATGCCTTCGGTGTCCGCCGAAGGGCAAGAGATAGGGCCGGGACCAAGCACATCCATGCAGCCACAGATGGACAGTGATGAGGGTAATGAGTCTTGGCTGGATCCACGCCAGCGTCGCAGAGATAAGCGTGCGCAACAGAAGAAAGGACATGCCCGAGATTAGGCTGAGTCACTGGACCACACCCCACAGGATATAAAAGGGAGTGTGGTGGCCAGTCAAACCTTGTGACGAACAAAGCTGAAAGCTTCCACGCCATTCTGCATTGCCGGACTTTTGCTTTAAGACTGGATTATCTCTGGACTTGATTGTAATTATTGAGCTGCTTTCCTTTGATGTGCCAGAAGCGGGGAGAAGTTATCTCTCCTCTTTGTAAATAATAAACTCTTGGCAGGCAGCCACTAGGTTGTTGCCAAGTTCCGTTATCATAAGGAAAAGGATTTTGCCGGCTGGTTTGGTCTTTAACTCCTGAACGTCTGTTGGTGTGTGTGCGTGGGGTTGGGGACAGAACACCCTCCCTATTCCAGGGGAAGGATATTACAAAATCCCCATTCCCTCCTCACTCTGGGGCCAGCCAGAGGTGGTATTTGCCAATTCTCCAAAGTACTCAAAATTTCCGCTACCGGTTCTCCAGAACCTGTCAGAACCTGCTGGATTTCACCCTTGGGGCGCCTATGGTGTCCCCAGCACTCTACCAGCAAAAACGGACTCCCAAGCTTCATTTTCACTGGCAGAGGCACTGCAAGCCGGTCCTTTGCTATTTCCAGGGTGGCACTGCAGGCCAGATCTAAGCACCCCATGGGGCCCCCAGGCCTTGAGTTTGACACCTCGGTCCTAGAGGAAATTCTTCATCAAAAAGAAAAAAAAAGGGAGAGATATGATATTGGGGCTTCTCTCAAGATGACTAGAAAATGTTTCAACATTTTGCCAAGTTCCGTTATCATAAGGAAAAGGATTTTGCCTGCTGGTTTGGTCTTTAACTCCTGAACCTCTGTTGGTGTGTGTGCGTGGGGTTGGGGACAGAACACTGGGAAAGTGAGAGAGTAGACAAGTTGGACTTCGCAAATCAGTCCCGTAAATGCTGAGGAGGCCGCTTCTGAAACATCTGATGGGCAGAAGCCTGTGGAAGTCAGGATTTGTCCCTGCCTTTGAGGTGAGGAGCCATCTCCCCCTTTTCTCTGTGGCTTCTAGCTACTCATCAAGCCTTTGAGGATCAAAGGGATAGGAACCAAGGAAGCCTTTCATAGCTGGCAGCCGTAATAGCAATCTGTGGTGTAGCCTGGATGACTGGCCTTCTTCTTAAAGTATGTACTAATGCTTTCCTCCGGATGATCTCATGGTTCAGCCTCTCCTAGTGTTTAGAAAACAAGACCGGTCAATATTGTTCCAACAGATCTGCATATCTGGTTGATTTTGGAAGACTAGTGTATTTCCATCAATCCCTTTGCTAGCCAAACCCATCAAGGACACTTTGATGAAAATTACCAAGCCTGTCAGTCTGTCTGCTTGTTTGTCCATCCATCGGTCCGTCCGTCCATCCATCCATCTATCCATCCATCCATCCATCCATCTGACTCTTCATCTGTCCCTCCAACTCTCCCTCTCCCTCTCTGCCCCTCCCTCCCCCTCTCCCTCTCTCCCTCCCCCTCCCTCCCTCTCTGTCCCTCCCTCTCTTTCTCCCTCTCCCTCTCTCCCTCTCTCTCCCTCTCTCCCCCTCCCTCCTGCTCTCCCTCTCTCTCCCTCCCCCTCTCTCTCCCTCTCCCTTCCCCCTTCATTGCAGCCATTGGCAAAGAATGACTGTTATATAAGAGAGAAAAAATTACAGATAAGTGAAGAGGAAGTGCTGACTGAGATGAAGGGAGAATACCCGACCAGACTGAAAACAAACAAAAATGTTTAAGTAGAAATAATACCGATTGCATAGCCCAGAAAAGAGGGGACAGGAAGAAAAGAGATGGTAGCTTTTCAAAATATTGGGATTGGCCAGAGGAGTCAAACCGCCATGTTCCAGCTGGGTATCTCTGAGCCAACCTGCGATGCATTTATTTTTTTATTTATTCAGCACATGAGCATACAGTCTAGTATTCCAGGTTTTCCTGAAAGCTTTAAGTACAACTCCCAGGGTCCCGGAAGAAGGACTATGAATGTGCCAGGAATAGAAGATGTTCTTTGTGTGGGAAGCAATGCTAGTACGAATTGCATTGAACTGGCTTGATTTGGCTCATTTCATGTAAAATAAAATTCCTTCAGATTTGGTTTGGTCCAGGTCTCATGCAAATCTTTCTCTTGGCTTGTCTCACATTTGGGGAAGAAGACTGGAGGCATTCCTGCTGCAAAGCAATTGTTGTCCTCGCCCAAGGAATATAGATCAGGGGTGAAATCCAGCAGGTTCTGGAGAACCGGTAATGGAAATTTTGAATAGTTAGGAGAATCGGCAAATACCACCTCTGGCTGGCCCCAGAGTGGGGTGGGAATGGAGATTTTGCAATATCCTTCCCCCAGGAGTGGGGAGGGAATGGAGATTTTGCAGTATCCTGGAGTGGGGAGGGAATGGAGATTTTACAGTATCCTGGAGTGGGGAGGGAATGGAGATTTTGCAATATCCTTCCCCCAGGAGTGGGGAGGGAATGGAGATTTTACAGTATCCTGGAGTGGGGAGGGAATGGAGATTTTACAGTATCCTGGAGTGGGGTGGGAATGCAGATTTTGCAATATCCTTCCCCCAGGAGTGGGGAGGGAATGGAGATTTTACAGTATCCTGGAGTGGGGTGGGAATGGAGATTTTGCAATATCTTTCCCCCAGGAGTGGGGAGGGAATGGGGATTTTACAGTATCCTGGAGTGGGGTGGGAATGGAGATTTTACAGTATCCTTCCCCTGCCATGCCCACCAAGCCACACCCACCAAGCCACACCACGCCCACCAAGCCACGCCCACAGAACCGGTAGTAAAAAAAAAAATTGGATTTCACCACTGATGTAGATGCCTGGATCCCTGCTATTGAATTCCTTAATTGCTGTTAATAGCGCTCCCCCATGCTATAACATTTGCAATTTGTGCCAATACTTCCATTTTAAACAGAGAGTTGTAGATTGGGATTCTCTGTGGTGATCCATTGGCCCTTCCAAATTGGCAAACGCAGGCATATTAACCCAGACCAAAGATTTCTTTTTTTTCCCTGGAAAATGTGATAATCATACGCTGGTGTATTTATTTATTTTACATCAGCATTCAGAATAGGTGCCCAGACAGGTGCCAAAATAGAAAACAAAGAGTTGCCACGGCTGTTTGTTTCCTTCCTCTCTCATGCCAACATTTTCGTGGAGAAAGAGAGACAAAAATGCCTTTTCAGGGCATCCAAATAAGTAAAAAAAAAAAAAAGAGGCTGGTTTGAAAACTGCTGTTTCTCCAATATTCCACCTTATTGAAGGCATTTTAGTGCAGCTGATTCCACTGTGGCCCATGCCAAGAAAAACTCAAGTGTGTTACAGTCGAGCGCACAACTGCGGTAGCAACAACCCCGCAGCACACGAAAGAAGTTGTGTAAGAACATTCTTCAGCCAAGCAAAAGCACACCACAATAGCCCACAAGTCCAAAAAAGCAGAAATGGACTATATACAGTGGGTATCTCAGTACTCAACTGCATTGAAACTCATCGAATTTGGTACTCAACGCGTTTTGAGGTGAAAATGTTGCCCCAGTACTCATTGTTCATTTGGTACTCAACATACAAGCTAGAACTTGTCAGTGAGGCTGCCTTGTGACTCACTACAATATTCCTTACGGGGAAAATGTGTTTGATGCTCATTGTTTTTGGTACTCACCGCAAAATTTTCATGTCAAAATGCATCGTGTACCAAATTCAATGAGTTCCAAAGCAGTTGAGTACCAAGATACCACTGTATATAGTCCATTTCTGCTTTCTGGATTCCTGGGCTATTGTGGTGTGCTTTTTGCTTGGCTGAACCAATCAACAATGAGTACCAAGGTACCACTGTATATAAAACACATAACAAGTGTCTATGCACACACTTATTCATAATACAGTCTGCACTAATCATGATCTGCCATACATTCCCTTGGCATCACACCAATCTGTAAATCACAACAGATTACCCAAACAACTACCGAAAGCATTGTGAGCAGATCCAAAGACCCGATCACCAAAAAAGACAAAACAGGAGTCATCTACAACATACAGTGCTGGGATGTTGGACATCACAATGGAAAGCAGATAGATTGGCAGTGTCAGGGTTTCAACGGATGCCCTAATTAAATCATGAGTCTCGAGCCAAGCTTCAAAAGAAATCCAGTTATTTATTAGGAGCTTCATGTCGGCAGGCTCCCAAGTGAATCCAGCTCTGACCCTACGTAATTTATGCTCCAATTATGACCCTGTTTCCCCTCCCCCCCCCAGGATGTGTCATCAATCACATTTGCCAACGGAGCAATTTAGTGGGTTGAGCAATTTAGTGGGTTGAACAATTTAGTGGGTTGTAGAGGTCACTCCTTTCAGCTGCTGTAGGTAACCCTGGGATACAGCCTTGAGAGAGATAAGCGTGGAATGTGCATCTGTCTTTGGCTGCTGTCCATTTCACCAGTTCCCCATCCCCCCTGGCCTATGGCAACTCGAGAGCAGGCCAGGGATGCTTTGCGAGTTGACAGGCAGGATGCCTCCCTGAACCCCAATTAACAGTCAGAAGGCATCATGAAAAGTCTTTAATAATGTCACACAACAATTGACAAATTCAAACCCCATTTCACTTGGGAAATTGCAAACATTTTAAACCAAGAGAGATCCAAAATTGTAAGAGAATTCCTAGAGGCAGGATGACTCATCGACCATTAACAGATGCATAACTCCATCTATTAACCTTTTAAAAAGGGAAGGAGTCAAAAGTCACAGAAAGGGATCCTTAGGAAAGATCCCCTAAGCATGTCCTCTTCTCATTACATGCTTAACATCCAAATAAGCAGGAACCAAGCATCAAATCTTGATGGTTGGCAGTTCAGCGGTTCGAATCCCTAGTGTTGCAAAATGGGGTGAGCTCCCGTTACTTGTCCCAGCTTCTGCCAACCTAGCAGTTCGAAAGCACATAAAAAATGCAAGTAGAAAAATAGGGACCACCTTTGGTGGGAAGGTAACAGCGTTTGGTGCGCCTTTGGCATTGAGTCATGCCGGCCACATGACTATGGAGATGTCATCGGACAGCGCTGGCTCTTCGGCTTTGAAATGGAGATGAGCACCACTCCCTAGAGTCGGGAACAACTATCATATATGTGCAAGGGGAACCTTTAGCTTTATCTTATCATATAAACAGGAACAGTCAACATAAAATGCCCAAGTCCTAGCTGGTAGGACAAGCCAGAAAATCCCACATCTCATGTATTGGTGCTGCCTAGCCTGAGAATGAAACTTCTGCAGAAAGAAAAGCAAATTCTGAAAACACCAAGAACTCAACGTTGGTTCGTTGGTTGTTTGATTGGCTGGTTGGTTATATTTCTTCTGGATCTCAAGGTGAATAAGATAAGATGTCTCTGCCCCATCTCAATAACCTTGTAAGGTAGGGTGACTGAAAGACAGTGGCCCACTCAAGCCACCTGGGGAACTTCCATGGTTGAAGATAGATGAAAACCAGGAGTCAACATTGATGTACTTTATGAGTCCTATAAGTGCTGTTTCTATGTTCCACACACTGGATCCTTGTGAACAGTTCCATCATGATGCCAACAATTCGTGCTTGTTTTATTTTTTTTCCTGGAAGGTTTTTTTTTTTTAAGCTTTTACTTTTATTTGTCTGCCTTCTCCACCACAATGGAGAAAAAGAAGCTGGCTGTCAGTTGGAGAAAAAGTGGGTAGGGAATAAACAATGCAGCTTTGAGTAAATGGGTTGCTGAGAGCAGTTGGATATATATTTTTTTTCCCTTCTTTTCAGCACAGCAGTTTTAAAAGTGTCTATAGAAAGCCTGCCCCAGAGGCCACTTGAGTGAAGTGGGGAGAATCTTGATAGAAGAATTCTGTTAACAGAAGCTTAAAGTAGCTTTTGCTAGAATCCAAGGGAAGATGGCCACAAGTCTTAGATAATTAAAACAAATAAAATCCTTGGGTGAAGCAAGCCAAAAACATACAACTTCTGGTTTGAAGCCTTACTACCTCGAGAACTTTAACCAAATAAATCCATGGGAGCTACTGAAATAATGAGAATCCTATTCCCCGTTCTCGTCCTAGAAATCTCCGCAAAATAAACAGTGTACAAGTCCTATAAAAATCTACTTTTTCATTGTTGTTCCCATTTCATGGACTAAATGAACCTCAAGTGCCCATTTGAGCCCTCTTAGATCCACCAATCACAGCCATGCACAGTAGTGGTGAAATCCAATTTTTTTTTACTACCGGTTCTGTGGGCGTGGCTTGGTGGGCGTGACAGGGGAAGGATACCTCAAAATCTCCATTCCCACCCCACTCCAGGGGGAAGGATACCTCAAAATCTCCATTCCCACCCCACTCAGGGGAAGGATACCTCAAAATCTCCATTCCCACCCCACTCCAGGGGAAGGATACTGCAAAATCTCCATTCCCACCCCACTCTGGGGCCAGCCAGAGGCGGCATTTGCCGGTTCTCCGAATTACTCAAAATTTCCACTACCAGTTCTCCAGAACCTGTCAGAACCTGCTGGATTTCACCCCTGACGCACACTCAAAAAACCCCAGATCTTTCAATTCTGCAAATTCCAAAGGATTATGTCCAACATCTTGTTCTTCGTTGATAGATAACAGAATAACAGAAGGGACCTTGGAGGTCTTCTAGTCCAACCCCCTGCTCAGGCAGGGAACCTTACACCATTTCAGACAAGTGGCTGTCCAATCTCTTCTTAAAAACCTCCAGTGATGAAGCACCCACAACTTCTGAAGGCAACTTCTGTTCCACTGGTTAATTGTCCTCACTGTCAGGGAATTCTTCCTTGGTTCTAAGTTGCTTCTCTCCTTGATTAGCTTCCATCTGTTGCTTCTTGTCCTGCTTTCAAGTGCTTTGGACTATAGGTTGACCATCCTCTTCTTTGTGGCAGCCCCTTAGATATTGGAGCATTGCTATCATGTCATCCCTAGTCCTTCTTTTCATTAAACTTAGACATATCCAGTTCCTGCAACCGTTCTTCATATGTTTTAGCCTCCAGTCCCCTAATCATCTTTGTTGCTTTTCTCTGTGCTCTTTCTACATGATTCCATTGAGCTGTTAGTACCTGTTGCTATTTTCATGTCTTTTTGGTGATTTTCAAAACCTCTTAAAATCCATCTAAGCCAGGGTGATTTCAATGCATTTTCAGTTACTGGTTTTGGAGAGGGAAAAAAATGAATTCATGCTTAGTGTACAGAAGTACCAGCTCTCCAGAACTGTTTCATTATGAGCCAGAAAAGTCTGATGTGGTTGCTTTTTCTTGTGAAATTATGGAAATATTTTTCAATCACGGGACAGGCACCAACTTGTCTTTCCCTCTAGAAACAAATGGGGGAAAAAAAATAACTTATTTATGTCTCTCCTTCTCGGTGCTGAAGAAACAAAAATCACCCCGAAACAGTGTTGCGTTTAGGAAAGAAGCATTTGAAAATGCCCATCTAGCACACAGCGTATAAAACACACACAAATGTAATTAAAGACATATATTAAAGGCTCTGAATTAATAACTGGGAATACTGGGGGAAGTTGCATTCAGCAAGATCTGCAGATTTCGTTTTTGTTTTAAAAAGCTGGGAATAATTTGACAAACTGGAATAATAATCAAGCACAGGAGAAATGGTCTTAACTCTTTGTACATTGACTAAAGTTCTAGTTGGAGCCAGATGTCCTTCTTCAATGAGTCTTTTATTAATGCTAAGGAGGTGTCATCTGTATCTTGTTAGGAGTAGAACTTGGTCAAATGAATAGCTCTTCTTCTTCTTCTTCTTCTTCTTCTTCTTCTTCTTCTTCTTCTTTCTTCTTCTTCTCTTCTCTTCTCTTCCTCTTCCTCTTCCTTTCCTCTTCTTCTTCTTCTTCTTCTTCTTCTTCTTCTTCTATTCTTTTCTTCTTCTTCTTCTTCTTCTTCCTCTTCCTCTTCCTCTCTTCTTCTTCCTCTTCTTCTTCTTCTTCTTCTTCTTCTTCTTCTTCTCTTCTTCTTCTTCTTCTTCTTCCTATTCTTCTTCTTCTTCTTCTTCTTCTTCTTCTTCTTCTTCTTCCTCTTCCTCTTCCTCTTCCTCTTCCTCTTCTTCTTCTTCTTCCTCTTCCTCTTCCTCTCCCTCTCCTCCTCCTCCTCCTCCTCCTCCTCCTCCTCCTCCTCCTCCTCCTCCTCCTCCTCCTCCATGCATACAAACGTATACATGTGTTTATGTCATAGATAGTCAGTACATAAAGATCGTTGTGTTGGATTAGAAGCTCTTTTCTTACATCCTCCGGCCACTGAAAGCCGGCGAAGGGTTGAGGGACTTTCTCGGCTGTAACACCCCCTAAGTACCTAAGACTGACAGCAGTAAGCATTCAACTCATTTGGGGTTGCAATTTACGTGCCGTTGACATTGGCCGGCCTGGCACCAGTAGGTAATTTAGTATCCCTCTTGAACGAACCTTCCTCTGCCTTCTCAATTCTCCAGGCAGCCTTTCATCATGCCAAGCGCTGCTTTCTGGAACTCTTTCTGTTTCACATCAAACGTCTTCGCGGAGCCATTAAATATTTTATGGCTCACTCTATCTCTCACAAAGGGTTTGGCTTCTCCACAGGAAAAGGATCAGGTACAGGGGTTATTGGAAAGAAGGGGAGAGGCACGAATAACCTGAGTAGAGTGCTAAGCAGGTAACAAGACAAAGAAAGTAGGTAAAAGTCAAAGGAGACATCAATCTGATTCCATGTGTCCTGCAAGATGCTGATGGATCAATCAACACAGGAGAGGGCTGATTTTCTGCCCAGCTCACCATGGGTCTCCAAATGCCAGTCTTAGAGATGGTTTAGCAGCCCTGCACCCACGCTCTGCCCAAGTCAAGGTCATCAGTTTAGGTGAGTTGCTGCTCTCCACTCATTTTCTAATGGACGTCCAGATCTTCAGCCTATAGGGCAGAGTTGGAAGATGGATAAGCTGCTTCCCCTGGACTCCCTGGGAAAGAAACTTGTCAGGATGATTAATCTTCCCACCCACTCCCTTTAAAAAAATAATGACTCAAATAGAAATCCTACCCCCTGGTCAGAGGGCTTAAGAAGATAGCTGAAGAATATTTTTTTTTTCCCCCAAGGAACAAAGTGAAACTGTTAAGGGACAACTAGAAAATACTAAAAGATGTGCCCAATTAAGGCACATCTTCTCCAAGGAAGAGATGCTGTGGACAAGCTTCGGGATATTGGATAGCACAGAAGAAGACAATCCAATTAGTCAATGGTCCAAAGCGTTTGTCAAATCAAGAAGTTTCTGATTTAGGGAGAAAGACAGAGAGAGGCAGGCTCTGCTAAGTGGCAGAGGGTCACTGCAGTCTATGATAAAACACCTTCAAAAGGAGGTGAGACCAATTGAAGAGAAGGGCAGGAGAACAATAAAGAATCCAGAGAAGACGTCGCCTGGATGTAATTCTCTCCCTGTCAGGGCAATGCTACCTATCTCACCTTTCCGTTGTATTTGCAACATGCAACCAGATGCCCAACCATCGAGAGTCTGCCAAAAGCAGAAGGAAGCAGAGCAGAGAAAAACTAAGAAAGAATTGAACCCCCTTAACAACCAGCACGCAAAAAACGCGAACTGAAATGGGGAAGTCTTGACTTCATTGTGGAATGCCCGGAAGAGAAGGAAACAATGGACTCCGGGAGGGAGAAAATTATACTCTCCAATCCGGGTGCAACAATAGAGAAGATGACCTACATCAAAACCTACGGTGAATCAGGTATGGATGGAAAGATTCGCCTAAAAAGAGGCAAGTTTGTCTAGGTAGTGAAGCAGAATTGTATTAAAAGAATGGCCTGCAGCTCTAATAAAATATCAAATGCCCACATTTTGCTTCTAGCTCTGCTCCTTGCCAACTTTCAGATGCACCAGCTATTTCTTCCACCCGTGCAAAAGCATAAAACATTACAGAAAAAGGATAAGAGTCGTCTTGATCGGATTATGCAATAATAGAATGACAGAGTTGGAAGGGAGATCTCGTAGTCCAACCCCTTGCTCGAGCAGAAAACTCTATAGCGGTGATGGCGAAGCTTTTCAGCACCGAGTGCCGTGGTGCACACTCATCTGGGCCGCAACCTGGAAGAGGAGCTGCCAATGGCGCATACGCACCCCCAAAAATGAACTTCCGGTTTCTGGTGCGCGCATGAGCCCTGGCCAGCTAGTCTTCCAGGTTTCTGGCGCTCATGAGCTCACGATGATCAGCTGGCCGGCACACATGCTCATGCAGGAAAACGGAAGACCAGCTCTTCCAGTTCTCGGCACTGCCGCATGCAAAAAAGCCAGCTGATTGTTGCGAGTGCATGCATGCCGGAAACCAGGAAGAGGAACAGGCGATGCCGCGTATGCCAGACGACATGGCTCCACATGCCACTTTGGGCACATGTGCCATTGGTTTGCCATCACAGCCCTATAACATTCCAGACAAGTGGCTGTCCAGTCTCTTCTTTAAAGCCTCCAGTGATGGAGCACCTACAACTTCTGAAGACAAGCCATTTGACTGGTTAATTGTTCTCAGTGTCAGGAAATTTCTCCTTAGTTGTAGGTTGTTTCTCTTCTTATTAGTTTCCATCCAGTTCTTCTTGTCCTGCCTTCTGGTGCTTGGTTGACCTCTTCTTCTTTGGGGCAGTCCCTTAGAAGACTGCTATCATGTCACCCCTAGTCCAGTGGTGGGTTTCAAAATTTTTTACTACCGGTTCTGTGGGTGAGGCTTGGTGGGCGTGGCATGGCTTGGTGGGCGTGGCAGGGGAAGGATACTGTAAAATCTCCATTCCCTCTCCACTCCAGGGGAAGGTTACTGCAAAATCCCCATTTCCTCCTGATCAGCTGGGACTTGGGAGGCAGAGAACAGATGGGGGTGGGGGCCAGTCAGAATTGTTACTACCGGTTCTCTGAACTACTCAAAATTTCCACTACCGGTTCTTCAGAACTGGTCAGAACCTACAGAAACCCACCTCAGCCCTAATTCTTCTTTTCATTAAACAAGAGATACCCAATTCCTGCAACTGTTCTTCATATGTTTTAGTCTCCAGCCCCCTAATCATCTTTGTTGCTCTTCTTTGCACCCTTTCTAGAGTCTCCACATCTTTTTTAATAATATGTTGACCAAATCTAGGTGCTGTATTCTAAGACTTTATAAAGCAGTGCTTCACGTGATCTTGATTCTATCCTTCTGTTAATGTTGCCTTCAAATTTTATAAAATGCTTCTATCGTTGTCCCCTTGTCCATTTGAATTTCCTTGGTTGGTTTATTTCTGCCGTGGTTGTCATTTATGTATCCTTTTCTGATAAGTGACTGCAAGGCTACATAATCAGAATTAAGCATAATTAACATGATTGCTTACCAATCAGCACTTAATATATTTTCCTATGTCGAGAAACTGAAGCAATGTTCCTTCTTACAGCATGTAAGAAAATAAATGTGACGGAAATGTCTCCCCATAAAGCTGTATAAAAAGATGATACCGGGGTACATGTGTCAGTATATCTCTCTCTGCGTGTATCAGTAACTATTATCATATATACCCAGCAAACATATTAAGACTGTGTTTTTTGCAGCTTTTTTTTATCTGTCGGGGGAACAGTTTAATCAGTACAGATTAATTTATGTAGGAAGGAAAGAAGATGCAAATGAGCTGAAACAATGCAAAACTGTGCAGGCTCAAAATCCAAATTAATTTTTAGCATTCTTCTAATTAACCTGGAATTTGGAGCGTAGAGATCAGAACATAGAATCTGTTTCACCGAATTTCTCCTGGGGCTGTCTACCCACCAACCACTACAGACACAAAGCTTCCTCATAATTGGAATCATCATTATAATATTTTGTTGTTGTTGTTAGTCGTAACCCCATGGACAACGTTCCTCCAGGCCTTCCTGTCCTCTACCATCCCCCGGAGACCATTTAAACTCTCGCCGACTGCTTCCGTGACTCCATCCAGCCACCTCCTTCTCTGCTGTCCCCTTCTTCTTTTGCCCTCAATTGCTCCCAGCATTAGGCTCTTCTCCAGGGAGTCCTTCCTTCTCATTAGGTGGCCAAAGTATTTGAGTTTCCTCTTCAGGATCTGGCCTTCTAAAGAGCAGTCAGGGTTGATCTCTTCTAGGACTGACCAGTTGGATCGCCTTGCAGTCCAAGGGACTCGCAGGAGTCTTCTCCAGCACCAGAGTTCAAAGGCCTCCATTCTTTGGCGCTCAGCCTTCCTTATGGTAATATAATATTACTACACTTAAAAAAAAAAAGACACTGACCACCATTTAATGCTTACACCATGATCTGATCTAGTGTGGTTCTAGAAGATCGCCCAAGAGAAAAGGGAGGAGAAGATGAGAAAATTCAACCTTCTTCTCTTAGGGAACTGAGTAGCAGACTTTGGCCAATGCCATCTGATAGCTTCAAATTTTGCCTCTCCTTGGTTCTCCTCCTTGGTTCTCCTGTTTTGCCCCCTATCCGTTACTTTCAAGCACAAGTCAAAAAGAACAGGAGCTTCTGAATGACACCTAGATTATCAATCTTATTTTCAAACTGTCCATCAGCAGTCTCCACCAGTTTTCAACTGAGAAAGTTTTCGTTGAAACATTTTCTAGTCATCTTGAGAGAAGCCCCAATATCATATCTCTCCCTTTTTTTTTTCTTTTTGATGAAGAATTTCCTCTAGGACCGAGGTGTCAAACTCAAGGCCTGGGGGCCCCATGGGGTGCTTAGATCTGGCCTGCAGTGCCACCCTGGAAATAGCAAAGGACCGGCTTGCAGTGCCTCTGCCAGTGAAAATGAAGCTTGGGAGTCCGGTTTTGCTGGTAGAGTGCTGGGGACACCATAGGCGCCCCAGGGGTGAAATCCAGCAGGTTCTGACAGGTTCTGGAGAACCGGTAGCGGAAATTTCGAGTACTTTGGAGAATTGGCAAATACCACCTCTGGCTGGCCCCAGAGTGAGGAAGGAATGGGGATTTTGTAATATCCTTCCCCAGGAATAGGGAGGGTGTTCTGTCCCCAACCCCACGCACACACACCAACAGACATTCAGGAGTTAAAGACCAAACCAGCCGGCAAAATCCTTTTCCTTATGATAACGGAACTTGGCAACAACCTAGTGGCTGCCTGCCAAGAGTTTATTATTTACAAAGAGGAGAGATAACTTCTCCCCGCTTCTGGTACATCAAAGGAAAGCAGCTCAATAATTACAATCAAGTCCAGAGATAATCCAGTCTTAAAGCAAAAGTCCGGCAATGCAGAATGGCGTGGAAGCTTTCAGCTTTGTTCGTCACAAGGTTTGACTGGCCACCACACTCCCTTTTATATCCTGTGGGGTGTGGTCCAGTGACTCAGCCTAATCTCGGGCATGTCCTTTCTTCTGTTGCGCACGCTTATCTCTGCGACGCTGGCGTGGATCCAGCCAAGACTCATTACCCTCATCACTGTCCATCTGTGGCTGCATGGATGTGCTTGGCCCCGGCCCTATCTCTTGCCCTTCGGCGGACACCGAAGGCATTGCCAGAGAGGAGGGTCCTGGAGAGGGAGGCCTTGCCAACTCCTCCCCTTCACTCTCGGAGTCCTCTCCTGACGATGACACAGGCTCCGGTAACGGAGCCACAACAGAGGGAATGGAAATTTTGCAGTATCCTTCCCCTGCCACGCCTACCAAGCCACGCCCGCAGAACCAGTAGTAAAAAAATTTGGATTTCACCACTGAGGCGCTCCCAACACAAGTGACGTCGAGCTGTTCACACCCACACACCCTGACCCCCCCCCCCGAGGTCAAACACAACCGTGATGCGGCCCTCAATGAAATCGACATTTGACATCCCTGTTCTAGGAGGTGTCTCAAATATTTTCTGTGCTGAGGCAATTGCTATGGGCTGATCTTTTGTATATTAAGCTATTTGCATATTTGGAAGAGTCACAAAAAGGTTGAGACACTCCAAATGATACAGACAGAACCAATTGAAAGGGACAATATTGGTCTCTAGTAGATGCCTCCAACTCATATTAGCTTGCAGATGTTTGAACTGATAGTAGGGCTTAACCAAATTTGCACATTTGGCATGAGTCAAATGGAAATAAAGAGGAGCCACAAACTCTAATTTCATCTTCACAGAGGACAAAACGATATGAAAATTTTATGACTAGCAAAACAGGAAATGTTATGTGAGCTAACAGGATTCGTTTCACACAGATGTAGTCAGTTCCAACTTGAAAAGTGCAGTGTCCTTAGATTCAAGGAACATTTGGGTGAGGCCTTCAATAGTATCCAGAACTGTGAGAGATGATTCATGCTCTTTATTGGTGTCACTGATTAGCAAAATATTTGAAAGGAGTGTGGTTTGGAAAATATGCTGGATCCACCGAGGATAAATAAGGAGAATTTCAAGAAGGAGAACTTCTCAGTGACTTTCGCAACCAAGCAGACTTCTTGAAGGACAAGACACAGAAAAAATGGCAGGAGCTCTCTACATTCGATCCTTCAGGATAGCCAGGCTGAAGAGGTCCCAAGACCATATGTAAGCCAGTTGAGTTGTGTTGTGTAGTGGGCTTCAGTAGGCAAGAACCAGACCAGAATAGCTGCAACAGTATTTATCGACTCAAAAATGGAACTGAGGAACAGCAGGAAAATGCCTGTTATTTATACTTTAGGCCAGAGGTGGGTTTCAGCAGGTTCTGACCAGTTCTGGAGAACCGGTAGCGGAAATTTTGAGTCGTTCGGAGAACCAGTAGTAAAAATTCTGACTGGCCCCGCCCCCATCTGTTCTCTGCCTCCCAAGTCCCAGCTGATCGGGAGGAAATGGGGATTTTGCAGTAATCTTCCCCTGGAGTGGATGGGAATGGAGATTTTACAGTATCCTTCCCCAGCCACGCCCACCAAGCCATGCCACGCCCACCAAGTCACACCCACAGAACCGGTAGTAGGCCCACAGGGCCTTAACCAATCATAAAACTAGAAAAAGCCCGCCCACATATGGAATTTCCCTCCAAAACAGTTGGGGTCATCTAAAGCTTAGTTTCACTTTAACACAACTATATACATTCAATACATAATAAGTTGATTTCAACTGATGCTGTGCTTACCATTATTATGTATCCCAGTTCCTCATGCCAATAAATTCTTGAAAAGTTTCAGATGCTGCGAAATTCCAAAAGCAGAGGCAACACATCCATGCAAAGATGGGCTAGGAAAGCTAAAGAGAAAAGCAAAAAATAGAGAGTAACGTTTTCTTCCTGAGAAGGTTTAAGATTTAAGTTCCATTACAATCCCTGCAAACTGATTGAGAAAGATTTTTACTGTTTTAGAACCACGAGTTGGGCAACATCTTCTAGGAGAGGAATCCTCACTGCTTGCTTCCAGATGATGAAAAATGGGGTTGCATGAAACTGACAATTTTGCCTCTAAAGTTAACTTTATTCCATACTTGCCTGATGCCCGTGCTTCGCTATGAAACTATGTGATCGGGCATGATAAATTGACACTTAAAGCCTGAAACTTAATGTAGAATGTGTAACTCCGTAGCATCAGAGCGTGTTAATATAAGTGTGAAGTTTCCGAAAGATGCCTAATTGCAAAGCTTTCAAGTTGCCAATAAGGCAAATGGCAGTTGGAACAGAGAGGGAAGAGGAGTAGAATGTCCCATCTCGCAAGCCGGATGCGTGACGCGCTGGCCACGCCCACGCCCAGTTTAGCGAATAGGTAGCATCAAAGCGTGTTAATATAAGGCAACTAGCAGTTGGAACAGAGTTCTTTTCAGGTGGGGAGGGGGAGTAAAATGTCTAACTCCTTAGCATCAGAGCATGTGAATATAATACTGTATATGAAATACTAATGATCTGATGGTCATTTTGAAAAATCCTTTCTTACCAAGGACCTAGAAGCCAAGAGGAACATACGTGCCAAATTTCAAGTTTGTAGGCTTTACTGTTCTGGAAATTTCATGATGAGTGAGTGGTATTTGGCTTTTATATATTTAGATTTGAAGATTCTGTGCATCTGAGTAAGTTGTCAATAAACCAATGGAGTCTGCATCCATCCTTAGTGAGACAGCATTTCTTTTCAAACTGGGCAGCATTTGGTGCATCTCTGAGTAGAAGATGACATTTTTCCATTCCTGGCATGAGTGCTTCAGGCAGCATCTGTCTCCTGAAAGACACGTTCTCAAGATGTTGAATGGCTGGTTTGTCATGCTAGATTATCACAAAGCATTCCCATAAGAAATGAAATGCTGAAGAAGGAACCTGAGTTCTACCAAGGGAAGCAGATGGACCCAGATGAATAGTTTATCTGAGGGAAGAAAGTCACCACCAGTTTTATGGAGAGCAAATTGCATTTGTGGTGTCCTTGGTGATCTTGGAGCTTGGTCTTGTGGTCCACCAGCAACCTGTGGAGCTGACAGCAGAGTCAGGCAGTGAGGAAGCTGGGAGGAACATGGGCCAGTCCTGGAGTCTGGGGAAGGCCCAGATGAGGGCTCTGCGTCGGAGGCAGAGATGGGGCCAGGGCCATTGGGGAGTGATGCACAGACTTCGGAGTCCCCAGAGTCAGACAGCAGAGGCAGAGGAACAGGAGGAGCCTGTTCCTAGTGCACGCATGTGAAGAGCTGCCAGAAGGCAAGAGCAACTGAAGCAAAAAGGACGACTCGGGAGTAAGGCCAGGAGATGATTGGCCCCTCCATAAGGCTTAAAAGAAAGCAGCAAAGGCTCTTGGGCTCTTTGTAGGAAAGCAACGTTGCTAACTCTGTTTCCGGTCGGCATCTCTTGTTTGTTTCTGAACTTCGTGGGGCTTTGCCAAGTAAGGCCTTTGGCAGGGTGTCAAAGAAGATAAAGGTTGGTGATTATCCCGAAGGACATCTTCCGAAAGACTCATTTTGCAACTAATTGGGACTCAGATGGGAATGAACATAATTTTCAACTGTTACAATAAAATAGGTTTATTTGTGACTAATTGTGTCTTGTAATGACTCAGTAAGCCTAGGTCACAGCACTTGGTTATTTTCTTGCTGACGTTTATTACCCAACTAAGTAACATCATCAGTGACAGAAGGGAGTGGGATTTGCTCTCTTTTTATATACAGTTGTGGCCAAAATTGTGGAAACCTTTTGGGAAAAGTGTATTTCCTAAAACTAGCTAATAACACCACTTTTATTTGCAGTAGTACCATGAAATTATATATCAATGGAAATGCACGAATGTAATGCAATAACTTTTATGAACGATTTGCTATCAGAATAGCAGTTACAATATAAAGAAGAAAAATGAAACCCATAGAAAAAAATGAGATATACAAAAATGATTACCACGTCACTTAGTTGGGTAATCTTTAGCATGAATGACTGCCTTACAACGTCTTCCCATGGAGCGAACCAAGTCTTTGAGTTCTGCAGCTGTTATAATGTAAAACCAAGATTGAACGATGGCTTCTATTAACTGGGTTTTATTGCTGGGTCGCTTCTGACTAACCAGTTTCTTTAGTCGGCTCCATCGATTTTCAATTGGGTTAAAGTCTGGGCTATTCCCAGGCCATTCCAGCCGTGGAATAGGATTATCTTGGAACTCCCCAAAAACGGTGGTGTTATTAGCCATCAAACCTCAAAAATACACTTTCCCCAAAAGATTTCCACAATTTTGGCCACTATTGTATTAGTGGCTTGCAATTGCATTGTCCAAGACTTCCCTACCTTCTCACGGAAAGGCATAGACTAAGCAATCCACTCCAGCATCCGTTTGATATCTCCCAACAGATGAGTTGTTCTTTTTCCTTGGATGTTCCCTCTCTATCTTCTCTCACAATTTCCTATCTTCCAAGATTAAGAGTCTGGTCACCTTGCTCTGAATTGTTTCAAGCAGCTGGCTCTCATGAGAAGAAAAGTCAGTGTCTTCATTTTTAAGAGAAATGATGCGTTCAGTCAGCCAGCTGCCTCTTCCCATGGTGTGTTTGTGCACACGGACACACACACACATTGTGACAGATGGCGGTGCCTTGAATGACTGTCTCAATTTTTATCTTTTCTTATCATCCACGACTTGAGTTCCAAATACTGTAAAACAATGGCCAACTGATAGATCGCCCCCAAAGTGCTAAGCCCCGGTGCTCGTAATAACCCTCCCGAAAGTACAATCAATCAGTGGAGGTGAAATACCTAACGGCAGACTATTTAGTACCCAGGTTACCTGTTCTTGTCAGAGATGGATGGGACTAGAGCTCCTTGCCAAGGTTCTACAACCTGAGTATTTTTTTGCTCTTCCCTCTGTCGTTCCTTGCACAGGTGAGAGATCAACCTATTAAAACTGGATTAAACATGCCACTTGTTTGAAAGACAAGGCCAAAAGAGCTTTGACAGCCATCTATACATATTTGTTGAAAAGCTAGGAATAATCACTTCTCCTGCACTTCAGTGGTTAGATGGCCTAGACATTGGCATCTGAATATAGATCTTTAAATAAAATAAAAAAAATATATTCATATTTTACTCTGTTCTTAATCAAGGTGAAATGTTAATATATATTGCAAGTCCATGTATGACATGCCATAGGCTAAATACAAAATAAACACTTCTCCTATCAACTCTTTGGGTAACGCTTTCTCCCTAAGTCATCCTCAGATGGTTCTACTTTGTTCTGAGTTGGTCAGAATAGCAACATTAGTGGTCTCTCCAACCTTAGTTTCCATCCATTGCTTCTTGTCCTGCCCTGAATGCTTGAGAGAAGAGGTTGACTCCCTCTTGTCTTTGTAGGAGCCTCTCAAATATATATATATATTTAATTTGATTTATATGCCGCCCTTCTCCGGAGACTCAGGGCAGCTTACAGTGCGTTAAGCAATAGCCTTCATACTTTTGTATATTTTATACAAAGTCAGCTTATTGCCCCCACAAACTGGGTCCTCAATTTACCTACCTTAGAAAGGATGGAAGGCTGAGTCAACCTTGAGCCTGGCAGGATTCGAACTTACTTTAATTGCAGACAGCTGGTGTTAAATTACAGTGCTTAGTCTGCAGAGCTATCCAGGCTCTGTTTGTTGTTGTTAGTTGCGAAGTCGTGTCTGACCCATCGTGACCCCTTGGACAATGTTCCTCCAGGCCTTCCTGTCCTCTACCATCCCCCAGAGTCCATTTAAGCTCACGCCGACTGCTTCAGGGACTCCATCCAGCCACCTCAATCTCAAATATTTAGATCAATATCTCAGATATTAGAAGACTGCTATCGTGTCACCCCTAGTCCTCCTCCTTCTCATTAAACTAGACATACCCAGTTCCTGCAACCATTCTTCGAATATTTGAGCCTCCAGTCCCCTAATCATCTTCGTTACTTTTCTCTGCACTCTTTCTAGAATCTCAACATCTTTTTTATATCATGGTGACCACAACTGGATGGTCATATAAATATACTCAGTTCAAAAAAAAAAACCATGGAGACAATGGGCTATTAATACGATTTGGCCACAGGATGATGTCACCAAAGCCAGCTTAGATGTGAAGCAATCAATATTATTGTCTAAAGAAGTGAGTTCCTTGAAGATCGTTAAGTCCAAAGTTTCACAACTGTGCATGACTCTTGCATGGAAAGTAAGCCTAAAAAGGACTGAAAAATGCAGAAGAACATTAGCATTATTGATGTGTATATATATCTATCGAGATACCTGGTCCATCCCAGCATGTGGGAGGGAGCATACTGCATCCCTTTTGCCTTTCAGCTCCAATCCAGGAGCCTTGGATCAAGCTGATGAAGGGAGGAGAACTTGTGGCTCAGAGGTTAATACAACTGCCTAATATGCAGGCAGCCCAAGTTTGAATCCGAGGAAGGGTATGGCTAGCTGATGAGAGCTAAATACCTCACACCTGTAACAAAAAGTCTCTTCTTGCTGGTGACTTTTTACTCATATCCACCAGCTTTCAAGTGATACAAACTTGGATCGATGACAGATGCCTGAGTAACTCCCCAGTAAAATCACTTAATTAAGAGCTCATCTGTATCTAGCTGTAACTAAGAGGCTTTGTGCTTTATCAATCAATGCTCAGATGCAGCACAGAACAATCTAAAGTTGGAGTCTGTACAATCTCTCATGGGGTATTTGGTCCCATTCGATTGATTTTTTTTTTGTCTTGTTCCCAGGTGAACATCAATAAACATCAGTCCGTTTGACAGGATGCACACCAGCACAAAGAAAAACGGGCTAACGACACTTATTTTATAGAACAATGTATTTATCAGTTTTGCACCAAGGATGAATGGTGAGTTTGAGGATTAAATCTCTGAGTCAAATCTATCAGGCATTTTTTCCCCCCCTCTCCTCTTTACTGAACAATCAAAGCCTGATCGGCTACTAAAACTCCTTTTAGCAAACTATGAAGGAAAATAATTCCATGCAACTTTACATCAGTAATCTATACCTTTCAAAAATATGGCTGCTGGTTTAAGCCTCTGGTCTGTTCTTTCTTTTATAGGTTTCTTTCTTTTTTTGCCCGTTCTAAGGGCATAATTTATCATAAGCATAATATGCATTAATAATGCAACAAAGATGGGGAGGATAAAACAATGAGGGGGAGGGAGGAGGGGATGACAAAATCACAAGGCTGGAGAAATGGTAGAGGAATGGTGGAGGAATTTGGTCAGGGAGTAATCAAGGGAATCTAAAAATACCTGCAATTTCGAGCATTATGCAGATAAACACCAGAGAGTGACTGTGATTACGGGAGTCAATGATTGAGAGGAAAAGCAAATAATGAAGTGTGCATTGTGATGTTGTATTGTAAACACCATCCCTTGTGTGTGTGTGTGTGTGTGTGTGTGTGTGTGTGTGTGTGTGATGCACACATGTAAAGGGTAGAGCTTGCATTACAACAGGGGTCTTCCAAATCGACAAGTTTAAGACCTGTGGACTTCAGCTCCCAAAATTCCCCAGTCACCATAGCTAACCCAAACCCGAACCTGTAACCCTAATCTCATCCTAACCCTCAGCATAAACTGGCTGAAGAATTCTGGGAGTTGAAGTCCACAAGTCTTAAAAGTTGCCATGTTTGGAGACTCTCAGAAGCAGAGCTTTGTAAATGGCAGTTATTTCTCTCGAGTCGGCTGTGGAACATCAGCTGACCTCCACACGGATCTGGTGGCTCTTAAGAAGATTTGGCTGGATGGAAAGATGAAACAATAACCAAGCCACATCCTTTCAGCTGCTCCTTTTCTCTGAGAATCCCTGTGGCTAAATTGCAAGAGGAGTCAAAAGACCAGGCGGTTGACTGCTGAGCTCCGAATTCGATGCTCTTCTATAATTGTTCTTCTGTCTTGGCATTGACATTGGCATGACAGCCCGATCGCACTAATGCACTTGCCTCTGTTTTGGTGACGTACCCACGAATAATGAGAGACGATGAAAACTGGGAGCCATTTTCTTCTCCCTTTCAAGTGGTTATAGACGAATCCAGGCAAATTATGTGTGTTTGTGTGTTCATTCCGATGCTTTTTGTGTAGCTTTTGGTATTGCCCATAGTCTTAGAGTCAACTAAATATCCATTCAGCCCTCATTCTCCATCCCTTTGTAGATGTGATAATAAGCACCTTTATCACCCTCTTGCAACAAAAGAACAACAACAACAAAAACAAATATTAGTGAGCCTCCGTGGTGCAGCGGACTAAGTGCTGTTAAGTGCTAGCACTTAGCTGCCAGCTGCCTGCAATTAGTGCGAGTTCGAATCTCACCAGGCTCAAGGTTGACTCAGCCTTCCATCCTTTTGAGGTAGATAAATTGAGGACCCAGATTGTGGGGGCAATAAGCCAATTTTGTATAGAACAACACCGCTTTAGGGGGCCCCCAAAAGCCCTAATAAGCAGGTATTTATATAAAACCTGCTTTGGTAGTACAGTGGTCTAAAGCACCCTGTTATTAACACAGCTGCCTGCAATTACTGCAGGTTTGAATCTCGCCAGGCTCAAGGCTGACTCAGCCTTCCATCCTTTCTAAGGTAGGTTAAATGAGGACCCAGTTTGTGGGGGCAATAAGCTGACTTTGTATAAATATACAGAAGTATGAAGGCTAATGCTTAACGCATTGTAAGCCGCCCTGAGTCTATGGAGAAGGGCGGCATATAAATTGGACTAAGAAAGAAAGAAAGAAAGAAAGAAAGAAAGATGGGAAAGATACTGATGTTAAAAAGTTTTGTTGGCATCAAAGACGTTCATTATCTCAGACAGCAGAGGTTCTTCCTAACTCTATTCTCCTGGACTTTCTCTTTTGGTTCCTCTCAAGTTCTGCCTATCTGCAGCTTTAATCCAGGTCGAAGTGTATTTTCCATGATTGATTGGTTAATTATGTGCCATCAGGTTGGTCTCAGCTCTTAGCAACCACACTGATAGGCCTTCTGCTAGATGACCTCTTCTCAACCAGGTCCTTCAGGTCTTCCAAATAGTGCATCCATCCCTGCTGTTATGGAGTCCATCCACCTTGTGCTCTTCTTCATTCCACAGAGTAATTGGGGTCATAAATTTGACTTGCCGTTGTTGAAAAACTAACCTCTGGGTAATAATAGGGGCATGGAGGATCCATTCCCATTGTCCAGCTGTCAATTTCCATATATTAAGAGCGTAGTTCAGAAGAATGTCTGCGTCTGAAAATATTAAACGTTGTTTCAAACTCAGATTAATACATCTAGTGATTTCCTCGCAGAGCATAATGTCAGGTCACTAAGAAGGAAATACAAATCCATCAGATCACAGGCATCAACAGAGGAGGTCAAAGACACCAAAATAGCAGGTGGTACGAGCCTCTCCTCCCCACCCCACCCCCCTGGTGTGATGTGTGTAACTCAAGTTGAAAAGGAGCAGCTTCAGTTATCCAGCCACATCCACCACAGTGGTAAGCTTGACTGAAATATGGAGTTGAGCTTTGGAATTTTCTCGCCATCTCATTTCTATGTACATGTCAAGGCACCAAGCTAGAAATCTGGAAACTGTGAGTTCTAGTCCCAACTTCGTCATGAGAATTGGCTGGGTGACTTTGGGCCAATCACCAGAAGACAGTGAGTTCTAGTCCCACCTTAATCATGAGATCTGGCTGGGTGACTTTGGGCCAATCACCAGGAGACAGGGAGTTCTAGTCCCACCTTAGTCATGAGATCTGGCTGGGTGACTTTGGACTAATCACCAGGAGACAGGGAGTTCTAGTCCCACTTTAGTCATGAGTCAGGCTGGGTGACTTTGGGCCAATCACCAGGAGACAGTGAGTTCTAGTCCCACCTTAGTCCTGAGATCTGGCTGGGTGACTTTGGGCCAATCACCAGGAGACAGGGAGTTCTAGTCCCACCTTAGTCCTGAGATCTGGCTGGGTGATTTGGGGCCAGTCAAACCTTCTCAGTCCAACTCACCTCACAGGATTGTTGTTGTATTGTGTGAAAAATAGAACGAAGGAGTATTGGATATGTTCAACCGCCCTGAGTTTCTACATGCCTATAAAGAATTACATTTAAAGGTCGCCTTGGGCGAATAGGTGGCAATATAAATTCAATAAATAAATAAATAATAAATAAATAAATAATGGTCACCTACCACGGTCATAGGAGAATCCATCAAAGATGCGCTTGCTGTCAGAAGTAGCTCGGCCTCTGTTCCCCAGATAACAACTGACTAGATCAAACAAGAGATGGATAAATAGATCTTCCACTTGTTGGCTGAACAATGTCATTTTTAGCTTCTCAGACAATGACGCAAAAAGCCATCTCTGGGGACACAAGGGCAGCACTTATTAAACCCGATATCGTTTTCTGTGTTTCTGCAACTTACGGGAAGGATGAAATTCTGGCAGGTCAAAACATTGTCCGATGCTTTTGAATAGCGGGTTGAGACAATGAGAAGAGTACTTGGTAGTACAGTGGTTTAATGCACCCTGTTATTAACACAGCTGCCTGCAATTTCTGCAGGTTCGAATCTTACCAGGCTCAAGGTTGACTCAGCCTTCCCTCCTTTCTAAGGTAGGTTAAATGAGGACCCAGTTTGTGGGGGCAATAAGCTGACTTTGTATAAATATACAAAAGGATGAAGGCTATTGCTTAACGCACTGTAAAGTTCAGATATATTCTTAGTGACACTACCCTATTTCCCCGAAAATAAGACCTCCCTTGATAATAAGCCCAATTGAGCTTTTGAGCGCATGCGCTAAAATAATCCTCCTCCCTCCCCCTGAAAATAAGCCCTCCCCAAAAATATTTAAACGCAGAGCTGGAAATCAGGTAAGACGGCAAGAGGAGCCCCCTCTTGCTCCATGCGCCCCAAAATAATAAGACCTCCCTGAAAATAAGACCAAGCGCTTATTTCGCGGTTCAAAAAAAATATAACACAGTGTCTTATTTTCGGGGAAATATGGTACAAAACCTGGCAGGTTTCTTTGGCCATGGAGGTCAACCAGTGATGTTATTCAGCAGGTTTGTCCACCTGCCCGGTGCTATGCCATCCTATTTAGCTACGTTTTATAAGCCGCACGCCTGCGCAGAAGATGCATGCACATGTTTTCATTGCGCGGCAAACTGGTGGTAAAATTGTGTGAAGCCCAACTTTGAGGCCTAATAAGCCTCATTAATATTGAGACAGTTTGAGAGAAAGAGAGAGGTTTTAATGGATGCCACAAGGCTTCTGGGGGCTTAAAATCAGGGGTGAAAAGCTCCCGGTTTGGACCGGATAGCCCGATCTGGTAGCGATGGCATCGGGTGGTTCGGAGAACAGGTAGCAAAAATCCCTGCGCCCCCCTCCCATGCCCAGCTGAGCCACGCGATCATCAGAGGCTTTTTTTTTTTTTTGAACTTTTAAAAGCATTTTTTCTTCGGCTGAAAAAATGCTTTTAAAAGTAAAAAGAAAAAGCCTCTGATGATTGCGCAGCTCAGCTGGGATCGTCAGAGGTTTTAAAAGCATTTTTTTCTACTACCTCTTCAACCGAGTTGCCCCCACAAACTGGGTCCTCATTTTACCTACCTTGAAAGGATGGAAGGCTGAGTCAACCTTGAGCCTGGCGAGATTCGAACTTGCAGTAATTTCAGGCAGCTGGTGTTACTTAACAGTGCTTTAGTCTGCTACGCCACCAAGGCTCTTTCTAATATCCTAAAAGGGAACCGAACGGAGTAAGTACTCAGTACATGTAAGTACATGTAAGTCTATTGGGGAAACTATGCTACGTTGTGATCTGAATATTGGGCAACCTTGGGTGGTGGTGGGGGGGGGGTTGGTGCAAACCTTTCCGAAATCTTTGGAGGCATGGGCGTGGGTGTGCTTATTTTGCTCATAATAGTCTGACACCAATTAATCATTGTGAAAATATGTAAATATTTTTCCTATGCATTTAGCTCAGCTCGGGGGCAATTTCCACGGTATACAAGAGAAGAATGAATGGGTGGGAAGGGGGAAGAAATTTTAGTTAACTGCTGTCAGTAGGCATCTCCAATAAGTTGTCAAGCTTGCTTTAAAATGATGTGCTTAGCGGTTAGCATTATTTTCTTTTCTTTCTCACTCATGAAGATCCTTGGGCTAAAGAAGGAGCACTGTGGGTTTTTTTTTTTTTTGAGGGCGAGATCCTTCTGCAGGATTTGAAATCCATTATCTTGGCGTACACAGAGCAGAGATCCCTTGGACATCACTGTGGTCGGTCTGTCTCTTCTGCATCTATTCCAGCGGTCTGCAACCTTAAACACTCAAAGAGCCATTTGGACCCATTTCCCACAGTGAGGAGGCTGGGGAGAACCATGGGCCAGTCCTGGAGTGAGGGGAAGGCCCAGATGAGGGCTCTGCATCGGAGGCAGAGATGGGTCCAGGGCCATCTGGGAGTGATGCGTGGACTCCGGAGCCTCCAGAGTTGGACAGCAGAGAGGCAGAGAAACAGGAGGAGCCTGTTCCTAGTGCACACATGTGAAGAGCTGCCAGAAGGCAAGAGCAGCTAAAGCAAAAGGGACGACTCAGGAGTAAGGCCAAGAGATGATTGGCCCCTCCCATAAGGCTTAAAAGAGCAGCAACGGCTCTTGGGCTCTTTGTAGGAAAGCAACGTTGCTACATTTGTTTCTTGTCGGCATCTCTTGCTTCTGAACTTCGTGGGGCTTTGCCAAGAAAAGCCTTTGGCAGGATGCCAAAGAAGACAAAGGTTGGTGATAAGGCGGAAGGACTGTTTATGAAGAATTTGTTTTGGACTTAATTTGGACCAAGCTGAGAATGAAGTAATTCTCAGCTGTTCTAATGAAATATGTTTGTTGAGGACTGATTGTGTCTGGTAATAACTACTTGGGCCTCGGTCACAACAAAGATGGCTCTGGAAACCTGATACAGATGTTGTCCACATAGTGGTTTTAGAGGAGACCATCAACATTTACATACACACACATGGATGGATTCCTGCATTCTCAAGCAACTGATCTTTTCTGTGGATGTGACATATTCTATTTTTCGGCAACATTTTGATAGTATCTAGCCAGGGCTGAAAGATTCTGCTGTCAGCTAGTTACCGAGTGTGGGAGGTTGAGCAACCGAAGAGTCATAAATCAGACTACGCCTGCGTAAAGTTTGACACCAGCTCAGCTTTTTACTCAGTAGAATCCTATCTCTCAGCAAGGCACCAGGGGCCAAAGTCCTCTGTTGTTTTGGATAGTGAGATGGGTGGCGTATGAGTTGAATATGTTACTTTAATAAGTAAACTCTGGTTCGTTTTACAGGATGGTAAGCATGGCAGGGGAAGGATACTGCAAAATCCCCATTCCCTCCCCACTCCAGGGGAAGGATACTGCAAAATCTCCATTCCCTCCCCACTCCAGGGGAAGGATACTGCAAAATCTCCATTCCCTCCCCCCTCCAGGGGAAGGCTATTGCAAAATCTCCATTCCCTCCCCACTCCAGGGGAAGGCTATTGCAAAATCTCCATTCCCTCCCCACTCCAGGGGAAGGATACTGCAAAATCGCCATTCCCTCCCCCTCCAGGGGAAGGATATTGCAAAATCGCCATTCCCTCCCCACTCCAGGGGAAGGATACTACAAAATCTCCAATCCCACCCCACTCCAGGGAAAGGATACTGCAAAATCCTCATTCCCTCCCCGCTCCAGGGGAAGGCTATTGCAAAATCTCCATTCCCTCCCCACTCCAGGGGAAGGATACTGCAAAATCCCCATTCCCACCCCCCCACTCCAGGGAAAGGATACTGCAAAAATCCCCATTCCCACCCCCACTCCAGGGGAAGGATATTGCAAAATCGCCATTCCCTCCCCACTCCAGGGGAAGGATACTACAAAATCTCCAATCCCACCCCACTCCAGGAAAAGGATACTGCAAAATCCTCATTCCAACCACACTCCAGGGGGAAGGATACTGCAAAATCCCCATTCCCACCCCACTCTGGGGCCAGCCAGAGGTGGTATTTGCCAGTCCTCCGAACTGCTCAAAATTTCCGCTACCGCTTCTCCAGAACCTGTCAGAACCTGCTGGATTTCACCCGTGCTCTAACCACAAAGAAGAAATCACTGGAGGTTGAAAAATAAAAATAGATGATGTTCTTTAATCTGGAGCAAGCGCCAATTGTCACGTCTGGCCTTTTGTTTGTTTCTGTTACATTTGCAGGGAAGCAATCCCAGCCAAATGTTATTGGAGTCTTCGGCGATTTAATTAGCCAATAACCTGGATCTTGGCACGTTGCAGAAGGAGGCATTCGGTGTGGTGTGGGCTCTCTCTGTGTGCATGCCTGCGTGTGTTTTGCTTCTGTTTTTGTTGTTTTTCCAGAAGAGGAAAAGCTTCTCAGGTATGCAAGAAAAGAAAACAGAGGATCCAATTGATTTGGGTATGAGATAAACTATGAGACAGCTATGTCCTTTGCTAGTTGCAGAAACTGGTCCTCTCAAAGGTGCTTCTTGGATGAGAAGGTGGAACCTTTTCCAGTTAAAAAAAAAACAAACAAAAAAGAAAGTCCAGTTGTCTTTTAGAAAAGCATCTTTGGGACCATCATTTATTTTATTTTATTTATTTAGTTAGTTAGTTCGTCAAACATGTACAAGACAGCAAGTATAGGTATAAACATAAACAAAGGGAGTAAATACAGATAAGTGGGAACAGTAAGACAGGGAGCCTGGATAGAGCCTGGATAGCTCCGCAGACAAAGGCACTGCAATTTAATCACCAGCTGTCTGCAATTAAAGTAAGTTCGAATCTCGCCAGGCTCAAGGTTGACTCAGCCTTCCATCCTTTCTAAGGTAGGTAAATTGAGGACCCAGTTTGTGGGGGGCAATAAGCTGACTTTGTATAAAATATACAAAAGTATGAAGGCTATTGCGTAACGCACTGTAAGCCTCCCTGAGTCTCCGGAGAAGGGCGGCATATAAATCAAATCAAATCAAATCAAATCAAATCAAATCAAATCAAATCAAATCAAATCAAATCAAATCAAATCAATCAATCAATCAATCAATCAATAAATAAGATGGTAGGCACGCTGGTGTGCTTATGCATGCCCCCTTTATGGACCCCTTAGGAATGGGGTGAGGTCCACGGTAGACAGCTTTAAAGTTGAAGCAAGCTGTGGGGGTTTGAGGCTGTAACAACGGAGTCGGGTAGAGCATTCCAGGCGTTGACCACTCTGTTGCTGAAGTCGTATTTTCAGCAATCGAGTTTGGAGCGGTTTACCTTGAGTTTGTATCGATTGTGTGCTCCTGTATTATTGAGGTTGAAGCTGAAGAAGTCGTTGACAGGTAAGACATTGATTACCGGACAATTTTGTGTACTACGCTTAGGTCAGAGTGTAGGCGGCGTAGTTCAAGGTTGTCCAAGGCCAAAATTTCAAGCCTGGTGGCATAAGGGATTCTGCTGTGAGCAGAGGAGTGGAGGACTCTACTCATGAAATACCTCTGGACCCACTCAATTGTATTAATGTCCGATAAGCAGTGTGGATTCCAGGCAGATGAACTGTATTAGAGAATTGGTCTGGCACAGAGGTGGGTTTCAGCAGGTTCTGACCAGTTCTGGAGAACCAGTAGCGGAAATTTTGAGTAATTCGGAGAACCGGTAGTAAAAATTCTAACTGGCCCCACCCCCATCCATTCTCTGCCTCCCGAGTCCCAGCTGATCGGGAGGAAATGGGGATTTTGCAGTACCCTTCCCCTGGATTGGGGAGAGAATGGAGATTTTACAGTATCCTTCCCCTGGAGTGGGGTGGGAATGGAGATTTTACAGTATCCTTCCTCTGCCATGCCCACCAAACCACACCCATAGAACCGGTAGTAAAAAATTTTGAAACCCACCCTGATCTGGCAAAGGATTTGTATGCCCTAGTTTGCAGTATAATATTACCGGAGAGACAGGGTCATAGGGGAATGTAAATCTACGTGGGATTAGTTCTAACTGCATCCGAATATTGCCGAAATGGTGCTCCTAATAAATGACTGTATTTCTTTTGAAGTTTGGCTCGTGGCTCATGAATTAATTAGGGCATCTTTCGGAAACTTCACACCTAGTTTACTTCAGAAGCCTAGAATATTGGGGAAAGTGGAAGGAAAGAGAAAAAAAAGAGGATGACCGGTAGTTCAATTAACCTGAAGCCACACGCAGAGGAAAGCACAACCCGTGTTGAAGTGTGCCCAGCCACATGGGTTGTTAAGTGATGGATAAAAATCAATTCACAAGCCAGGCGTTCCCTCTATAAATAAAGGGCTGTGTGAAGTGTTGTATGTCTCCAGGTGACTGGAAATATATTAGCTTAGAGACTGGCACTCATTCTCTACTCCGTTCCTGGTGTGATTTTGTTGTTAAAACCTCTGTCGCTCTCACATCGTTTATTTCCTTTCCTTCGCAAAGGATATTACACATTTGTCACCCGTAAAGCAGAAAGGTACGTAGCTTTACTGCCATGTGCTTGGATTGGAGGGAGAGCCCTGGATTAGCCAGGGATGTGGGCTGGAAGGATTATACAGACATGTGCATGATCTAAAGATCTGGTGGGGGAAGAGCTGGAATCCTTTGCAGTAACAAATTGATCAACTGTTGGGATCAAGCTACGGGAGGGGGCCTCTGAACTTGGCAACTTTAAGACTTGTGGACTTCAACTCCCAGAATTCTTCAGTCTGGCCATCAGAGGTGGGTTTTCAGCAGGTTCTGACCAGTTCTGGAGAACCAGTAGCGGAAATTTTGAGTAGTAGTGGAAATTTTGAGTAGTTCGGAGAACTGGTAGTAAAAATTCTGACTGGCCCTGCCCCCATCTATTCTCTGCCTACTGAGTCCCAGCTGATCGGGAGGAAATGGGGATTTTGCAGTAACCTTCCCCTGGAATGGGGTGGGAATGGAGATTTTACAGTATCCTTCCCCTGCCACGCCCACCAAGCCACACCCACAGAACTGGTAGTAAAAAAATTTTGAAACCCACCACTGCTGGCCATATGTCTTAAAGTTTCCAGAGCCCTGAGCTATTTGAAACTTCCTTCCTCGCTTTTCTGACATTTCAAAGTAGAGTTTCTATCAGACGTTCAAGAAGGTTTTACTTGGCGTCCCACCCGATATTTCCATCATCCCCAACCCATCTTCCTGTCCATGGATCTGTTGGCCACCTGATTGATTAACTGATTGATTATATGCCATCAAATCTATAGAGATTCTCAGTCGTTTGGGTCATGGGGCTACCCTTGAAAAGTGTTCGGAGACTACAGTTGGTCCAGAATGCAGACGTGCGAGTTATAGTGGGTGCACCTAGATACACCCACATTACTCCAATTCTCTGCAAGCTGCACTGGCTCCCTATCAGTCTCCAGGCACAATTCAAGGTGTTGGTTATTACCTTTAAAGCCCTACATGGCTCAGGACCAGGCTATCTTCAAGACCACCTTCTACCACATAGCTCCCAGTGACCCCACAGAGTCGGTCTCCTCTGGGTCCCGTCAGCTAAACAATGTCAGCTGGTAGACCCATGGGGGAGGACCTCTGTGGCTGCCCCAGCTCTCTGGAACCAATTACCTCCTGAAGTCCGGACCGCCCCCACCCTATTGGCCTTGTGGAAAGCGGTGAAGACCTGGCTCTTCTGGCAGGCCTGGGGCCATTAATCTCGTTATAGTGATCTTGCGAGACCAGGCCACAAATAGGAGTTTATCAGGGGTGGGTTCTAACTTTTTTTACTACCGGTTCTGTGGGCGTGGCTTATTTTGTGGGTGTGGCTTGGAGGTCATGTGACTAGGTGGGCGTGGCTAGCTGGTCAGAGTCATTTCTGGAAGGTCCTCGCACTTACAACCAGTCCTCGCACTTACGACCCGACTCATTTATTTGCTTTTAACACTGATCAGCTGTAGGGCGGCCCTTTGAAGCCCCGCAAGAGTTTAAACAGTTTTTTTCCCTCTAGTCATCAGTTGGGACTCAGGAGGCAGCAATAGATTGGGGGTGGGACCAAATAAAAGGTAAGAATAACATGGGGGGTGAGGGGGAGGGCAGGGGGGGAGAACCGGTTCGGTGACGTCATATCGTCACTGCTACCGGCTCAGCCGAACCGGACCGAACCGGGAGGAACCCACCACTGGAGTGTATGTGTTTTAACATTTTAACGTTTTAATGTCTTCTTTTAACTTTTGTATGGGATATTGTTGCATTGTTTTATTCTCTGTTGTAAGATGCCCAGAGTCCCTTGGGAGTTGGGCGGCATAGAAATGCGACAAAATAAATAAATAAATAAATAAATAAATAATGGTTGTCCCAAAGGTGCTTTTTCAGGAGGCAACTGGATTTTCTTGTTTTTTCTTTGAAGACGCTTCTCATCGAAGAAGCTTCTTCAGCTCTGACTAGGATAGTGGGGAATGGAAGGATTTAGACTCCTTGCAGACAGCTGGTCATTTGCATCCTTTTAGAGGATCACTGAAGCACTTGGAGGTTTCTCTGTGTCCTCAGGATCACTTGAGTAGTGTTCCTGGATCCTATAGTCTGCAATTTTTCCTCTGGAAAGCCATTCCTACTCCCACACCATTCAAAGGAAGTTCATCCCAAATTCGATAGCTAAAAATTAAATTTTAGTTTCCCCCTTTAAAAATCCCAACATAATTTGTACTACTTTTCAAGCTTTTGACTACAAAGATCCGAAATCACTAATCTGAGATGTGAACCATGAAAGGGAGTGATCATTTCTAGCTGCTGAAAAGCTTAACATTCTTCTTACGTTCTTTTTATGATATGATGGGGTCAGAGCCTGATTTCAAGTTCTTATTCTTTCTAATTCACCATTCTTCTTCTGCATTCTGCCTCTTTCCCTCCTCTGCCATTTGTGTCTGGCAGAGTCAGACTCCTTGAGTCGTTTATGTATGACAATATGAGACTAATTCGGTTATTATGTCAAGAGGAAATTGAATTGGGAGTGAGTGGGTGGGATTTAGCTTTGCATTTGGAGAGGTGAAGAAGTGATGTGTGTTGTTGCATTTGCTGGACTGTGTCCTTGCCTGCTACACTGAATCATGATGGTGGGCAGGAGGAGAAGAGAGGAAAAGGAAAAAGAGGAAGAAGGGAAGAGAACTAGCAAAGGAGGAGGTTACAGAAAGCAGGGGGAAGGATGATAATAAATAAGATTTTGACGGGCTTCAAAGTTACACTACTCAAGCTATCCTATCAATACCACAGTGAGTGGATGGATGGATGGATGATGTGCCATCAAGTTATTTTCAAATCCTAATGACCACAAAGTTGATTTTCTCCATGATGTTGGATAGATGGATGGATAGATGGATGGTTGGATGAAAAGACAGATTGATGAACAGATGGATGGATGGGTGGGTGGATATGAAGATGGATGGGAAGATGGATGGATGGATGATGTGCCATCAAGATGGATATATGGATGATGTGCCATCAAGTTATTTTCAAATCCTAATGACCACATAGTAGGTTTCCTTCATGATGTTGGATAGAAGGATGGATAGATGAACTGTTGGATGAACAGACACATGGATGAATAGACAGACAGATGGATGGATGGATGGGTAGATGGGTGGATGGATGGGTGGATGGATGGATGGGTGGTGGGTGGGAAGATGGATGGGAAGATGGTTGGATGATGTGCCATCAAGATGGATGGATGGATGATGTGCCATCAAGTTATTTTCAGATCCTAATGACCACATAGCAGATTTTCTCCATGATGTTCAGTCCCCAACTTGGTCTTCAGGTTCTTCCAACTGTGCCTTCATCGCTACTGTGATGAAGTCCATCCCCTTTCCTGCTGGTCATCCTTTTTCTTTCCACCTTCCCCAGCATTAGAGCCTTCTAATACCACCCAGCCAGGAGATTGGTCATTCCCAGAAGTAAACTGACTCCCAGTTGCACCCATCACTTCTAGAGATGACTGACCCCAACAGGATGAGGGAAAAATACATTTATTTAAATGTGCCTCTCTTTTTGAGAGAAAACCTTTGTGGATAATACAACCCTATTCCATTTGGGAATCCCACTTCTACCCCTGGAAGACATGGACTTTTCTGTCATCTGTTCAGAGAGGGTTCTATTGCACAGACTGATTTCAAGTCTTCTAGAATCCAGAATGGGACAATTCATTATGGCCAACTCATCATGGCCAACTTGCCACAGGACAATTCCATGGACCTTCAGGGGGAGGGGGGAAACAGAGTCAAAGCCGGGATGTAAGTGGGGTCAGAGTTGGCTTGCTGTCAGGGTTCCGATGCCCTAACTAAATCATGAGCCTTGAACCAAGCTTCAGAAGAAATCCAGTTATTTATTAGGAGCTTCATGTCGGCACGTTCCAAATGAAGCCAATTTTGACCCCATGTAATTTATGTTCCAGCTCTGATCCTGTTTCCCCCGTCCCCCCAAGGTGTGTGTCATCAGTCACATTCTCCAACAAAGGAATTTCCCGGGTTGTAGAGATCACTCCCCACCGGTCACTGTGGGTCACCGCGGAGATGGCCTTGACAGACAGATGGCTGGAATATGCTTTTTGTTTTGACTGAAGTGATCCCTCACTGCAGCTACAAAGTTCGTTTTCCCATCCCCCTTGCCTATGGCAACTTGAGAGCAGGCCAGGGATGCTTTGCGAGTTGACAGCCGGATAACTCAATGCAATACATGTTATTTGCCATTGTTTCTTTGACATGATTTCCATTGACAAAAATGGAAATAATGTTGAAGGAACAGTGTCGGATAACATTTATTGCGTTGAGTTATCCGGCTTGGATTCATCCCATAGCGAATTGTCCCAAGGTGAGTGGCCAGTATTAAGTTGTCCCATGGCGATTTGGCCAAAGTGAGATGGCCATGGCAGGTTGGCCATGGTGAAGTGTCCTAGACCAGTGATGGTTAACCTTTTTGCCATCACGTGCCAAAAGCGGGTGGAGTGCGGGGTGATCGCGTGCGTCTGTGTCCACACCCATAATTTTATGTGCCCTGCCCCCCTGTGCATGTATGCATACCCCTCCCCCATGTTCCACCCGCTTTTGGCATGTGATGCCATGGTGGGCCTGGTAGGCCCGTTTTTTGCCTAGAAAGCTTCTGGAGTCTGGGAAGGGCGAAAACAGCCTTCCCCACTCCCCTGGAGGCCCTCTGGAGGTCAGAAACAGCCCATTTGCCGACTTCCGGTGGGCCCAGAAGGCCCAAAAATCAGCTGACCAGTGTGCGCATACGTGCTGGAGCTGAGCTAGAGCAACGTTCGTATGCCCACCAATATGGCTCTGCGTGCCACCTCTGGCATGTGTTCCATAGGTTCGCCATCACGTTCCTAGACCCTCTAGAATCTGATCTCTTTCTCAACCCTAACATGCTAACCCATTGCTTCCCAATTTAGGATACGCTTCTGCTCATATTTCTGTTTTAACCCCTTTAGTCGTAATATGGCGTTTCATCACATCTTTAACATGCCTTGAAATTATTCTCTTTTTTTCCCCTGGGTGTCCTTAATTACAACAAGATTATTTATCTTCCTGGAAGAACAATTAGTATTTCACCATAGTTGCCTCTTCCAGAAATTCTGCAATGATACAAGATTTGCCAGTTTCATTTCCTTCTTCTTTCACCCCTCTTGTTCTTTTATCCATCACACTGGTGTCGAATGCTATTTTACTATTAATTAGGACATGAACTCGCTGGGATTGTTATTTATTAATAGATTCTTCCCAGCTTCTAGAAAGTTCATGATTAAAACAAAAGAATCAGAGCAACCTAGAGGAACAGATGGACATGGCGAGCTAACCAAGGCAGAAGCTGGTTAAAATTCTGAGCACAGCCAAAAACCCTTGACAAAGAATGGAAAATAGAATCTATCATCATTATCAAAGAGAAAACCGTCATTCCACTTTAGAAAATGAATAGAAGATGCTCACATATGAGGAGAGGAGAACTTCAGGCAGCATATAAGGAGGATACGCCAAAGATGAACACACGTTACTATGAAAGTCACATGGAGGAAACAGTGGAAGTCCAACGAGCCACAGGAGAGTTCTTTCTGCAGTGGCACAGTAGATAGAGTGCAGTACTGCAGTCTACTTCAGCTGACTGCTAGCTGCAGTTTAGCAGTTCAAATCTCACCAGGCTCAAGGTTGACTCAGCCTTCCATCCTTCCAAGGTTGGTAAAACGAGGACCCAGATTGTTGGGGCCCAAGAGGCTGACTCTGTAAACTGCTTAGGGAGGGCTGTAAAATACTGTGAAGTGGTATATAAGTCTAACTACTATTGCTATTCCTTCCTTCCTTCCTTCCTTCCTTCCTTCCTTCCTTCCTTCCTTCTCTCCCAATGGTTAGAATACAGTATTGCAGGCTAACTCTGCCCACTTGTCTGAATTGGGCTCTGCATTCCTATCAAATATTTGTACTGGTAAGAATTGGGCAGAGGTGAAATGGAAGTAGGGATTTGGGATCAACCAGGAGCTAGGAGTGAAGACCAGGTCAAGAAGTGGTTGACAAAGTTGAATCGAAAGTTGGCTAAGCTTTCATCACCCCTTCCAATTTGTATTTCACCGAGGCTCATGTAGTCAATCTCCAAACAAGTTCAGTTCAGTTGCTGTCCGTAAGAGATCAGAATCTGCTTCAACGGAACAAACAAACATTTGAAATGGATTGGTAGTTTATTAAGGGCAACCAACTAGCCATTTTTGTTTCAAGAAGAGACTGCATCAAGAATGTTGAAGCGGTCAAGACAACAAGCTCTGTTTCTTTATGTGAAAAGATACCCTTTTTAAAAAAAATCAAAGGGAAATGGAAGAGAAGAGGATTCCTTATATGGCATTTAGTGTGAGATGTATATGGTAGTTAAGGTTGAGAGAAGGTCAATCAATATTAAATAAAAGTTAAGTAAGTCCCTTAGTAGATAGATGCATTTCCAAAGACTGATTAAAAGTTATCTTGTAGAATTGCCACTACCCAGTTGGTAAATGTCAGCCAACTGATAACTCAAGAGGTAGATTATAAAAGAGTTCTCCATCCCATAATATGGATAACAAATGTGATATAAGCCTACTGTGTTTCTCTGTGAAAGGACTGATTCGACCATGCATGGTCATTGACTCTCCTAGTTCAGCAGCAGAGATGCTGTCCTGTGGGACTTTCAAACATCTATAAATTAAATTTATGAGACTATTTTTTTTTTGGCTTGATGGTGGAGGTGAATAAGGAGCTGAGATGAAGCTTCTTTTAGCGCCAATGAAGGAGAACATTTTGGAGGCATGGTCAAATCTACATGAAGATCATGGGCCTCTTTTTCTTTAATCACTTCCATTGCCTTCTTTTAATTCTAAAGAGGTCATAAATTCCAAAGGAGCTCTTTTTCCAATGACTACTCTGAATTTTCTCAGCCTGTGCCTGGGATCTTCTCATCATACTCAAATGGTCTTGGAAAGCTTCCAAATAGACCAACCTTCTTTGTTTAGACAATGGGGATTCCTGACCAATTTCCCTTCATGAGATACTTTGTGTCCTCCTTGGCAATGAAGGAAGGCCGGGCACTCTACCATCTGCAGAAATAATTGGTACTGAGCCAACTGAAGGAAGCAACCATTTCACTGATAAAACCCAAAGATTTCAGCTTAGGTTTTCAGACGCTTTGAAGGTTTATGTTGCCTGGATACCTTGCAAAGCAAAGTATCCCTTCAAAGATCTGCAGTACCATATTAGATAAGTTGCTCCTGTCATCCATATCTTCAATCAACACTGTGCACAGCTGAAAGACGGAGTAATTCTCGCCTTCCTGCATTCATAATATTTTGCCCATCAGCCCAGATCACAATCTTCTTTTCCACCAAGTCCTTCTTTTTCCTTCCCATCCATCTTATTGCTCGGGCTTTCTTGGGGCAGAGTAACAGAGCCGGAAGGGACCTTGGAGGTCTTCTAGTCCAACCCCCTGCTTAGGCAGGAAACCTTATACCATTTCAGACAAATGGTTGTCCGATCTCTTCTTAAAAACTTCCAGTGGTGGAGGATTCACAACTTCTGGAGGCAAGTTCTACCACTGGTTGATTGTTCTAACTGTCAGGAAATTTCTCCTTAGTTCTAAGTTGCTTCTCTCCTTGCTTAGTTTCCACCCGTTGCTTCTTGTCCTGCCCTCAGGTGCTTTGGAGAATAGATTGACTCCCTCTTCTTTGGGGCAGCCCCTTAGATATTGGGCCACTGCTATCATGTCACCCCTACTCAGGGGTGAAATGCTATTGGTTTGGGCCGGTTTGGCTGAATTGGTAGTAAAAAATGCTACTGGTTCGCCAACCGGTAGTAAAAAATGTAAAAAAAAAAAAAAAGTTCCGATGATCAGCTAAACGACAGACAATCGTCAGAACTTTTTTCAAGAACTTTTTTAGCATTATTTTACTACTGGTAAAAAAAAAACCCGCTAGTTAAAAATGCTTTAAAAAGTAAAAAAACAAAACAAAAATAAAAACGTTCCGACAATCGTATGTCACTCAGCTGATTACTACTGGTTTGGGCGAATAGGCAGTAAAAAATGCTTTAAAAAAGTAAAAAAAAAGGCTTCGATGATCACAGCTGTGCTCATGTTACACCATGTTCTGCGAGTCTTCCTTCTTTGTTTCTTTGGCAAATCAATTCCTTCCAGCTGGTTTTCCATGTGTAAGTGACTTTCACTCCCTTGGTATAAGAAAGTATTTTTTTAAACTGTATCTGTTTTCCCATTTAACATTCCCTAACATTCATTTAAGGGGACGTGGTGGCTCAGTGGCTAAGACGCTGAGCTTGTCGATCAGAAAGGTCAGCAGCAATTCCTAGCGCAGAGTAATGGAGTGAGCTCCTGTTACTTATCCCAGCTTCTGCCAACCTATTAGTCCGAAAGCATGTTAAAAAAAAAATGCAAGTAGAAAAATAGGGACCACTGTTAAGGATATTGGTGTTGTGTTACCAACCAGCAGAGTAAATGCACAAGGAAACGTTGCTGAAAGCAATGAATAAGAAATATGCAAACTGGTTTATCAAAAGCTTACTTTATAGTAGAAAAACAGTCTCATAGTCTTTAAACAAATTCCAAGTCTTTGCCAGTTAAATCAGTCCAGTAGTTACAGAAATCTTCTTACCAAATGAACATTAGTTGGTTAGAAAAACAAACTCACTCTGGTTCACAAACCACGATGGTAGCAGATCCATCAAACGATGATTACAGATAGCAACTCTTCTCAATGGCAGCATATCATATCAGCTTCATCATCAAACTGAATTCGTTACAATACCTTGCTTAAATACTCTCACAACCAGTGATTACCTAATTACCGCATGACTCAGCATTACAATGAATACCTTTAAAGCAACACAATACATTTACAGATTAAAGTTACAGTACACATATATTACCTGGACTCAAACCACATCCTAACAACTACCTTGGTGGGAAGGTAACAGCGTTCCGTGCGCCTTTGGCGTTTAGTCATGCCGGCCACATGACAATGGAGATTTCTTCAGACAGCGCAGGCTCTTTGGCTTAGAAACAGAGATGAGCACCGCCCCCTAGAGTTGGGAACAATTAGCACATATGTCCGAGGGGAACCTTTACCTTTACCTTTAACATTCATTTTGTTTCGCTTCTCATCCAAGAAGCTTCTTCAGAACTGAAATCTCAAAGGTTACAAGAACTGAAGAAGCTTCTTGGATGAGAAGGGAAACCTCTTCAAGGAAAAACAAAATCCAGTTGCCTTTTGAAAAAGCACCTTTGGGACATGTTTCTAATGTGCAACGATACCTTCACGCCACTTCCCTGATCCTTTAAACCGGGGAGAGAGAAAAATAACTTGGGGGTAAAATCTAGTAAATTCTATGTTATTAGTTGGGAGATGATGATCTGATTCATAATATTAAAGTAAGCTTCATTGCCTTGGATTTATTAGATCTGTAAGCCTTGAGGGGATGCGGTGGCTCAGTGGCTAAGACGCTGAGCTTGTCGATCGAAAGGTCGGCAGTTCAGCGGTTTGAATCCCTAGTGCCGCGTAAGGGGGTGAGCTCCCGTTACTTGTTCCAGCTTCTGCCAACCTAGCAGTTCGAAAGCAGGTAAAAAATGCAAGTAGAAAAATTGGGACCACCTTTGGTAGGAAGGTAACAGCGTTCCGTGCGCCTTTGGTGTTGAGTCATGCCGGCCACATGACCACGGAGACGTCTTCGGACAGCGCTGGCTCTTCGGCTTTGAAACGGAGATGAGCACCGCCCCCTAGAGTCGGGAACGACTAGCATGTATGTGCGAGGGGAACATTTACCTTTAAGCCTTGAGGCTCTAAAGTGAAGGTGTCCATTCAAGACACAACGACAACAATAACAGCAGCGATAGCAGCAATTTTTGGAATCCGTTTCCCCATCTCCATCAGGACTACCTTCTCTTTTTTTACCTGGACGTCTTAAAAGTACTTTTGGGAGGGAAGTGGGACGGGAATGAAATTGATCTTTTAATGGAGGTGGCTTCTCTTCTCTCTTCAGTGAACTTCCATGTCCTGCATCTCCTGAGCCCTCCAACTTCATTTGTAACCCTGGACCCTGAAGAGCAGTCGAGTTAATCATTTTGGAGTCACTGAGGCATTCAGGCTCCTGACAGGTGATACTTTTGTTAATATTGCTGTAGAGCAGCCCCGGGAAGTCTTGCCTGAATGAAGATACGGAGCTCAGCAGGAGCAATGTGTTTTCCTATAGATTGATCCCAGTCCTGTTTGGGAATCGATTGCCCCCAGATTACCTGCCCATGGGAGTTAAACGGGGCAGGGTGTGTACGGGAAGGATATTAAAAGTCAAACATCATGAGTCAATGTCAGAACTTGTCTACGAAGCAGGAATGTATGCCAGCAAAATACATAATCTATAGAAGTTGGAAGCTCTCTTCCCCCCCTGAGAAGGGCTGGAGGTGGCACTGAGAAGAATCATTTATTATTTTTGATTTAGTGCTTCATGAACCAGGAAAAAACATGGTTGATTCATTGGTTGTGTACTCTTCTATTGATCTCTGAGATTTACTTTTTGCAAACTTCCCATTCATCACTTTCCCCCCCCCTTTCACCGTCCCGAGTATCTCTCCTCCAAACAAATGGTGGTTGGGATGAAAGAATAATCATAGCCATCTCCCCCCAGAGCTGAGAGGTGGGGCGGGGGGGGGGAAAGATGGTTTATGATGAGAACAGGAGCCATGTAATATTTGATCAAACGTCTTCACCAGAGATCATTAGCAAGTGATTGGGAATGTTGGATTTCTCTTAATTTGGCTAATGCCACCCCACGAAAAAGGAAAATCTGAGTGAAGGTGACTTTCAAACATACCGTTGACATATGAAAAGAGCCTCGGTGGTGCAGTGGACTAAAGTGCTGTTCAGTGCTAGCATTTAGCTGCCAGCTGCCTGCAATTAGTGCAAGTTCAAATCTCACCAGGCTCAAGGTTGACTCAGCCTTCCATCCTTTCGAGGTAGGTAAATTGAGGACCCGGATTGTGGGGGCAATAAGCCAGCTTTGTATAGAACAACACCGCTTAGGCGGGGGGCCTGAAAGCCCTAATAAGCAGGTATATACATAAAAAGTATGCAGGCTATTGCTATAATGCATTGTAAGCCGCCCTGAGTCTACGGAGAAGGGCAGCATATAAATTGGACTAATAAATAATAAATTGGAAATATGCAGCAAAAGAAACTCCTGGAACATAATTATTTTTTTTTTAATTTGATTTATATGCCGCCCTTCTCCGGAGACTCAGAGCGGCTTACAATGCGCTAAGCAATAGCCTTCATCCTTTTTGTATATTTATACAAAGTCAGCTTATTGCCCCCACAAACTGGGTCCTCAATTTACCTACCTTAGAAAGGATGGAAGGCTGAGTCGACCTTGAGCCTGGCGAGATTCAAACCTGCAGTAATTGCAGGCAGCTGGTCTTAATAACAGGGTGCTTTAAACCACTGTACTACCAAGGCTCAATTTTACCAAGACTATACCTCTTGTGACCTAGGCTTACTGAATCATTACAAGACACAATTAGTCCCAAATAAACCTGTTTTATTGTAACAGCTGAGAATTACGTTCATTCCCAGCTGAGTCCCAATTAGTTGCAAAACCAACTGCAGGTTATTGGTGTCAGCAACCTGCAGCTCCAGAGCTGCATGTGGCTCTTTGGGCCCTTCGCTGTGGCTCCCTATTGGGTGATCCCACCACTGGCTGGCCCCGCCCCTCACCCTCCCCTCCTAGTCACTCCTCACCTGGCCTGAGAAGGTAAGGGCGATGGCGGGGGATGGAGAAGCGGCCGGGACAGAGACAGAGAGGGTGTGGGAGAGGAAGAGAGAGGGAGGGATGCTAAAAGGGTTTTGTGATTCCCAGTGTTTTTAAACAACTGGTTCTCTGCCCTAATGACCGGCTGGGTAGGCGTGGCTAGGGGGGGTGTCATGTGACTAGTAGAAGTGAGTGACATTGAGTTGGCCACGCCCACCCAGGTTTTGTGGCTCCCGGTATTTTCTTTTCTGTGGAAAATGGGTCCAAATGGCTCTTTGAGTGTTCAAAGTTGCAGATTCCTGGCTTAGGGTTACCTGCTTTTACCAAGAGCAAAATATTTCACCTTCCTTGCCTTCCCCGCTGCCCCTCCCAACATAATATATTACGTTGTGCCTCCAGTGAGTAATGTGAAGGCATCGTTTCTCTCGCAGCCTTCCTAGAGACGCAGGAGGCTTGGTTTTAATAGTTCAGATATCTGCTAAATTGAACTTCTTCCCAACTTCTGAAGAAAGCGGTTCATAAAAATAAATGAGATCCACGGAGCTTTTAATGTCCTGGCTGGGGGTTCTTAGCCTGCAGAAGATGCTGATGGATTCCTACACGATTGCAAAATACGTTCACTAAGAGTTAGCCTGGATGTTGTCGCTTGCAGGAGATGCGTTATCTCCCTTCCTCACCCAGGAGCTTAGTTAATGTGGCTTGTATGGAAGTTTGCTTTAGGATACTCACAACTTGCCTGTGAAGAAAGGTAGGGTGGGAATTCCCCCAAGTTGCTTAGAATGGATATTGATGGAGAATTTCCTTCTTTCTTTCTTTCTTTCTTTCTTTCTTTCTTTCTTTCTTTCTTTCTTCGAGAATTTTTTTTTTATTTTAAAGCAAAAAACAAACATAAAACCATCATCATTCCAAACAATTATGGACAAAAAACAAAAATGAGGACCCAGATTGTTGGGGGCAATATGCTATTTAGTATACTGTCTTTGGTGTAAGCCGCCCAGAGTCCTCGGAGAGTGGGCGGCATAGAAATATGATTAATAAATAAATTACAGACAGTGAGTCGAACGGTTATATTCTCTTGTGCATAAATCCATTTCTAAAATACCAATTTATAACAGAAACTTATATCTTTTATAGAAAAAAAAAAACATCAGATATTTTATCTTTACATCAACCCCATATTTCATACTTCAATTCCATGATTTATTATCTATCCATTGATAAAACAAATCTCATATCAAGCAATATTGTTTATCTTCCTGTTCTCTAATTTCAAATGTCAATTTACTCGTTTCAGCACATTCCATAATTTTCTTAATAATCTCATCATCAGTAGGTAACTTCTCTCCTTTCCAATTTTTTAGCAAATACGATTCTAGTCGCTGTTAAAACATTCACAATTAAATATTGCAGTTCTCTGTTATATGTTTCTGGTAAAATCCCCAATAAAAATATCTCTGGTTTAAAGTCAATATGTCTCTTTGTCATTTTTTCCAACCACGTGTGTATCTTAGTCCAATAACTTTTACCTTCTACACATGTCCACCACATATGGTAATATGATCCTGGAGTCTGATGACACTTTTTTTTTATTTTTTTTTATTTTTTTTAAATTTGATTTATATGCCGCCCTTCTCCGAAGACTCAGGGCGGCTTACAATGTGCTCAGCAATAGCCTTCATCCTTTTGTATATTTATACAAAGTCAGCTTATTGCCCCCACAAACTGGGTCCTCAATTTACCTACCTTAGAAAGGATGGAAGGCTGAGTCAACCTTGAGCTGGTGAGATTTGAACTTACAGTAATTGCAGACAGCTTGATGTTTTTGTTTTTTTTTTTAATTTGATTTATATGCCGCCCTTCTCGGAGACTCAGGGCGGCTTACAATGCGTTAAGCAATAGCCTTCATCCTTTTGTATATTTATACAAAGTCAGCTTATTGCCCCACAAACTGGGTCCTCAATTTACCTACCTTAGAAAGGATGGAAGGCTGAGTCAACCTTGAGCCTGGTGAGATTCGAACCCTGCAGTAATTGCAGGCAGCTGATCTTAATAAGCTTAATAACAGGGTGCCTTAAACCCCTGTACTACCAAGGCTCTTATCAAGACACTTCCAACATTTCTCCGATTTATTCTTGAACGTTCTGGCTATCCTTGTCAGGGATAGGTGCAACCTGTAAAACATCTTATACAAATTCTGCTTATATGCTGTAGACATTGTCATTTTATAATTCTGCGACCACAATTTTTGAGAATTTCTTTTCTTTTTTAAACTAAGTTTTAACTAGGTGTTTGTCTTAGGCCAAATCCTTGTTTGCAAAGGGCGCTCGAAACGGAGAGAGGAAAGATCTGCGCCAGCGTTTGAGTTAGACGGTGAAGTGAGCACTCTTCTTGATGAAAATGAAACGGTGGTGCAAAGGGCATCCTATTCGAGCGAGGGTGATTTGAGGGTGGGAAGAAATGCTGAGTTTGCAGCCCGCATTGAGAGCGATTAACCTTTTGCGTGCAAGCCACACCGTGCATCCAAGAGTAACACTCTTCCACAGGTGATCCAGATCGCAGGGATGGAGGAGGAATGAAGCTTTGTGGTGGTTAAGCATCCGGAATACTTAAATAATGGAATAATAGAGTTGGAAGTGGCCTTTGACGTCTTCTAGTCACAACCGTTCATTGCACGTATCCGGCCCAGGGGCCGTAGTTTGAGGGTCCCTGATTTAGTGCAATATAAAAAATGCAAATAAATTTTTCTGCGGACCACCAACATTTTCTCATGGACCCCCAGTGTTCACGGACCACTAGTTGGTGACCGCTGTTATAGGAGATGAGCAGGATGAGCCCGAAGGAAGGGTCAAACATGTTATTAGTCTCGAGTCCCTTCACCCCCACAAGAGATCTAAGCCCAACCCATTTTTTTTAATATAAAATTCACACTTTTAATTATTTTTTTTAAATTTGATTTATATGCCGCCCTTCTCCGGAGACTCAGGGCGGCTTACAGTGCGTTAAGCAATAGCCTTCATCCTTTTGTATATTTTATACAAATAATATTTTTATTAAGAATAAGCTGTTTACTATGTGTTTAAAGATTTACAACCAAAAGCAGTATTATATACAGGCAGTTGACATTCTAAGAGGATATAAACCAAGGTCAGAAATGGTTTTTGTGTCAATTTTTTTTTTTTACAAAAAAGACATTTAACCTTTCAATCACTTACAGTAAAATTCATGTTAACTTCAGCCAATTACACATTTACATTTCCTTAAAATATGAAACATTGCATTGATAATGCACTAATTAAGCATGTTTACAATTAAAATATCTAAAACCTGAGTCAAACCTAATAATGCTCTTAGTAAAAGAAAATTCTTAGAATATAGAGACTGGTCAGTTGTTAAAATAAAGCATATACTTAACAGAACACTGACTTAAAGTCCAGCTCACTTTTAATTCCATTGACTCTTATTTACACCAATTGGCTTTGATGTTAGTAGTTCAGATTCTTGTAGAGAGCTTTCGCATACAATAAACCCACTGGTGGGATTCAAGTAATTTAACAACCGGTTCTCTGCCCTAATAATTTCTTCCAACAACCAGTTGGCCAAACTGCTCAGAAAGTGAACAACCGGTTCGCCCGAAGTGGTGCGAACTGGCTGAATCCCACCACTGAATAAACCTATATCTTCATTTGAACTGCCTGGACTCTTGATTTCCTGCCCTGGACAGATACGCACGAAGGAGGTCATGAGGTCACCATAGAACATATGTATACATATCCTTTACTGATGAGTACATAATGTACATGAAAAGGATTGTATGTTTGAGTAACACAGACCCATATTTTTCTACGTACATGAATTAACTGTTCTGGTGGTCCCAAAAATGCTTTTTCCAAGAGACAACTGGACTAGCTTTGTTTTTTTCCCCTTGAAGACATTTCGCTTCTCATCTAAGGAAGCTTCTTCAGTTCTGACTGAATGGTAGGGAATGAAAAGATTTATATTCCTTGCAGGAATGAATGAACCATTCCCCACCATTCAGTCAGAACTGAAGAAGCTTCCTTGGATGAGAAGGAAAAAACCAAAGCTAGCCCAATTGCCTTTAATAGCTTTTTTGGGACAACCATGACCTGAATGACTGAGAATTTCCATAGACATTTAACTAGAATAGAGTAGAGTAGAGTAAGTAGAGTAGAGTAGAGTAGAGTAGAGTAGAGTAGAATAGAATAGAATAGAATAGAATAGAATAGAATAGAATAGAATAGAATAGAATAGAATAGAAATGTTGGAATGTAGGGTAGGGTTGAGTAGAATGGAGTAGAGTAGGGTAGATAGGTAGAGTAGAGTAGAGTAGAGTAGAGTAGAGTAGAGTAGAATAGAATAGAATAGAATAGAATAGAAAAGTATAGAATAGAATAGAATATTTTTTATTGGCCAAGTGTGATTGGACACACAAGGAATTTGTCTTGGTGCATACGCTCTCAGTCTTACAAAGACTATTCTGGTCTTTGTAAAGTCTGGGAGGTAGTAGAACAGAATCTACACAATCATATTCGACTCAGTCACTGATGGATGACCCTGGAAATGTCGAAAGCCTGAAGTAGATGATGTCAGCCTACATTTGGAGGCCTGATCACCCCTGAGCTCATGTTCTCAGCTGCTCTACTCTCTTCTATGCGCTGTTAGCCTTTACTTCCCAAAGCTGAGAATGACCTTCTGTAATCCCGGGTGAGCTTCTGCTTCATTGATTATCGGCTTCCCTCCATTTATCATCCTTATGGGTTGTAGGCTTAGGTGCCAGTTGCAATATAAAGAAATAATGTCCACTTTCCATATACAGAGGGGAAGGATTAAGCGGTGAGGAATGCCTGCAATTTCCAACTAATCCAGGGTAGAAGAGGTTTTCTAATTAGCAGCAACCCTCTGGAAAGATATAGCCCATTTACGAAGCTGGCAAGCCTCCAGATCGCACAGCGATGGTCCCCACCCGCCAAGTAATTGCACGCTTCTGTTGTTATTGCATGTTGCAGCAATGCCCTCCGTCAAACGGGAGATTTGGAATGCGTGTTTCAAATTGTTCTGTGCCACCTGATGTGGGAAGAGTCTCTTTCCAGAGGAGGACTGCTGGTCCCTGGCTAGGAATCGGCTGCCCGTAGATGCCGGTGTTTGTGCCACGATGACCAAATCATTCAGGTTTAAGCGATTCGGGCCTGTCTCTCTTTTGTTTTTTTTGTGGGATTTTTTTGGGAATATTTTTTTTGCAAAGAGGAAAGCATTTCTAATCAGCTACAATTTTGCACAAGCTTTTTATGATTTAGCGAGTCCATTAAAACTGACATTTGTTCTGCTCTGACACTCGTAAGGAGCTTTGTGGAGCATAAACATCGGAAATTGCTGGTAGAGGAAGACAATATGAAAATTGCCCCCTTGGATTTGGGCGCTTTTTCTGCAAAATTCGGCTGTTGTGCACATATACGAGGGATCTTCAGGCCACAGATAGGTCCGTAACTGCTTTATTTATGTAACATTTCAGTATTCAATGCCCATAGAGATGACAATAGTGAGATTATTAAATTTAGCCTTTGGGCATCTCAGAGTTGAGGTTTGAGGTCCAGGCACCTGCTCGATATAAGTCATGGGACTGTCCCAAGTACAACTTTGCTTACTCAAATCTGACAAAGAAGAACCCACTCCTTACTCCAATCCTTCCTTCCTTCTTTCCCTCTATTCTTCCTCCTCTCCCTTCCTTCCTTCCCTCTATTCCTCCTCCTCCTCCTCTTCGTCCTTCCTTCCCTCTATTCCTATTCCTTCTGTCCTTCCTTGCTTCCTTGCTTCTTTCCTTCCTTGCTTCCTTCCTTCCCTCTATTCCTCCTCCTCCTCTCCCTTCCTTCCTTTCCCCTATTCCTATTCCTTCTGTCCTTCCTTGCTTCCTTGCTTCCTTGCTTCTTTCCTTCCTTGCTTCCTTGCTTCCTTCCTTCTATTCCTCCTCCTCCCCCTTTCTTCTTTCCCTCTATTCCTCCTCCCCTCTCCTTCCTTCCTTCCTCTTTCTTTCTTTCTTTCTTTTCTTTCTTTCTTTCTTTCTTTCTTTCTTTCTTTCTTTCTTTCTTTCTCTTTTTTCACCCTCTGCTGCAGCCGCACTCAAATGGACCTTAAAAACATTGCTCTTTTAAGAGCCTTGCATTAGTAATCACGACCAACAACCTCAGATGCATCCATAAATGGATTCTTAATCCTTTCTCAGAGTAATCTAAGTCAGAGTCATCAGGATGGAAGAAGGGAAGTCTGTGGAGGCAACGCAAGTGGACTGAATCCATCAAACTATCTCTCTCGTTGAGAGGCAAGGCTAAATGACTTGCAGCTTTTTCCCTGAATCTCATTACTGCAGCTGAGCATCGCCTTCCTTTTTGGGGAGTTATTGGTTTGGCATTTCTTGCAAAATAGTGTGCTTGTTCATTTCCATTTGCTGATTAATTTACGTTGACCTCTCTTGCTCTCCCTTTTAGCTCCATCGTGAGTTCATTTGGCTCCCTCCTTCTCAGCATGACAAAAGCAACCTCCTTTGACTGGATCATATCTTAGGAAAGTTAACTTCATCTGGGTGGTCTTCTCTCTTCTTCTTCTTCTTCTTCTTCTTCTTCTTCTTCTTCTTCTTCTTCTTCTTCTTCTTCTTCTTCTTCTTCTTCTTCTTCTTCCTCTTCCTCTTCCTCTTCCTCTTCCTCTTCCTCTTCTTCTTCTTCTTCTTCTTCTTCTTCTTCTTCTTCCTCTTCCTCTTCCTCTTCCTCTTCCTCTTCTCCACCCTCAACCCCCCCACCCTCCTTCTTTCCAATAATTTGGAGCAATGATGAGAAGCTACGTTGTTCCTCCATCTCTGCCGACATATAACATCTTGCTTGAAGGAGAGAACATGAGTCCAGCAATGGGGATACTCAGAGATGACCTCTTGAATGTATGCATGAGGCACGTTGAGAAAATCTGCAAGGCAGACCTTAGCAAGAATGGTAGGGGGAACTGAGAGCAGATGTCCATTCAACTACTACTATTACTCCTCCTCCTCCTCCTCCTCCTCCTCCTCCTCCTCCTCCTCCTCCTCCTCCTTCTTCCTCCTCCTCCTCCTTCCTCCTCCTCCTCCTTCTTCCTCCTCCTCTCCCTCCTCCTCCTGTCTCATTCTTTCTCTTCCCCCTTTAAATTTTCCTTTTGGGGGAAAATTTAAATGGAAAGTTGAGATGCTCAAAGGAGAACATCAGCCTTCCATTTCTAAGTAGCTTGGAAAATAAAGATGGCCAATGTCCATAGTTCATGGCTTTATTTGTAAGCCTGGCTGTCTATCCAGAAGAAAAAGATAAGCGGAGGAGTTGTCCTTCTTCCTTCTGAAAAATGGTGCCTTGCATCCAAATATGCCCATCACAGCACTTTGCAAGCCATGAAAGCAATATTTTGAGAGAACTTATTGAAATTCCAGCTGTATCTATCACCTACCTGATGGCATGCATACATAGACAGAGAAAGTGAGGGATGCTTTAAACTGAGCGAGGAAAACCAACCTAGATTGGAACCCACAAACCAAACATTAGCTTAGGTTCATTAGCCTATATATGCAGTTTGCAGAACTCCACGTCATTGATCTGAAGATATTTGACTTAATAAAGATCAAGGAGGTCAGGCATGGGATACAAACCTAAGGACACAGAAGGGAAATATTACTTGCATTTTATTTTCAAGCAATAGGAACAGTAAAAGGTTAAAGGTAAAGGAGTCCCTGCAGATTTTATTCCGCTAGTCATTGTTGGCTCTGGGGCCAGTGCTCATCTCTGTTTCAAGGCTTGTAGAGGCTGTAGAGCCTTGGTAATACAGTGGTTTAATGCACCCTGTAATTAACACAGCTGCCTGCAATTTCTGCAGGTTCGAATCTTACCAGGCTCAAGGTTGACTCAGCCTTCCATCCTTTCTCAGGTAGGTTAAATGAGGACCCAGTTGTGGGGGCAATAAGCTGACTTTGTATAAATATACAAAAGGATGAAGGCTATTGCTTAACGCATTGTAAGCCGCCCTGAGTCTCCGGAGAAGGGCGGCATATAAATCAAATTAAAAAAAAAAAAAAGGCTGTTGTGCCAGCACTGTACGAGTATGTTTCTGTGGTCATGTGGCCAGCATGATGTCACCGAGTGCTGTTACCTTCCCATCAAAGTGGTACCTATTGATCTACTCACATTTGCATGCTTTCGAACTGCTAGGTTGGCAGGAGCTGGTGCAAGGAACAGGAGCTCACCCCATTGCACGGCGCTCGGGTCTCGAACCTGGGGCTGCCGGCTTTCTGGCCGACAAGCCCAGCGTCTTAACCACTGAATCACCATGCTGTCCAGTAGGAACAATAACTACCTCTAATTTTCTCTAGACACAAAAGAAAGAAAGAAAGAAAGAAATGTATGCTATATGGAAATGTGTGCTTCAAGGAATGGCTTGGAATACTTTAGCCAAGTTACTACAGTGTGGATACTATAAGATGACAGCAGGTACTAAAAGGCGTTCTACATGTAATAGATTTGTGCTGTGTCTTTTGTCTCGGCTCAAAACTCCTAAAGTCATTGGTGGAATTGAGCAGGAAGTTTATGGAGACAAACTATCTCACTTGCTAGGGTATTTTTTTGCTCCTGGTGCCACCTAGCAGAGTTTCAGAGACAAATTTATCACATTCTCTTTGATTTTTTCCTTTCCCTCTCATGGGTTGTCATGTTTATATTGATGCTGCATTTAAATTATGAATTATTTTGCTGGGAAAGTAAAATATTGCTGGAGATCTGAGCCGTCTGCCTTGGCACTTACTCAAATGTGGTCATAGAATGATGGTTACCTCATGGTGATTGCAAAGATATGGACACTGGACTTTGCACAGATTTACTTCCAAGTGAACAAGAAAACTCGGGGGGCCGTTTCTGCCTCTGAAAGGAACTATTTTATTATCTTAGGGACTGTCGAATATTCAGCCAAACAACTTGCCTGCCCGATCAAGAAGTCTAACAGGGAGAAACAGAAATAAGGTTGGCCTCACCCCTCCTGAGTTTCTGAAGGTCTCTCAAGAGCTGGTTATGCCAGAGGTCGGATACGCTTCAAGGTGTTGGTTCTCACCTTTAAAGCGCTCCATGGCTTAGGGCCGGGGTATTTACGAGACCGCCTGCTGCTACCGATAACCTCCCACCGGCCAATACGCTCTCACAGGGAGGGCCTCCCCGGGGTGCCGTCGGTCAAGCAATGCTGGCTAGCATCCCCCAGGGGGAGGGCCTTCTCTGTGGGGGCACCCGCCCTCTGGAACGAGCTACCTCCCGGAATACGGCTGATCCCGGATCTCCGCACTTTCCGTAAGGCCCTGAAGTTGTTTTGAATAGGTTTTAGGGGGTTTTTTAATTGTATTGCTAGGGGTTTTAAATTGGGGTGGCCGTTTAATTTAATTTATTTTTAATGATTTTAACTTTTATATTGCATGTTATTTATATTGCATGCCTTGATAGTACAGTGGTCTGAGCACCCTGTTATTAACACAGCTGCCTGCAATTTACTGCTGGTTCGAATCTCTCCAAGGCTCAAGGTTGACTCAGCCTTCCATCCTTTCTAAGGTAGGTAAAATGAGGACCCGGATTGTGGGGGGCAATAAGCTGACTTTGTATAAATATACAAAAGGATGAAGGCTATTGCTTAACGCATTGTAAGCCGCCCTGAGTCTCCGGAGAAGGGCGACATATAAATCAAATTTAAAAAAAAATAAAAATTCTCGGCTGTTCACCGCCCTGAGTCCCTTCGGGGAGAAGGGTGGGATATAAATTTAATAAATAAATAAATAAATCTATTATTCCCTTTTCCTGTTTTATCTCTGCTTCCTGGATCGTTTCTAATTCTTTTTAATAATTATTATCGCCTTTTCCCTCATCCAGTAAGCAGAATCAGCTGGCGTTCAGCTGTTCTAGTCAGAAAGTGAAAGAGCTGTCCACAGAGCAGAAGAATAATGTCTTGTGAGAAACGAACGTCTCACACCTGCTGGGAGATTGGAAGAAGGAACTGAGGCCATGCCAGTGGCTTTGTTTGGAGGAGTAGAGAGCCTTGCTGAATGGCGGCTCTTTCAGTCGGCACACACGGCTTGCCACGAATCATTTTGGGAGCAGCACCTGCAAAGAGGAAGATGCAAAGAGCTGTATCATTAAGCGTAAAGCTCAGGTACTTTTCTGTAGAGCAGCGGGAATTTCACAGGGCTGACTGAATGGCGTCCAAGTTATTACGTCTAGAGAAAAGCATAATCTTTAACAACGTATTTCTCTGGCTTGCTTTTTCTCCCCCTCTCTTTTCTCCCTGCCCAATCCTTTTCTTTGCCTGGTTAATGTCTTTAACAAACCGGGATATTAAAAGCTAGGAGCAACGGTGCTCTCTACCAAGAGACAGAAGTGTTTTGATGCCTAATAAATCCACAGCAGCCTGTTGTTAGGGAGCAGAAGTAAAGCACACCCCAATGCAGTCCAGGATTAGACTCAAATAGTCCCTATCAGCGGACCAATTCATAAAAGAAAGGCTTAGCCTTCTTAAGGCAAACCAAGATTAGCAATTCCAGATAACGGTCACTCATGCCCTCGTCACTTCCCGCCTGGACTATTGTAATGCTCTCTACATGGGGCTCCCCCTGAAGAGCACCCGAAGGCGCCAACTGGTCCAGAATGCGGCCGCGCGGGTGGTTATGGGAGCGTCATGGCGCTCCCATGTAACACCTCTCCTGCGCGAGCTGCACTGGCTTCCGGTGGTCCTCTGGGTGCAATTCAAGGTATTGGTTACCACCTTCAGAGCGCTCCATGGCTTAGGACCTGGGTATTTACAAGACCGCCTGCTGCTACCAATAGCCTCCCACCGGCCAACTCGCTCCCACAGAGAGGGGCTCCTCCGGGTGCCGTCGGCCAAACAGTGTTGGCTGGCGACCCCTAGGGGGAGAGCCTTCTCTGTGGGGGCACCTACCGTCTGGAATGAGCTCCCCCCAGAGATACGGAGGATCCCGGATCTGCGCACCTTCTGCCGCGCTGTGAAGATCTTTTTATTCCATCAGGCGGGCTTGGTCTAATCTCTTCCCTTTTTAAAATATGTAAATTTTAATCTGTTTTTAAATTATTGGGGTGTTTTAATCTGTCTGGGCCAAAATGATTTAATTTGATTTTATCTGGTTTTTAAATTTTTTGTATCTATGTATTTTATTGTTTGGCTGTTCACCGCCCTGAGTCCTTCGGGAGTAGGGCGGTATACAAATCAAATAAACTAAACTAAACTAACTAAACTAAACTGTTTTTTAAATTTTATATTTGTGGGTTTTATGCTGGCTGTACACCACCCTGAGTCCCTCTGGGAGAAGGGCGGTATATAAAATAAATAAATAAATAAATAAAAATAAATAAATAAATAAATAAATAAATAAATAAATAAATAAATAAATAAATAAATAAATAAATAATATACGGCTTAAAAACCAACATAAAAATCTGCCATGACCATGTTCCCTGGGTCCCCCTCCTGAAGACTCTTAAATTAAATCTCCTAGATCCATGATGGCGAACCTAGCACATGTGACCTAGCTCAGTATTTTTTTGCCTTTGGGCATGTCCACCATATATGATAATATGGACTCCCTACTCATCTTGAATGCCCAGACTCTAAATTTATTTCCATCAGGGTTTTGCCTGGATAATCATGGGCGGCTGCAGAAGCTAGAAGGGCTGTAACTTAGTGGAGAAAGTTCACAGCTCTGCAACGGGATTCACTTTATTACTTTTCTAAAATAGTCCTCTTCCTGCGTACCATCGCAACACCACAAATTGATGGCTATGCCCTTTCTTGCAAGACCTTTGTGGTTTATTGGCACCAGTCCTGATTCTTCTCTGCATTGCAAAGTTGCCCTTTAGCTCTTGTTTCCATCCCTGTTATCACAGCTATACATCCACACTATCATGAATGGTGCTAAAATTCAACATGGACATCAGAAGATGAACTCTGGCAGGCACACACGCAGCGACACACAAACCAGGGGTGAAATCCAGCAGGTTCTGGAGAACTGAGAGCAGAAATTTTGAGTAGTTCGGAGAACTGGCAAATACCACCTCTCTGGCCCGAGAGTGGGATAGGAATAGAGATTTTGCAATATCCTTCTCCTGGAGTGGGGAGGGAATGGGGATTTTACAGTATCCTTCTCCTGGAGTGGGGAGGGAATGGGGATTTTACAATATCCTTCCCCTAGAGTGGGGAGGGAATGGGGATTTTGTAGTATCCTTCCCCTGGAGTGGGGAGGGAATAGGGATTTTGCAGTGTCCTTCCCCTGGGGTGAGATGGGAATGGGGATTTTGCAGTATCCTTCCCCTGGAATGGGGAGGGAATGGGGATTTTGCAGTATCCTTCCCCTGGAGTGGGGAGGGAATGGGGATTTTGCAGTATCCTTCCCCTGGAGTGGGGTGGGAATGGAGATTTTGTAGTATTCTTCCCCTGGAGTGGGGTGGGAATGGAGATTTTGCAGTATCCTTCCCATGGAGTGGGGAGGGAATAGGGATTTTGCAGTATCCTTTCCCTGCCATGCCCACCAAGCCACGCCCACCAAGCCACACCACACCCACCAAGCCACGCCCACAGAACCGGTAGTAAAAAAAATTTGGATTTCACCACTGACGCAAACACAGATGTGTAGAGGGACAAAAAAAAGAGGATTATGCCTACAATCACAGGAAGAACTGAAGTTAGACAACCCAATCCTTAGGATGATTTTTCAAATTTTAAAAAAAGTCTATGGATGAGACTGGTTTTCAAGGACGTCTGGATGAGATCATCACACTTGCTGGCTTGAACGTCTCCGTTTGTGTCTCTTTTCTATTTTGGATCTGAAAAGCAACTTTCTGAAACCCAAAAGAAGTCCAGCTATTTAGAGAATACGGAATAACAGACTTGGAAGGGACCTTGGAGGTCTTCTAGTCCAACCCTCTGCTCAAGCAGGAGACCCTATCAGTAGTGGGTTCTACTTACCTTCCCTACCAGTTCGGAACTGTGAGAGCGTGTGACACTTCTGCGCATGAGCAGAGCGTCCGTGATGACATCCGGGCGGGTGGGCAGACCCTCCCGCCACCACCACTACCGGTTCACCCGAACTGGGGTGAACCGGTAGAAACCCAACACTGGACCCTATACTAGGGGTCGGCAACCCACGGCTCTGGAGCCGCATGTGGCTCTTTCATCCCTCTACTGCAGCTCCCTGTCGCTGGTTGGCTCTACAATTGATAGTGCTGTCAGTTAGGACAGGTAGAGGAAAAAAGGATGCCACTAGGAGGAGACTCTATGGTGGGGGAACTGGACTTCCGGTCGGCAGAGGAAAAAGGACGCCACGCTAGGAGGAAACTCTATGGTGGGGGAACTGGACTTCCTGTCGGCAGAGGAGAAAGGACACTGCGCTAGGAGGAGACTCTATGATGGGGGAACCGGACTTCCGGTCAGCTCCAGAATTGAATGGGCTTCCGGTTAGGACCTTTGTGGCTCTTATACAAGATTGCCGATCCCTGCCCTATACCATTTCAGACAAGTGATTGTCTAGTCTCTTCTTGAAAACCTCCAGTGATCGAGCACCCACAACCTTACTATGGTTGGCAGAATGCCCAGAAGCAATTTGCAGGAAACTGATAAGAGAAACAAGATTAAAACGCGAAGGAATGTGAACGGAGTTGTTCCCTGCAAATTGCCTCAGTCATCATCCTTCCTTAAGTAGGCTAAGGGAGTGGCCTATTAGCCCCAAGCCTTACTCTCGAGGAGACCTCCTCCTGAGGAGCCACTCCTGCCTTTTAACAGCTCTACGTGCTCGTGCATCGAGAAGAGGCTCCTCCTCTTCTTCCTCTTTACTTATGGGAGCTTCTGGAGGTTTTGAAGGCCTTGGCTGAATCCCCGCCTCTGGCACCACATCTTCTCCAGACTCCTCACTGTCCGACTCGAACGCCAGCTGCACAGGCTGCTGGCACAGCACCACACCAGCCTCCTCGCTGTCTGAATCAGCTACTATCTGCACAGGCCGCTGACGGGCCACAACAGTCTGTTGCGAGGTACGACCATGATGAGTAGGTGCCATTATGGTTGTTAACTGGAGGAATTCCTGTACTAGCCTCCTCTGTAACTTGAGATACTTTCCCCCGTATTATTTATTTATTTATTTATTTTATTTAAATTTGTATACCGCCCTTCTCCTAGTGGACTCAGGGCGGTGCACAGCCAAGTAAAAAACATCCAATACAAAAGTTAAAAATTTAAAAGAATTATATCCTATTGTATACAAATTAATATACAATATTAATTTGTATGTTCCTCTGAAACTCATCTGTTGTTCCTACCCTTCCTTTTAGAGTCCTTACATTTCCTATTTTATAGGATGTTTTTATACCTTCTCACATTTTGTATTTTTTTTTTTTTTTAGATTCTGGTGTATCTTCTCTGCTTTTTAATTGGCTGTACCTCACCTTCCTTATGCTGGTCTATAACTGTAATAAAGTTTTGATTCGATTTGATTGGAGGTGACCTCCGGAAACTGAAAGGGCACTATCAATCTTGCTGGCAGTTACCCTCTGTTGCAGAAGAGGGCATGAAATAGAGCCAACAACAGAATTGCAGACTGAGAGGATATTTCTTGCAAAATTGAGTAATTTTTTTTTTCCCCTAGTCCTCCAGATGCCTGTGTGCTTAAAGGCAGCTGCTTCTTTCCCGAGGAACAAGCTGTCAAGTGCAAGTAACCAGGAACAGAAGTTGAGTTCAAAGCACTAAAAAGTTTATTTCACGCTACCCGTGCATAAGAATCTGGTCAAGGCAAGTTGGTGCCAATGGGAATTTTGGGGAAGGTGGAGTTGAGTCTCTTGTGACTGCATAAGGATTCCAAACTAATGACCCCACTTGATCCCACCTCCCGCTCAACCTACTCATCTCCTACATAAGTCCACTTCTTTTCTTATTTTTCGCCACCATTTCAAAGGGGAGCCCCCGAAATGTATTTTCTTTGGGGGGGGGGCAAACATTTTCTGGCAATTGTTGCAACGAACTTCCTTGAATCGTGTACATTGCCCTGAGTTGCCAGCAGTGGTGGGTTTCAAAATTTTTTTACTACCGGTTCTGTGGATTTGGCTTGATGGGCATGGCATGGCTTGGTGGGCATGGCAGGGGAAGGATCAGTGGTAAAAAACGTAAAAATGTTTTTATTCCAACAGGCTGGTCTGGCCTAACTCTCCCTTTTAAATTGGGTTTTAAATGTTTTACATAAATTGGATGTCTTAAATTTGTTTTTTGAGCCCAAATTATTTAATCTATTTTTAATAGCTTTTAACTTTTGTATGTTATTTGTATTTTTATCTTGGCTGTTCACCGCCCTGAGTCCTCCAGGAGTAGGGCGGTATACAAATATGATAAAATAAAATAAAATAAATAAAATAAATGTAAAATTTGTTACTACCAGTTCTGTGGGCGTGGCTTGGTGGTGGTGGGGTGTAATGTGACTGGGTGGGCGTGGCCAACATTTTTTTTTTTTTACTTTTAAAAGCATTTTTTCTACAACCTTAAGAGGTTGCAGAAAAAAACGCTTTTAAAAGCCTCTGACGATCAGGCAACTCAGCTGGGATCGTCAGAAGCTTTTAAAGGCTTTTTTTTTTTGTATAACCTCTTCAGCCGAAGAAGTTGTAGAAAAAATGCTTTTAGAAGCCTCTGACGATCCCAGCTGAGCTGTGCGATCATCAGAGGCTTTTTTTTTTTACTTTTAAAAGCATTTTTTCGGCCGAAGAGGTTGTAGAAAAAATGCTTTTAAAAATAAATTTAAAAAGCCTCTGATGATCGCATGGCTCAGCTGGGCATGTGGGGGGAAGAAATTTTTGCTACCAGTTCTCTGAACCACCCTCCGCCATCACTACCGGATCGGGCGATCCAGTCCAAACCAGGAGCATTTCACCCCTGGGAAGGATACTGTAAAATCTCCATTCCCACCCCACTCCAGGAGAAGGTTACTGCAAAATCCCCATTTCCTCCCGATCAGCTGGGACTCGGGAGGCAGAGAATAGACGGGGCGGAGCCAGTCAGAATTTTTACTACCGGTTCCCCGAACTACTCAGAATTTCCGCTACCGGTTCTCCAGAACTGGTCAGAACCTGCTGAAACCCACTTCTGGTTGCCAGCTGCCTTTGTTTGCCCTCTGTAATATGACAGCTTCCAAATACTGCAGAAGCCTTCATTGGGCAGAAGTGACAACTGGGGAACCTGCTGTGATAGAACAAAATGCTGGGAGAAGCACAGTTGTGGGATTCAAATCCCGGCACTACTAGTTTGCTATTGGGGACGTGCGGTGCTTTTGCGTATGCACAGAAGATTCTGCGCACGCACAGAGCATTTTTGATGACGTCTGGGCGGGTGGCCGGAGCCTCCCGCCGCTACCAGTTTGCCAGAACCAGGGCGAACTGGTAGCAACCCACCCCTGGAGAAGCAACAAGGTAGCCAGAGTTGTTTTTTTTTAATGCTTATTTCCAAATTCTAGCATTATTGCATCAAATGTTTATTCCTTCCAGCATGGCTAGTTTCTATGCCAAATAATACTTCAAACAATACTTCATGTTTGTTAAAGTCCTTACCCTCTGCCCAGACCAAGGATGACACAATTTTTTTTTTCATCAGATTTATTCAGACCCTAAATACATATCTGGCCAACTGGCGTTTGTTTATTCACTAATAAATAGTGAATAATAGTGAATAATAAATAAAGGCAGGCATTAAATCTAGAGTTATCTCTACACTCTGCTTTTCAGTGAAAGCTGCTTCTAGACCTTTCCATTTCTACCTCTTTTTCATCTCATTTTTATCCTAGAATCCTAGCTAGCTGATGTCACGAAGCCTTGGGCTGCCGTAAGCTTTATAAATTATACCCCAGAACATTAACAGATATGTCAGGAACTATCATTGCAATTGATTATGGCCAAACTGCACTTGTCAACTAAATGAACAGAGTACAGTCCATGATTCATTGGCCCGGCCGCATGTAATTCTTTGCTGGGTAAGCCACAGACATACAAATTGGGTCCCGTTTTCCTCCTCTTGCTGTTTATGGATGTTGTAACTGAAGAAATTCTTTGTAGGGATACAGAGGTTAAGGAACATGATTAACTTTGATCCCTGGGCGTTGCCCATCCATGCCAAAATTCTTGACGCACATTTATAACAGAAGAATGGAGTTGGAAGGTACCTTGGGGGCTTCTGGTCCAGCCCCCTGCTCAAACAGGAAACCTTATACCATTTTAAAGAGCTGCGGTGGCGCAGTGGTTCAAATGCAGTACTGCAGGCTACTTCTGCTGACTGCCGGCTGCCTGCAATTTGGCGGTTCGAGTCTCACCGGTTCAAGGTTGACTCGGCCATCCATCCTTTTGAGGTCGGTAAAATGAGGACCCAGATTGTTGGGGGCAAGAGGCTGACTCTGTAAAACCACTTAGAGAGGGCTGTAAAAGCACTATGAAGTGGTATATAAATCTAAGGACTATTGCTACTTTCCTTCCTTCCTTCCTTCCTTCCTTCCTTCCTTCCTTCCTTCCTTCCTTCCTCCCTTCCCTTCCCTTCCCTTCCCTTCCCTTCCCTTCCCTTCCCTTCCCTTCCCTTCCCAGTGGTTAGAATGCAGTATTGCAGGCTAATTCTGCCAACTGCCAGCAGTTCAATCCTTATTGGATCAAGGTTGACTCAGCCTTCCATCCTTCCAAGGTCAATAAAATGAGGACCCAGATTGTTAAGGGCAATATGCTGACTCTGTAAATTGCTTAGAGAGGGCTGTGAAGAAGGGAGAAGGGAGAAGGGAGGAAGGGAGGGAAGGATGGAAGGAAAGGAAAGAGAGATAAGGGAGGGAGGGAGGGAAAGGAGGAAGGAAGGAAGGAAGGAAGGAAGGAAGGAAGGAAGGAAGGAAGGAAGGAAGGAAGAGCAATAGCACTTAGATGTCAGCCTGAAGCCCTGAGAAATGAAATGGCTGGAGTTCTGTTTTGAAATGGCTGGAATTACTTGGAATCCAGACATTAGACATATCCCACTTCACAGAGCTTTGCAGCCGTCTCTAAGCAGTTTACAGAGTCGGCATATTACCCCCAACAATCTGGGTCCTTACTTTACCCATCTTGGAAGGATGGAAGGTTCAAAATCAACTTTGAAAATCGAACTGCTGGCAGTGGGCAGAGTTAGCCAGCAATACTGCATTCTAACCACTGTACCACAATGGCTCTTCCAATGCAGTGGACATGAGTTTGGGTAAACTCGGAGTCATAGTGGAGGAGAGGGGGGCCCTTGTCCCTGGGTTCATGAAAAGTCAGACCCGACTAAGTGACCGAACAATAAATTTTGCCCAGTATCACTTTTTTTCCCCCTTCTACATCATCTATTTTCAACTGGTTGAGTGACATGTTGACCAGCTGACAATTTTAGGGTTCTTTCTCCAAGTGTGATTTTTTTTTTCTTCCTGCTTTAGATCAGCTGTTGAAATTCTTTTTTGGAATCAAAAGGCTGTTTCCAACGGAGTTATTTTTCGAGAGGCTGCATTTGCGAGGTCTTTGCGGTTTTGTTTTCTCAGAAAGACGTTCCTCCCCTGCTGAAGGATCCCTCTGGGTCCATTTACTGGGATAATTAATTTAATTAACAGTCTTCCCCCGACATGCTAAACATTTATGCTGCAAGTCTGCTCTGGAAGAAAAGATGTCTCGGAAATCTAAACCATGCAGGCATTTTTACAACCGATGCCTATTCCGTTTATTTAAAGTTTTAGATAGAATCAGTTCCACCGCCTGCAGAACTTCACCCAATTAATTTTTTTTAATGCAGATATTTTAATTAGAACTTTTTCAGTAAAACCAAAGTATAAAAAATTAAAAGACCAAGGAGGAAAAAAGATGGATAGGAAGAAAAAAAGAAGAAAAGTGGTTTAAAAAATTAAAAGCATAAATCATCCATTCGGTCTTTTCTTCTTTCATCAAAAATTTAATTTCATATAAGTTTTCAAGATTTGTTTTTTTTTTTTAAAAAGCTGTATTATTTTTTTCCTTGGCCATGAACTTTGCCCAATTTATATCAGAACGGATAAAGATCAAATTCCGAAATCCTCAGGGTTTATTTCTTTTCTTTTTCTGCCCCATCTCTGATTTTCAATCTTTCTTCCATGCAGTGCGTCTCCCATAAAAAAAAAAATATTGCTTTGATTTTTTTAAAAAAATCAAATATAACCAGTTAGCCAGGGAGTGTCCAAAGTCTTTTTTTTTTTAAAGACAATTTGGATAATGGAATTATTTTGCAAATGCATTGTGCAACTTTCAAGGTTTGGTAACATTCATTTGCTTTGACCAAAGGAGAAACAAGGAAGTCAAACAAGAGATGTTTCTGGTGGGATCAGAATGTGCTTTCACTAGATAAGCCCCCAGACAAGTTGCTGTGAAAATATTTACAGACCCCGCACATCCTGGACATAAACTGTTTCATCTCCTACCCTCAAAACGACGCTATAGGGCACTGCACACCAGAACAACTAGACACAAGGACAGTTTTTTCCCGAACGCCATCACTCTGCTAAACAAATAATTCCCTCAACACTGTCAAACTATTCACTAAGTCTGCACTACTATTAATCTTCTCATTGTTCCCATCAGCCATCTCCTCCCACTTAGGACTGTATGACTGTAACCTTGTTGCTGGCATCCTTAAGATTTATATTTATTGTTTCCTAATATATATTTTTTTTTAATTTGATTTATATGCCGCCCTTCTCCGAAGACTCAGGGCGGCTTACAGTGCGTTAAGCAATAGCCTTCATACTTTTGTATATTTATACAAAGTCAGCTTATTGCCCCCACAAACTGGGTCCTCATTTAACCTACCTTAGAAAGGATGGAAGGCTGAGTCAACCTTGAGCCTTGGAGAGATTCGAACCAGCAGTAAATTGCAGGCAGCTGTGTTAATAACAGGGTGCTTTAAACCACTGTAGTACCAAGGCTCTTGGTTTGATATGATTTGATTGCTTATTTGTTCCCTATGACTATCATTAAGTGTTGTACTTTATGATTCTTGATGAAAGTATCTTTTCTTTTATGCACACTAAGAGCTTATACACCAAGAAAAATTCCTTGTGTGTCCAATCACACTTGGCCAATAAAGAATTCTATTCTATTCTAAAAGAATAATAATAATAATAATAATAATAATAATAATAATAATAATAATAAGAAGAAGAAGAAGAAGAAGAAGAAGAAGAAGAAGAAGAAGAAGAAATTTCCTGGATGTGAGAACAATTAATCAGTGGAACAATTAGCCTCCAGAAGTTGTGAATGCTCCAACACTGGAAGCTTTTAAGAAGAGACTGGAAAAACATTTGTCTGAAATGGTTGAGTTAGAAGACTTCCAAGGTCTTTCCAGCCCTATTATTCTACTATTCATTTTTCCTTCCTTCCTTCCTTCCTTCCTTCCTTCCTTCCTTCCTTCCTTCCTTCCTTCCCTCTCTCCCTCCCTCCCTCCCTCCTTCCTTCCTTCCTTCCTTCCTTCCTTCCTTCCTTCCTTCCTTCCTTCCTTCCTTCCTTCTCCATCACTGGAGATTTCTAAGAAGAGATTTGATAGTCATTTGTCTGAAATAGTACAGGATTTCCTGCTTGAGCAGGGTATTGGGCCTCCAAGATCCCTTCCAACTCTTTTATTCTATATTATATTCTACAGTATCTAATGGGAGACATAAGATGTAGCTTGGCTTTGTAAGTTGGCCCTGTCTTCTATGCTGAAAATTAAAGAAGATAATTGCAATTGACTAGCTGAATTATGGTGAAAAGAACACTCCAGTGTGGAAGGTTGGTATTTTAACACTAATTCTCATGAATGCAAACCTTGATTTTTACAGATCTGTGATTGAGGATGACTATCAAGTGGGGAGAATATGCAAAAGGAATGGAATGGAAAGGGAAGGGAAGGGAAGGGAAGGGAAGGGAAGGGAAGGGAAGAGAAGAGAAGAGAAGAGAAGAGAAGAGAAGAGAAGAGAAGAGAAGAGAAGAGAAGAAAGAGAAGAGAAGAAAAGAGAAGAGAGATTGGAATAAATAAAGAATAGAATGGAAGGGAAGGGAAGGGAGAGAAGGGAAGGGAAGGGAAAGGAAGGGAAGGGAAGAGAAGAGAAGAGAAAGAGAAAGAAGAAGAGAAAGAAGAGAAGAGAAGAGAAAGAAGAAAGAAGAGAAGAGAAGAAAGAGAAGAGAAAGAAGGGACCTTGGAGGTCTTCTAGTCCAACCCCCTGCTCAGGCAGGAAACCCTATACCATTTCAGATAAATGGTTGTCCAATCTCTTCTTTAAAATTTCCAGTGTTGGAGCATTCACAACCTTTGGAGGCAAGTTGTTCCACTGATTAATTGTTCTAACTGTCAGCATTTTCTCCTTAGTTCTAAGTTGCTTCTCTCCTTGCTTAGTTTCCACCCATTGCTTCTTGTTCTGCCCTCAGGTGCTTTGGAGAATAGCTTGACTCCCTCTTCTTTGTGGCAGCCCCTGAGATACTGGAAGATTGCTAGTCCTTCTTTTCATCAAACTGGACATACCCAATTCCTGCAACTGTTCTTTATATGTTTCAGCCTCCAGTCCCCTAATCGTCTTGGTTGCTCTTCTCTGCACTCTTTCTAGAGTCTCCACATCTTTTTTACATCGTGGCGACCAAAACTGGAACACAGTTAATCCTCTATATTTATTCCCCTTGTTTTGTAGGAGGAGGACGGACGAAAACCAACATTCTCTTTCGTCTTCCACCAAAAGAAAACCTCAACCTTCAATGTTTCAATTTGTAACTTTCATTAATTCCCCTTTTCTCTTAGTTCATCAGCAGCCCCCTTCCCTTGGTGGCTGGAATCAATTGAATGAGATTTCTTGGTAACAAATGAGTGGTTTATGATAATTATATTTTGCTCAGCAATGCCTGTAAAAAGTGATTTAAAGCCGGTCAGACTTCCAATTTATTAAGCATCCGATTTTCCACAACAAACTTTTAACTAAGAAACAAACAAAAAAAAAAACACGAGGGACCCAAGGAACCTGCCTCCCTGGCCTGGCCTCTGCCATTATCCTGAAATATCGAAGGCTTGTAGATGAACTGCAATGAAGGATGTTTGACTCTTTTATTAAAATAAATGGATTATTGGCAGTCATGCTTGTCTGACTTCTTCTCCCCTTAGCAATTTTTTTGGCCATGTAAAATAGAATGCATTTGCACGCCTTAACATGCTCTCCATTAACCACGCAGTATATACTTATTGTCCCATGGACAATCAAGCCAACTGCCTTGCAGCCTCCATGGGTCTTCAGAACTTCTCCAGAAGTTTAGTTCATTTTTACAAAGCTACAGTGGTGGGATTCAAGTAATTTAACAACCGGTTCTCTGCCCTAATAATTTCTTCTAACAACCAGTTCACCAAACTGCTCAGAAAGTTAACAACCGGTTCTCCCGAAGTGGTGCGAAGTGGCTGAATCCCACCACTGCAAAGCTACCCCCGAAGCCCAAAATGGGACTAATGAGGTCCCAACATAATAGAATAACAAAATTGGAATGGACCTTGGAGGCGTTCTAATCTTCTAGTCTAATCCCCTGTTCAAGAAGGAAACCCATTTCATATAAATACTTACCCAATCTCTTCTTAAAAACCCCCAATGTTGGAGCACCCACAGCTTCTGGAGACAAGTCGTTCCACTGATTAATTCCACTGTTGTTCCAGAAATTCTTCCTTAGTTCTAGGTTGGTTCTCTCCTTGATTAGTTTCAATCCATTGATTTCCCATATCTGGTTTCAGAACAATAACCAAGCACCTCTAGAAGTTGTGAAAGACCAAGCAGAAACATCAGAGACCTGCTACAAGAGTAGCTTCCTTTTGCGATCAGTCCTGTAATTGGCCTTGTTTTTCAGGAGGACTCATGGTATCTTAATTTAATTATTCTCTGCGACTCACTATGGATTTCTTACTCACGAGACCATCTGCTAAAAATGCACACTGCACACCAGAACAACTAGACACAAGGACAGTTTTTTCGCAAACACCATCACTCTGCTAAACAAATAATTCCCTCAACACTGTCAAACTATTTACTAAGTCTGCACTACTATTAATTTTCTCATCGTTCCTATCACCCATTTCCTCCCACTTATGACTGTATGACTGTAACCTTGTTGCTAGTATCCTTATGATTTATATTGATATTGTTTCCTGATTGCTTATTTGTAACCTATGACTATCATTAAGTGTTGTACCTTATGATTCTTGATGAATGTATTTTTTCTTTTATGTATACTGAGAGCATATGCACCAAAGACAAATTCCTTGTGTGTCCAATCACACTTGGCCAATAAAAAATTCTGTTCTATTCTATTCTATTCTATTCTATTCTATTCTATTCTATTCTATTCTATTCTATTCTATTCTAGTCTAGTCTAGTCTAGTCTAGTCTAGTCTAGTCTAGTCTAGCCTAGCCTAGTCTAGTCTAGTCTAGTCTAGTCTAGTCTAGTCTAGTCTTAAGGGTAAGTGATCTATGAATCCAATTTTGGTTTATGATTATTTGCAACAGCTCCTAGCAATAATTTGTGGATTACTCTATCATTAACTATAATCTGAGTCCTGGTCTCAGTTCAGATGATACCAGGGGTGAAATTCAGCAGGTTCTGACAGGTTCTGGAGAACCAGTAGCAGAAATTTTGAGTAGTTCAGAGATCCGGCAAATACTACCTCTGGCTGGCCCCAGAGTGGGGTGGGAATGGACATTTTGCAGTATCCTTCCCCTGCCATGCCCACCAAGCCACGCCCACCAAGCCATGCCCACATAACCGATAGTAAAAAATTTGAATTTCACCATTGGATGATACCCTAAACCAGACTACAATATAGTGTGGTGTGTTTTGTGTATGGAGATGCTTTAAGAGAAAAGAAGAGGTAGGAAGAGAGATTAGCACCTTTGATCTCTCCCATCTAACTATCAGAAAGGAATTAAAATGACTCACCAATAAATATTTTCAACCCCAGAAAAGCATTGCTAAAAGATGGTGAAGGGTAAAGATGCAAAAGGTGAATGGAAGGAGCTCAGATTTTAAAAGGAAGCCAAAACGGATGCTTCAAGTGACTGTTAGAACTGTTTGATACATCTGGAGGGGGTTTTCTCTGAAAAGTAAACAAATTTGCTTAATTCGTTAAATATTATTTTAATTGCATCGTAATAACACTGCAGAGTAAATTCCAGTTAACTCATTTTTTCGATTAAAAAAATAAACACTGTCCCGAAAAACAAGCTGAACCAACGTTATTAGTTTGGATTTATGTGTTGGGATGTGGGAATTGACATAAATAGGGAATTTTCCAAGATGATTAAGGTTAGAATTATGAAGGAGGGGAAGGAATGTGATTTATTGTATAATCCGGCACTCAGCCTTTTCATAAAATGCATATATAAGTTTCAGGTTTAGAAGCCCACATGTGTTTTTGCCCACAGTAACTGGTTAAATCTGTGAGTTTACCAGTGCAAGCAATTAAATAATTACCCGTACGTGTCTTTGACTTGAAAATTCAGCTTTTGACCTGATTTGAAAGGGCATAATGTTGTTGTTGTTAAAATGGTGGAGTTAAATCTCTTACCAATAAACTCTTTCTAGCGGTAAGACACCAATGTTGGAGCTAAAACTGTGTGGGCTAGGCATCTGCGTAGCTAACCCAAAAGCAGGGATTTGCAGAAAAGCAGAACAAATAGAAAAGGAGAGAAACCCCATCTCATTGCGGCGATGTTGAAGTCAGAACAAAGCATTTGACAGCCTGAAATGGCCATGCAAATTGGATGCCCCTTATTATCACTGGGATCCAGATGGAGAAGGTTTTGCGAAGCTGTTGTTTGATTTGATTTTGTTTTATTTTTTGCAATTGGGAAAAACGGAAAGGTTCTTTCCCACTGGACGTGAGGAATTATCCTTAGGGTTGGCTGCTGTTTGATTCTGAAGATTATCTGTCCATCACTGCAGGGCCTTTTGTGCTCTCATTTTAACTAGGATGACGTCTGACAGCTTCCTCGGAAACATCAGAATGCTAGTCATGAAGGAACAGCACCGAAAGCAAAATATTTCACAAAGGGAGAGAAAGAGAGGCAGAGACAGAGACAGAGACAGAGACAGAGAGACAGAGACAGAGACAGAGAGACACACAGAGAGAGAGAGAGAGAGAGAGAGAGAGAGAGACAAAGAGAGAGACAGAGACAGAGAACAAGAGAAAATGAGAGAGAGAATGAGAGGCGAATGAGAGAGAGAGAGAATGCGAGAGAGAATGAGAGGGATTGAGAAAGAGAGAGAAAAAGAGAGGATGAGAGAGAGAGAAAGAGAGAGAAAGAAGGGATGAGACAGGCTATTGGCCAAGCCGAAGAGCAGAAGGAAGGCCCCGTAGAGAAGATGCCAAACAAACTAGGTTTCCACTCAGTTGCCAAGGCAACTGGAGACCCCCTGCTATGGCAGATGGGTGGCAGAAGGGCTCCGTGAGGAGGAGTCGAGTGGAATGTGGCAATATTCATCCAGCAGGAAGGCCAGAGGGGAATGCTAAGATGCAAACAAAAATAGCAGATGCTTTTCATGCAAGGTAATAAAGACAAGGGGGAGAAACAGCAGCAATGATCTGGTGCCACACAATCCTTCAACCATGACTGCTACTGAACACACACAAAATATACCTACCTGGACCTGTGGGTTAAATGCAGGGAGTCTCCAAGCTTGGAAACTTGAAGGCTTGTGGACTTCAACTCCCAGAATTCCCTAGCCAGTGCATGCTGGCTGGGGAATTCTGGGAGTTGAAGTCCACAAGTCTTCAAGTTGCCAAGCTTGGAGACGCTCGGGCTAAGGCAGAGGTGTCAAACTCAAGGTCCGCGGGCTGGATCCGGCCCACGGGGTGCTTAGATCTGGCCCACGGTGCCACTGCTGGTGAAAACGGAGTTTGTGAGGGCCGTGCACATTTTCACTGGCAGAGTGTTGCAGGAAGCCAATCCTATCTGAAAATGGAGTTCGGAAACTGTTCTGTCCCCAACCACACGCACACACACCAACAGACGTTCAAGAGTTAAAGACCGAACCAGCCGGCAAAATCTAGTGGCTGCCTGCCAAGAGTTTATTATTTACAAAGAGGAGAGATAACTTCTCCCCACTTCTGATACATCAAAAGAAACAGCTCAATAATTACGGAGTTAATCAAGTCCAGAGATAATCCTGCAAAGTCTTATAGCAAAAGTCCGGCAATGCAGAATGGCGTGGAAGCTTTCAGCTTTTTTCGTCACAAGGTTTGACTGGCCATCACGCTCCCTTTTATATCCTGTGGGATGTGGTCCAGTGACTCAGCCTAATCTCGGGCACGCCTTTTCTTCTGTTGCGCGTGCTTATCTCTGCGACGCTGGCGTGGATCCAGCCAAGACTCATTACCCTCATCACTGTCCATCTGTGGCTGCGTGGACGTGTTTGGCCCTGGCCCTATCTCTTGCCCTTCGGCAGACACTGAAGGCATTGCCAGAGAGGAGGGTCCTGGAGAGGGAGGCCTTGCCAACTCTTCTTCTTCACTCTCGGAGTCCTCTCCTGCCGATGACACAGGCTCAGGTAACGGAGCCACAACAGAAACTTATTTTCGCTGGCAGAGCACTCAGGCCTCCTCAGGTACCTCCAACACGAATGATGTTGAGTTGGCCACGCCCACCCTTTCCCCTCTAAGGTAGGTCAAACACAACCTTGATTCGGCCCTCCATGAAATCGAGTTTGACACCCCCTGGAGTGAAACCTTCTTTTTCTTTCCTTTCTTTGCCTCTTGGATGGATTGTGTCTTCGGGCTTTCAATCCAGTTATCTGTTCATCGCGTTTCTCATTGCCTAACCCATGGGGACCAACAGAGAGCTATGAAAGAGATTGAAACAATTGGATCTCTGGGGAGTTCACTCAGTCTGGTGTTATCTACAGGCATCCTCGCTCAATGCGCACCCGTTTTTAAGTGTGTCTTTGCAACCAGAACCTGGTTGAGATTTCCCAAAAAGCTGGAGTCTTCACGGCAACATTCTCCATGTGAGTTTTTCTTTCCTGCATGGAATGAAGCACACAAATATGACACACCCTCCTAAACGAAGGACAATTCCAATCGATAGCTAGCTTCGAACCGATAGCCACGGTTTGTTATTCTAAAAAAGAACCACTCACATACACACTCATTAAATGAAGCTCACTAAAAAGGTAAAGATTCCCCTTGCACATATGTGCTAGTCGTTCCTGACTCTAGGGGGTGGTGCTCATCTCCCTTTCAAAGCCGAAGAGCCAGCGCCGTCCAAAGATGTCTCCGTGGTCATGTGGCCGGCATGACTCAACGCCAAAGGCGCACGGAACGCTGTTTCCTTCCCGCCAAAGGTGGTCCCTATTTTTCTACTTGCATTTTTTATGTGCTTTCAAACTTCTAGGTTGGCAGAAGCTGGGACAAGTAACGGGAGCTCACCCCGTTACACGGCACTAGGGATTCGAACTGCTGAACTGCTGACCTTTCGATCCACAAGCTCAGCATCTTAGCCACTGAGCCCCCACGTAATGAGCTCATTAGTGTCCAAGTATGTAGCACCACTAAGCATTTAACCTCCCCACAACACCTCTGGTGTGGAGCCAGGGCATTATGGGATATTTAAATGTTCATTATAATCCAATCAATGGATACGATGAAGGGCCAGTCAGATGTCAACCAAAGCCTGCGATTGTGTTATTGTTCATTTTTAAGTGACTAGCAAAGAAGGTTTCTATTTCAGAGTTGCCCTGGAAGAAAAAAGGGAAAAAAACAACACATTACACCGAAGTAAGATTTGCTTTTGAAGTTAATTGCATCTCTTTTAGCATCATTTAATGGTGGCTTGATGGTGAATATTTACACATACGCTCTCTCAATTAGACTTCATATAGAAAGGCGTGGACAATTCTTTTTTCCTATTTTTTTTTTTTTTACAGAAATGATCTATAAATGAAGTTAATAATTATCCCATCACCCACACACCGAGAGAGAGAGACATATATAAAGATAGAGACCTGGGTTTCTGCTTAGGCAAATTATACGGGCTACAGATAAGAAATTGGGGTGCCTTAGCTGTTACTAATAGACACGGTCAACTCTGAAGCGAACCTGGCCAAAGCTGTCTTCTGCTGCCTCATAGTTGCCACGAAGCCTGAGAGAGGGAAGGGAGGTAGGAAGTAGATAGCCCAAGCTAACAGTCAAAACAAAAAAGTTTTCCTGTGGGAACCAAGGTCATCGTAACAGGTGGCTGTTGAAGGAGGAGAGGAGCCGTATTGCAGTATTGCAGGCTAACTCTGCCGACTGCCAGCAGTTCGATCCTGACCAGCCTTCCATCCTTCCGAAGTTGGTAAAACAAGGACCGAGATTGTTGGGGGCTGACTTTGTAAATAGCTCAGAGAGGATTGTGAGGCGGTATATAAGTTTAAGTGCTATTGCTACTGTGTTTCCCCAAAAATAAAACCCTGTCTTATATATTTTTAAACCCTGAAATAAGCACTTTGCCTTATTGCCATGCACTCAAAAGCCTGGTTGAGCTTATTATCAGGGGATGTCTTATTTTGGGGGAAACAGAGTAGTACATTCTCGTCCCAGACTCAAACTTCTTTTATCTCTCCATTCACATTGTAGGGAAACTTCTCCTGTCCCTCAAGACTGCACCCTCTTCTCCTCGCAATCATACATTTACCACCTTTTCCTTTTAGAAGCTCAAACGATTGAATCTTGAAATTTCAAATTCTCAACTCCCCAGAGGAAGGAAGGCACACAACATCTCACCAAAACGGGAATGAACTTGCCTATCTGAAAGGAAAGTTGCTTATCTTCTGAAGTTGCCTCTTGCCTGGGCTGTCAAACTGCAACATTTGCGGTGAGTTGTTCGGCTTTGCTCTCTGATAGGTCCCTTTTCTACTTTCCGTACGAGACCGTAATAGAAGCAGAAGCAGGAACAAGGGCTCCCTGTCAAGTAAATAGGTTTTTAGACCAATTCCTTGGGAAATCAGGCTGTCAATTTTTGACATTAAAAGGCAAGCGCTGAATTTTGTTGTTGCGCTGGTTTGTATTTTCCCTGGGATTTATCTGGAAGATTTTTCATTTTTTAAGCAATGACGTATTTGTTTTTATTTTAAGAACCTCCATAAGATCCTGCAGTAAATTGAAAGTCGCTAATTATCTCAACCCTAAAAAAAAATAAAATAGCAGGAAGATGGAGTTGTGCCAACAAAGTCTGCAATGCTTTAAGGAGCATGACCGTCTGTTTGCTCGGAGGCGACTTTATCACTCCCCGAAGTCCAGTCCTCCAGATACGTTGGATTTTAATTTCCTTAATCCCCAACAGGAGCCTCTGAGCTTTGAAGAGCATGGATGCTCAGCCGCGTTCGTGGAAATGAATTTTGCCTTTTGCCTTGCAGTTTTCACACCACACATACGGACAAACTCAGGCCTTGGTAGACAGCACTGATCTCCTCTGATGAGATAAAGAGATAAAGAGAGGATTTGGTCTGGTGTGTTTTAATAAAAACGGGGCCAGGATGTTCATATACAGTGGTTTGGGATTTTCAAAACTTTGAAGGTGTTTGCAAATCTTTAAATTCTCCAATTCCTCCAGTCGTCCTTTGGCTACGGGAGAAGGAGTTTTGAACTCCAGAGGCCCAGCTGCAGAGCCAGGAGTCAACATCTGGAGAACCTCGAACTCTTTGCATTCTGTTGTGGTCCACCAGCAGAGCTGGCAGCAGAGTTGGACAGTGAGGAGGCTGAGGAAGAACATGGGCCGGTCCTGGAATCAGGGGAAGGCCCGGATGAGGGCTCTGCATCGGAGGCAGAGATGGGGCCACGGCCATCTCAGAGCGATGAGCGGACCCTGGAGCCTCCAGAGGCGGACAGAAGAGAGGCAGAGGAACAGGAGTTCCTAGTGCACGCATGCAAAGAACTGCCAGAAGGCAAGAGCAGCTAAAGCAAATAGAACAACTCAGGAGTAAGGCCAGGAGATGATTGACCCCTCCCATAAGGCTTAAAAGAGCAGCAAAGGCTCTTGGGCTCTTTGTAGGAAAGCAACGTTGCTACATTTGTTTCTTGTCGGCATCTCTTGCTTCTGAACTTCATGGGGCTTTGCCAAGAAAAACCTTTGGCAGGGTGCCAAAGTAGACAAAGGTTGGTGATAAGGCCGAAGGACTGTTCTAATCAAATATGTTTGTTTAGGACTGATTGTGTCTGGTAATAACTACTTGGGCCTAGGTCACAACACATTCAAGATTTAGCATCCTATGGATTTCATTCAGAGATGGTATTCAGCCGGTTCATACCAGTTCAGGCGAATCGGTAGCGGAGATTGTGGGTGCTCCTGCCCACCCATCCTGGCTCTATGATGTCCTATTTAGGCACGTTTTCGAGGCCGTGTGAATGCGCGGAAGGTGCCGAAGTGAGCAAAATGCATGCATGGAGGCTGGGTGCATGGACGGAAGGGGCACATGTATACGCGGGGCAAATAGGTGGTGAGAATATTGGAAACCCACCGCTGATTTCATTGCTGCAGGTTCAGAGATGGGGGGCAAGAGCCTAGCCTCCTACCCACAGAGTTGGGCTTTATTAAGCCACGAATGAATGCAAATATATTTATTAAGCCAAATATGAGTAGCAAGAGCTTCTCTCTGAAGTGCATCGCTAATATCAACGGTTTTCTGTTTGGGAAGCATTTCCCCGCCATAGAGAAGGTGAATTCCTTACGGTAGCATAATTTGTGGAACAGATTGCTTTGGATTTAGCTATGACTGCAATACATTTTTATGCTTTTTAAATATACACATTTTATTTCACTCAGAGGCAAGAGGGATAGCTTCATGTAAGGCATCAGGCTAGGAGACGGTGAGTTCTAGTCTTGCCTTAGACACAAAAGCTGATTGGGTGACTTTGGAAGAATCACCAGGAGAAAGTGAATTCTAGTCCTACTTTAGGCGTGAAATCCGGATGGGTAATTTTGAGCCAATCAGGAGACAGTGAATTCTAGTCCTGCCTTAGGCGTGAAATCCGGATGGGTAATTTTGAGCCAATCAGGAGACAGTGAATTCTAGTCCTGCTTTAGGTGTGAAATCCGGATGGGTAATTTTGAGCCAATCAGGAGACAGTGAATTCCAGTCCTGTCTTAGGCGTGAAAGCCACTTGGGTGACTTTGGGCCAATCACCAGGAGATGTTGAGTTCTAGTCCCGCCTTAGGCATGAAAGCCACTTGGGTGACTTTGGGCCAATCACCAGGAGATGACGAGTTCTACTCCCGCCTTAGGCATGAAAGCCGCTTGGGTGACTTTGGGCCAATCACCAAGAGATGAAGAGTTCTAGTCCCGCTTTGGCCGATTCTAGTTGCTTTGGCCAATTCAGCATCTCAACCCTAAGGGGAGAATTGGGTACTGACTGTCACTGGAGGCACTGAGAAGTGGGGCAGAGGACATCTAGTAAGACCTGCAAGGAAGGCAGGAGGACCTCTGTCTTTGGACGCATGTCCGATTGTCTTTTTTTTCCCCTTCATGCACCTCTCTCTCTTTCCGCCGCCTGCTCTACATAGACTTCATCTCGCCTGTGACAGACCCTATCTGATCGTTAATAATATAATAATGAAATAGCAGCTGGAGAGACACTTGGATAATCATCTAAGCAAAGGCTCATTAGCACGGTGGAACAATCACTGCCATGTAATAACACATCCCAGGAAATTTCAATTAAAATGGAAAGTTGGTTGCAGTTTTGCATTAGAGCGCGAGTCAGCCAATAGTGTAATTACTGGCAGGCAGGATGAGTCAAGTCTTTTTTTTTTACAGCTGGGAGCCCTTCCTGGAGGGGTGGGGAGGGGAGAGAGAGACGAGGGAGTCTCCGGAGGCCTTTTTTTTGGTCCCTTTTGGGAACTGAGTGGCAGGTGAACTGTGCAGTTGGTTTGGTCTCCAATCAGAGAAAGGGTTTTCCTTCCGCCAGCTCTGATGCTGCGGCCTACTTCTAGATGACTGGCCTCTGTGTCAGCCAATGGTTTTCGTCTCGTGATTATAATGCAGCCACTGAGCAGGCTCTCCTCATTGTTTCAACAGATCAAGGTGCCATAGGAACAGCACCTGAGCATCTTTGTAAGTCTGGCACACTTGTAGAGAGCTGGCAGCCAATCCAAAGCTGCCTTTCCTAGCCAATGAATGAGTACAGATAAACTTAGGCAGTCATTGGTTGTCTGTTGAGCTTGAAGAGCTGGCCTCGACTTACTCTCCCCTTGGTTTCACATTGACAAAGAATCTCTAATAAGCAATCAAATCATACTAGGAAACAATAAAAACAATATAAGTTGTAAAGATACAAACAACATGGATATAGCCATAAGTGGGAAGAGACAGGTACTAGTAAGGATGAGAAGAATAATAGTACTACAGTCTTAGTAGTTAATTTGACAATGTTGTGGGAATTAGTTGTTAAGCAGAGTGATGGCATGTGGGAAAAAATTGTCCTTGTGTCTAGTTGTTCTGGTGTGCAGTGTGCTATAGTCGTTTGGAGGGTAGAAGTTGAAACAATTTATGTCCAGGATGCGAGGGGTCTTGACTCGTGCAGTATACACACAGTATACATGATGTACCATATTTTTCGGAGTATAAGATGCACCTTAGTTTTTGGGCAGGAAAATAAGAAAAAAGCTGATTGGCAGGTGGATCGGCCTCCTGGAATACCCCCAATCAGCTGTTCCCAGAGGTGAATTTTAGCAACAGGTTCCTTGGTTGTGAGCTCTACGCCCTGCTTTTTTTTTTGCTTTTTTTTTTCTGCCTCTGAAACTTTTGAAACTCTGTTTCAGAAAAAACTGTTTTTTCTGCCTCTGAAAGCCTCCAAAAAAGAGCTTCAGAAAAAAAGCCTCTGAAGCTCTGTTTGGGGGCTTCTTTTCTGAAGCTCTGTTTGAGGGCTTCTTTTCTGAAGCTTCATTTCTGATGCTTTTTTCAGCTTCTAAAACCTCCGTTTGAGAAGCTGGGCGGGGCTACATTTGGAGTATAAAACGCACCCAGATTTTCACCTTCTTTTTTGGGGGAAAAAGGTGCGTCTTATACTCCGAAAAATACAGTAGCTTCCCCCACTTCTACAGGATTGCCCCTCCAACTGAATCCCTCGGGTACCAAAAGATAATTTACTCTTGTAGGGTGGAATGTAGTCTGGATTCCCAGAAGGAATTCTTCATATATATCAGAGAACCAAGAGACAGCAAACTTTAGATAGTTTGGGTTGGGAGGAAGAGAATTAAGGCAGCTCCACCCTAGAAGTTCTCAGAATGTATCTTTAATGATGCCAGGAGTTTGCTTTAGTGTGGCAAGATTCTGTCTATCTGTGAAGAACAATAAAGGAACAGCTTAGAAGTAACTTCGTGTGTCTTTGGAGGCCTGACAATAATGTACACCTGCAGAAAGATGGGAAGTGAGAGCAAAGCCCAATAGCCATCCTTAATAAATAATGGGGAAAAAAAACAAAAACCTGCAGTCTGTTTGTTAAGACAGAACAGCAGGCAGCTAAGCTAAAGGAGACTAGGAAATAGTTACTGTGCCTGCAGGACGAATCTGAAGCTAAGAAATACTGAGAAACACTGCAAACCTCAGGATAGGTTATTACTGCATGCTAACAGCCTTGTCCCTGGAGAAAGCTGCACGGAGCTCGTTCTGGCTTGGAAAATCCAGAGACTGAGGGTTTTTAATTCCTTGGGAGAATCCACCACCCCTCCTCACCGTTGCAGCTGTCTCAAAAAGAACCTGCGTACATTTTGAATAGTGTTACACATCAGCAGCAAATCAACTACTTCAATTCCCACTCCTTGCCTACTGCTTCTCACTTTGCTTGATGAAAGGGAGTTTGCTCTCGAAATTCCTTCTGAAAGGGAGGAGAAACTCTTACAAATGGAGAAAGGTGCCTTTTGCCTATATTTCAATGGTGAGTTGCTCCCGGTTCGGTCTGGTTCTTGCGAACTGGTAGAATTGGCGGTGGGAGGCTCCGCCCATCCGCCCAGATGTCATCATGGATGATCTGTGTATGCGCAGAAGCACAAGTGCACAATCCCATTGCAAACTGGTAGTAAAGGTAAGTGGAACCCACCTCTGACATGCTTAGCTATAGAAGTCTCTACGTGAAGGTGGATTTGTTCAATCAATCTTGCAATCACAATAAATAAGCAAATGCATCACCACTAAGTTATGGATGGTCCATTTAGTGGGTGTGGACTTACTGTTTGCAAGAAATTAGATGTGTTGAGGGACATTAGTCTGCATCCTTAAGGCTGGTCAGTGGTGTAATATATTTCCAATTCCCTTTTGGAGAAAATCTAAAATTCCAGATTGCGATTAAAAGGTAAAGGTAAAGGTTCCCCTCGCACATGTGTGCTAGTCATTCCCGACTCTAGGGGGCAGTGTTCATCTCCGTTTCAAAGCCGAAGAGCCAGCGCTGTCCGAAGATGTCTCCGTGGTCATGTGGCTGGCATGACTCAATGCCAAAGGCACACAGAATGCTGTTCCCTTCCCACCAAAGGTGGTCCCTATTTTTCTACTTGCATTTTTTACCTGCTTTCGAACTGCTAGGTTGGCAGAAGCTGGGACAAGTAACGGGAGCTCATCCCATTACACGGCACTAGGGATTCGAACCGCCGAACTGCCGACCTGTCTGATCGACAAGCTCAGCATCTTAGCCACTGCACCACTGCATCCCTTACAGATTATGATTACAAGCATCCAAAACCAGCGTTGGAGATGGAAACTTCATAATTGGTCTAAGTGGAAGCTACCACTTCTAGATGATCAAGTAATCAATGGAAGTGCTTCAAGTTTGAATGGCTGATTCAACTCAAGGGAGATTGGATCGAATCACCCCTTCCTGTTGGACTGAAATCTCGGAAATTGATTGATGTTCTTGAACTGAATAGGGGAGCGTTCCAATTCAAAGGCCAATTCAAAGGGCAATTGAGTGTCATTTCTGATTTGTAAACAAGTTCCAACTTTCCTTCCATTTATAAAGTGGAATGTGGATGAACAGGGCGATAGGCTGACATTGACCTTGGGAATTGGGGTTTATTAACTACACAATTTGATTTGGGGAAAGGAATGTTGTAAGTGTGGAATCTCTCACTCTTCTGGTACAATTTCAGGCAGGTTACCATATTTTTCAGAGTATAAAATGCACTTCCCCCCCCCCTAAAAGGGGGTGAAAATTTAGGTGCATCTTATACACCTAATGTAGCCCCGCCCACCCACTGGCCCCTACCCTTTGGCCTCTGCCTCCCAGCAGTTTACCTCCTTGCAGCAAGCAGCAAGAAGAAACAGCCCATTTCAGCTTCAGCGCAGCCTAATTAGCACAAGATGATTGGATCGGCCTCCCGACTCTCAGCTGTTTTGCTCTCAGCTGTTTTGCTCTCAGTTATTTTGCATGGGCCTCTGCTGTTTGCTGCAAGGAGGTAAATTGCTGGGAGCAGATTTTTTTTTTCTTGTGCTAATCAAGCTATGCTGAAAACGAAAATGAAAGTAAAGCAGGCTGTTTGCTGTTTGCTGCAACGAGGCAAAATTGTTCAGAGGCAGAGGGAGATTTCTTTTTCTTCTTTTCCTCATCAAAAAAGGTAGGTGCGTCTTATAGTCTGGAGCATTTTATACTCTGAAAAATATGGTACTTTGGAAAAAAGAGATTTTGTTGGCTTACGACTTTTTCTTGCGTGAGTTTCTGTCTTTCCCTGAATCATATCCTTCCTTAATTTTTGATTTATGTGTCTGACTGGTGCTCCAGTCTACAATCTGACCAAAACTTTCCAGTGTTAAAAGTCGTTAGGTTACAAAATTAAATATCCCAATATGGACAACGGTCAGTTTTTTTTTCTTTTCTTGAACCAGTTGAAATTTTTTTCCCCCTTTAGACTTCAAACTTGATCCAAAATTTGTCCCCGTTGAATCCTGAAGTCAAGTCAATTCCTGACTGGTTCACCCATCCCTCAAAAGGAAAGGATCCGCCATTCATTAACTGATAGGCCTGCTTCTCAGCCTCTTGATAAACCAAGATTAATCTCTACTGCAACGCTTGCACCAACATCCATGCCAAAAACTATCATCGGTTTCAACATTTTCCTTGACGTAAATCATTGTCTCCAAGATGCCTCCTCATTGATGAGAGAGAGAGAGAGAGAAAGACGCAGAGGAGAGAAAAAAAATAATCCATCTCATAAATATCAAGTTTTTATTTGCAGAACAGCTCATTTTATGCAAATGAAGCCATGGGCTGCAAGGAGTAGTTATTTTAACAGTCAACCTGTGGAGACTGTTTTCTCAGGTTGATTGGAGTAGGGAGAAACGGGAGAGGGGAAGGGGCTTTGTAGTTTACTTACAGGGTTTCAAAAATAATCTTTTGTAAGCAAAAGAGAGCGAAAGAGAACGCAACGGTGCGGTTTAGCGCACCAACACAGGTTTTCATAACACTATCCTTATTTGCAATGCTTGGCACCAAAAGATCTGTGGCTTTCCTGAATGTCTTGAGAGAGAGAGAGAGGAGGAGGGAGGAAAAGAGGGAGGGAGAGAAGGAGAAGGGAGGAAAAGGGAAAGAGGGAGAGGGAGAGGGAAAGAGGGAGGGGGAGAGAGAGAGGGAAAGAGAGGGAGAAGGGAGGGAGGAAAGAGAAAGGGAGAGAGGCAGAGAGGGAGAGAGAGGGAGGGAGGGAGGGAAGAGGGAGGAAAAGGAAAGGGGGAGAGAGAGGGAGGGAGAGGGAGAGAGGGAGGGAGAGGGGAGGGAAAGGGAGAGGGAAAGGGAGAGAGGCAGAGAGAGAGAGGGAGGGAGAGGGAGAGAGAGAGATGGGAGGGAGAGAGAGGAGGGGAGGGGGAGGGAGGGATATGGAAAGGGAGAGAGGCAGGAGAGGGAGAGAGGGGGAGAAAGGGAAAGAGGGGAGGGAGAGAGGAAGTGAGGGAGGAAAAGGGAAAGAGAGAGAGGGAGAGGGAAAGAGGGAGGGAGAGAGAGGGGAAAGAGAGGGAGAGAGGAGGGAGGAAAGAGAAAGGGAGAGAGGCAGAGAGGGGAGAGAGGGAGGGAAAGAGGGAGGAGAGGGAGAAGAGGGAAGAAAAGGGAAAGGGTAGAGAGAGAGAGGGAGAGAGGGAGGGACAAAGGAGAGAGGGAGGAGGGAAAGGGAGAGGAAAAGAGAGAGGGAGAGAGAGAGATGAGGAGAGAGAGGGAGGGAGGGCGGGGAGGAGGGAATTGAAAGGGAGAGAGGGAGAGTGCAGAGAGGGAGAGAGGGAGAAAAGGAAGAGGAGGGAGGGAAGAAGGGAAGGAGAGGGAGGGGGAAGAGCAAGAGAGAATATCTACAACTGCTGCCTCTGAAATATAATAAGGCTCAAAACGATTCAATTTAAGTCAGGAGTTTCCTGGTGAAATTTTAAGCCGTCCTTTGTAATACTGTTTTATGTAAACCCTTACTAAAAGCTCCTGGGTAATTTTGAAACAATCAGTGGAATCCTGAGAAAAAAAAATAATCGGATGAGCCAATATTTACCGCAGGGAACTTCACTCAAAGTAGGCAGGAAAGAAGCCGCATTTCTATATGGCTTGGTTGATGAAATGGAAAAGGACAAGAACGTATCTTACATATCTAGCCACCCTGAGTCTCCGGAGAAGGGCGGCATATAAATCGAACTAATAAATAAATCTTTCCAATGCTTATGTCAGGTCCCCACCCGCGTATACTCAGGAATAAGCCTACGGAGTATCTGAACAGTGAAATGGCACAAGCATAGCACATGAACTAATGGATTTGGCATCCGATCGGTTTAGTTAATAATTTTTTGGCTTAGCATTCTATACTAATCCAGTATTTTTTGGTCAGGTACGAAAGACGAGGTCGACAAATGAAAGTTCCGTTCAACTGATCTATCGCTAAAAGCCTTATGTACAGAATCTTCTCAACTAACAGTCAAGTTAGATAAGAGCCAACAGCGTTCGAGAAGGGTTGCCCTTAGTTTACTTGTGACCACATAGAGATTCTAGACTGATTCCCCTTTTCACTCCGCCTCCAGCTTCGCCACCCTTGTTCTACGATTTTAGATTGTGGTTTTATGATTTTTGGAAAAGAAACAATTATTCTATGGGTCAAATTAAGGCTTGGGTTATTTTCCTTGGGTGACTGCATCTTGATGTTTAAATTACCCTTTCAGCTATGCAGTGACCCTTCTCTGTTCAGCTGTAGATCCAGCTGCTAATTCATCATGGTCAAGATGGTATAATTTTAAGGACTTGCAATCAGAGGATTTGTGATGGGGAGCATCAGCTCAACTTGTAGATGTCTAACTTTTCATGGGAGGTACTTTGCTCAGATATATCCCTGAGGGTGTTTGCTAAAGTCCTCTTGTAAGGACCTGCCTGATCCTACCACCAAGACTCTATCAATGTTTTTGTGTCCAAGTGAGGTGGTTTCAACAGTGGTGAGATTCCAAAAAATTTATTACCGTTCTGTGGGCATGGCTTGGTGGGCGTGGCAGGGAAGATACTGTAAAATCTCCATTCCCACCCCATTCCAGGGGAATAATAAATAAATAACTTTATTGTCATTGTATGTGTATACACAGTATACCCATACAACGAAATTCACTTAACACCCAAAGACCAGGTCCAACACACATAACAATCCCCAAACACACTTCCACCCAGCACAATTCCCCACCCCTAAACCACCCAAACATCCACACAGCAGACCAAGTAATGCTGTCCAACAGCTCACTGATGGTTCATTGTTGAGTGCAATTATAGCTCTGGATAAAAACTATTCAGAAGACGTGTGGTCCGAGTTCTAATTGTTCTGTATCTTCTGCCAGAAGGCAACAGTCCAAAAAGATTGTAAGCAGGATGGGAAGAGTCTCTGAGAATGTTATGCAACTTCCTCAAACAGCGAGATTCAAAGATGTCGTCCAGGGCTGATAGCTAGAGCCCGATGATATTCTGGGCAGTTTTAATGATTCTCTGTAGAGCTTTTTTGTCTGCTACAGAGCTGCTCCCATACCATGCAAGAATGCCATATGTACAGCCTCTTCTGTGCCTTCTGTGGGAAGGTTACTGCAAAATCCCCTTTCCTCCCAATCAGCTGGGACTCAGAGACAGAAAATAGATATGGGTGGAGCCAGTCAGAGTGGTATTTACCGTTCTCCAAACTACTCAAAATTTCCACTACCATTTTTCCAGAACTGGTCAGAACCTGTTGAAACCCACCTCTGGATTTCAAAGCAGAAGATATGGAGGAATGTCCATTGACAAATCAAATGCTCTTCTTACACATTTCTACAAGCAAAGCTGGGATTTGTTACATTGTGCCAGGATTTCTTCAAGGTCATTGTCCTTCTCAACCTTTGGTCACCTTTCTCATCTCCATCCTTGCGTTTTCCTGGACCATCAAAACCAAATTCCTTTCCCAACAATGTCACCGTTGCTCATCATAAAAAGCATGAGATTCTGACTGCAAACCCCACCACTACCCCAAAACAACCCCTACTCTATCTCCTCGGGACACCAAACTTGCAACCTGAGCTGCAGAACGATGTTGTTGGTGTTATTGTACCTGCAGGCAGGTAGGTCTTGGCTTCCAAGGGGGTAAGGAATGTTGGTTGGGTGCCAGGAAATGAAGATGGCTTCCTGGAAGCTACAATGCTCCACCAAGGGGTAAAGAAGTAGTGTAGCTAAATATCCTTTCCCCCCACAAGCTATAGAAAGGGAAAGTTGCCTTCCTACCCTGGAGCAGATCACCTGGATTGAGAGAGAGGGGGGGAGGAGAGGGAGAGAGAGAAGATTCTCTAGGAATCATCAGGAGATGATTGGGAGCATTCCAACAGGGTAGAGAGGAAGCCACAATATGGGTGAAAGACTGGTTAACACATGTTTTCAGGGGTTGATCGTGTCTCAGGCACGCTTAGTAAAGGGCCTAAGGACTAATTTTTGCTAAGGGCCTAAGGACTATGCTCTATTGGCCCCCAATAGACGTGTCTCATTCTGAAGGTGGTTAATGGATTGAGATAAGACCACCCTGCCATGCATCCTGCTCCCTTCCTCCCCCATCTTTGTCCATTTTAAACCAGTTTTAGTGTTCATATTTATGTTTTTCAGGTTTTATTTTATTGTTTTTATCGTAAGCCGCCTAGAATTGCCTCTAGAATATTAATTAATTCATATCCCACTTTTATTATTTTCCTAACTGGACATTGTCTTCTCTCTCTCTCTCTCTCCCTCTCTCTCCTTCTCCTTCTCCTTCTCCTCCTCCTCTTCCTCCTCCTCCTCCTCCTTCTTCTTCTCCTCTTCCTCCATCATCTTCTTCTTCCTCCTCCTCCTCCATCTTCTTCTCTTCCTCTTCTTCTTCTTCTCCTCCTCCTCCATCATCTTCTTCTTCCTCCTCCTCCTCCATCTTCTTCCTCTTCCTCTTCCTCTTCCTCTTCTTCTTCTCCTCCTCCTCCTCCTCCTTCTCCTCCATCATCATCATCTCCTTCTCCTTCTCCATCATCTTTTTCTCCTTCTCCATCATCTTTTTCTCCTCCTCCTCCTCCTCCTCCTCTTCTGTCCTCTTTTCTTTCTCTCGCTTTCCCCTATCCTCTTTTTCCCCCCTATCCCTTCTCAAAAATAAAGAAATAAATAAACCGCAAGAAATCTGTCATTTCTTTTTTTTTCTCCCAGCTCTTCATGTTTGCAAATCTGACAAATTCGATGTGTTGAAGCTAAGGGTTTTTTTTTTTGAAAAAAAAAGATCTTTGTACTAAATAGTAGTTTTTGTCCTCTGTGAATAGACCACTCAGCAAGCAGAGGCATCATTGTTGAGATGTGGTCCAAAGTACATCGTTTCTGCAAATACTATTTTGTCCAATGCTTTCTAACCAGTAAATGTTTTCTACTGACTTCTACAATCTGGCAGAATCAAGGGAAGTGCTGTAAACTGCATTCAAATATGAACTAAACAGATTTCTCTCCTGTCCATCCTTATTTGTCCATCTTACTTGAGCTAGTAAAAAAATAAATAAATCCTAAATATGGCTTTTTGCAACCAAGCTTATTTCTGAGAGATAAGCTTCTGCCTGTTTCTAAGCACTTTTCACTTGTTCCGACTAATTCTGCGCGTTCAGCGGGATCAAATTGTTTTCGGCGGGGAGGGAGGGGGTCCTTGGCCAGCCATGACAATGGATTTCTAATTTGTTTGGGATTAGGCAACCCGTGCCGTATTGGGTCATCATTTCAGAGATATTTCCTTACTCAAACATTAAAACAGAAAGATCAAGGATGGGCAAAAAGCAAAGGGAGCAGGAGGGGATTCTGACTTCCTGCTGGCTTTCTTATGGGAAACTGGCGAGGAGCATTGAATTCTTTTCCTCCCTTTGCTTTTTTCCCTTCCCTTCCCTTCCCTTCCCTTTGCTTTCTTCGCTCTTCCTTCCCTTCCCTTTCTTCTCTTCCCTTTCTTCCCTTCCCTTTGCCCTTCCCTTCCCTTCCCTCCCTTCCCTTCCCTTCCCTTCCTTTCCTTTCCTTTCCTTTCCTTTCCTTTCTTCCCCCTTCCCTTCCCTTCCCTTCCCTTCCCTTCCCTCCCTTCCCTTCCCTTCCTTTCCTTTCCTTCCTTTCCTTTCCTTCCCTCCCTTCCCTTCCCTTCCCTCCTTCCCTTCCCTCCTTTCCTTTCCTTTCCTTCCCTCTTCCTTTCCTTTCCTTTCCTTTCCTTTCCTTTCCTTTCCTTTCCTTTCCTTCCCTTTCCTTTCCTTTCCTTCCTTTCCTTCCTTTCCTTCCTTCCCTTCCCTCCTTTCCTTTCCTTTCCTTCCCTTCCCTTCCCTTCCCTTCCCTTCCCTTCCCTTCCCTTCCTTTCCTTTCCTTTCCTTTCCTTTCCTTCCCTTCCCCTCCCCCCTTCCCTTCCCTTCCCTTCCTTCTTTCCTTTCCTTCCTCTTTCCTTTCCTTTCCTTCCTTTCCTTTCCTTTCCTTTCCTTTCCTTCCCTTCCCTTCCCTTCCCTTCCCTTCCCTTTCCTTCCTTTCCTTTCCTTTCCTTTCCTTTCCTTCCCTCCCTTCCCTTCCCTTCCCTTCCCTTCCCTCCCCTTTCCTTTCCTTTCCTTTCCTTTCCTTTCCTTGCTTTCTTCGCTTTCTTCCCTTCCTTCCCTTTCTTCTCTTCCCTTTCTTCCCTTCCCTTCCTTCCCTTCCCTTCCCTTCCCTCCCTTCCCTTCCCTCCTTCCTTTCCTTCTCCTTTCCCTTTCCTTTCCTTTCCTTCCCTTCCCTTCCCTTCCTCTTCCCTTCCCTTCCCTTCCCTTCCCTTCCCTTCCCTTCCTTTCCTTTCCTTCCTTTCCTTCCTTCCCTTCCTTCCCTTCCCTTCCCTCCCTTCCTTTCCTTTCCTTTCTTCCCTCTTTCCTTTCCTTTCCTTCCCTTTCCTTTCTTTTCCTTTCCTTTCCTTTCCTTCCTTTCCTTTCCTTTCCTTTCCTTTCCTTTCCTTTCCTTCCCTTCCCTTCCTTCCTTCCTTTCCTTTCCTTCCTTCCCTTCCCTTCCCTTCCCCCTTCCCTTCCCTCCCTTCCCTTCCCTTCCTTCCCTTTCCTTTCCTTTCCTTTCCTTCCCTTCCTTCCCTTCCCTTCCCTTCCCTTCCCTTCCTTTCTTTCCTTCCCTCTTTCCTTCCTCCTTTCCTTTCCTTTCCTTTCCTTTCCTTTCCTTCCCTTCCCTTCCCTTCCCTTCCCTTCCCTTTCCTTCCTTTTCTTTCCTTCCTTTCCTTTCCTTCCCTCCCTTCCTTCCCTTCCCTTCCCTCCCTTCCCTCCCTCTTTCCTTTCCTTTCCTTTCCTTTCCTTTCCTTTCCTTTCCTTTCCTTTCCTTCCCTTCCCTTCCCTTCCCTTCCCTTCCTTTCCTTTCCTTTCCTTTCCTCCCTTCCCTTCCCCTTCTTCCCTTCCCTTCGCTTTCTTCCCTCCCTTTCTTCCCTTCCCTTCCTTCCCTTAATTCCCTTTCCTTTCTTCCCTTCTCTTTCTTCCCTTCCCTTCCCTCCCTGACGGAGGAGGGATGAGGAAAGTGGCTTGGAAGATAGCCAATGAGATGCAGAGAATTGGGGATCGAAAGGGAGGGATTGGGGGGCAAAGGTCAGTACTGCCCGCGCAAGAGCCAGGGTCGGATCACTATGCTCAATAAAGAGAAAATTTCCTTAAAGAATCAGCAGTTTGGAAATTCCTTTATTTTGAGATAGCATCGAAACCTGACACCGCCCTTCTCCCGAAGGACTCAGGGCGGTGAACAGCCAAAGGTAAAAAAAAACACAAATACAAAAATTTAAAAGCAATTTAAAATATATTAAATAATTTGGCCCAACAATTTAAATACCCCATTAAAATTCAGATTAAAATTAAACAATTTTAAAAATTAGGCCAGCCCGGCTTGGTGAAATAAGAAAGTCTTTAGGGTCCGGCGGAAAGTTCGTAAGTCCGGGATCGTCCGTATCTCCGGGGGAGCTCGTTCCAGAGGGCAGGTGCTCCCACTGAGAAAGCTCTCCCCCTGGAGGCTGCCAGTTGACATTGTTTGACCGACGGCACCCCGGGAGCCCCTCTCTGTGGGAGCGTATTGGCCAGTGGGAGGCTCTCGGCAGATAAACCTACAGTCCCAACTACCCACTGCAGGTAGCATGCATATAACTGTCCTTTGTTACCCATGCATGGGACAAGAACTGGATTAGGAGCTGTGGTGGTACAGTGTTTAGAATACAGTACTGCCAGCTACTTCTGCTGACTGCCAGCTGCCAGCAGTTCGATCCTGACAGGCTCAAGGTTGACTCAGCTCTCTGTCCTTCCAAGGTTGGTAAAAGGAGGACCCATATTGTTGGAGGGGGCAAATATGCTGACTCTGTAAACCGCTCAGAGAGAGCTGTAAAGCACTGTGAAGTAGTATATAAGTCAAAGTGCTATCGCTATTGCTAAATCAAGATCGCTGAGGTCCTTTCTGCATTCTGCATGGTGGAATATATCACACGGTAGATGAAGAGTGTTTTTCACTGCCATCTACTGGGAATGCAGCTCACCGACAGCTTAATTTCAGAAGGCCCCACGTTATTTCTCTGAGTCGTTTCTGCTTTCTGTGTCTCTCTGAGCTTTTCCTTGGCAAGGATGCTCCCTCTCGTTTCACAGTGTGAAAAGTCTTTGTAACACCCAGGAGGACCCAGATTGTTGGAGGGGGCAAATATGCTGACTCTGTAAACCGCTTAGAGAGCAGCTGGAAAGCACTGTGAAGCGGTATATAAATCTAAGGGCTATTGCTATTTCATCTGCAAGCTGTTCTTGCAAATGTTTGCAAATTAGTTGCTGTTTTAATCCATCTAATAAGTCCCTCGATATAGGTGGTGCAAGATTGAGTGATCTTCGGTGGACTCCACCTTGGACACGATTTCTGTGCATCCGAAGTTTCACCTGTGGGAGTTCTACCCAATACAGAAAGACCATTATTGAGCCCAAAATTATGGTTGCAAATCATACCAGTTGTTAATCTGGTCATCACATGACCGATTTGAAGAGATGTCACGGTCACACAACACACATATGTGTGTCTACGCTCTGACACATCAACATAGAGACGTTTTCCCCAGTGTTTCTTGGAAGGAAAAGATATTCCTCAGTTCTCCAACAGAACCTGCTGCAAATCCTTGCTTCTCACGTCATTATGGCTGTGGGAAACCAGCAATCTTGATTAAAGAGGCCTTGGGATTATAACAACTTGATTCCTAGAATATTATTGGCATTCTAAAAAACCTCAGCTTTTATTGTCCTAGGATGCGATGGTTCTCTGGAGAGAATGTGGCCATTTGTACTACCGGCAATTAAATTAAGAGGGGGAAAAAAACTGAGCATGGACAGCATGGACATAATTGCACGCCTTTGTGTGCAAGTGGTTTTCCTCTTCGGAAAACAAGCCTGAGCAGCAGAGTAAGGAAATGCTGTTCCTGGTCAGTCCTGAGTTACAATTATATTCCCACCAACTCTGCCGGAGAGTGGGCACGGCCAGCCCCTTAACCCCGCGGGCTCTGCCACGGGGAAAATAAACCGCCCAGCCAATTTGTAGAAGTGAATCTCCCAGTAGGCACTCAAAGACGAAGGACGACCTGCTGTTAACTAAGCCAGCCCTGCTAAAATAATTTCTTGAACGCAAGAGTCAAGGGCTGCAACCCGACTAAAGAGGAAGGAGAGAGAGAGAGAGGAGAAAAGGCAGAGAAAGAGAGAGAAAGGGAGAGGGAGGGAGGGGGGAGGGGAGAGAGGGGGAAGAGAGAGAGACAGGGAGAGGGAGAGGTGTGTGTGTGTGTCTATGTGTGTAAGAGAGAAAGAGAGAGGGAGAGAGGGAGAGGAAGAGGTGTGTTTGTGTGTGTGTGTGAGAGAGAGAGAGAGAAAGAGAGAGGAGGGAGATGGAAAGGGGGAGAGAAGGAGGGTGTGTGAGAGAGAGAAAGAGAGAGGAGGGTGTGTGAGAGAGAGAAAGAGAGAGAAAGAGAGAGGAAGAGAGGGAGGGTGTGTGAGAGAGGGAGGAAGAGAGAAGAAGGAGAGGGAGACAGAGGGAGGGAGGGTGTGAGAGAGAGAAAGGGAGAGGGAGAGGGAGGGAGAAAGAGAGAGGGAGAGAGAGGGAGGGAGAGAGAGAGAAAGAGAGAGGAGGGAGAGGGAAAGAGGGAAAGAAGGAGGGGTGTGAGAGAGAGAGAAAGAGAGGAGGAGAGGGAGACAGAGGAGGGAAGGTGTGAGAGAGAGAAAGAGAGAGGAAGAGAGAGGAAGAGGGTGTGTTTGTGTGTGTGTGTGAGAGAAAGAGAAGAGAGAGAGGAGAGGGAAAGGAGAGAAGGAGAGTGTGTGAGAGAGAGAGAAAGAGAGAAGAGAGAGGAAGAGAGGGAGGGTGTGTGAGAGGAGAGAGAGAGAAGGAGAGGGGGGAGACAGAGGAGGGAAGGTGTGAGAGAGAGAGAGAGAGAGAGAGGGAGGGAAAAGAGGAAGAGAGAGGGAGTGTGTGCGAGAGAAAGAAGAGGCAGAGAGAGGGAGGGGTTTGTGTAAGAGGGAGGGAGAGAAAAGAGAGAGGAGAGAGCGAGAGAGAGAGAGAAAGAGAGAGGCAGAGAGAGGGAGGGGGTTTGTGTAAGAGGAGGGAGAGAGAAAGAGAGAGGGAGAGAGCGGGAGGGAAGAGAGAATGAGAGAAGAGAGAGGAGGGGGTTTGTGTAAGAGGGAGGGAGAGAGAAAGAGAGGAGAGAGCGGGAGGGAGAGAGAGAAAGAGAGAGCAGAGAGAGGGGTTTGTGTAAGAGGGAGGGAGAGAGAAAGAGAGAGGGAGAGCGGGAGGGAGAGAGAGAAGAGAGAGGCAGAGAGGAGGGAGTGTGTGTGTGTGTGTGTGTGAGAGAGAGAGAAGAGAGAGAGAAATAAAGAGAGTGAAGGGAGAAAGAGAATTTTCTCCTTTGGATAATATTCATCTTTTGTTCCACTTCTGCCACAATTCAGTTAAAGTGGAATCATTTGGCAGCAAGGCCATCTATATTATAGACAAAATCCTAAATGCGTATAAAAATAGACAGCAGCACAAGAAGCTGCAATGGTCATCAGTGTGAAAAAAAGTCATAAGTCACTTTTTTTCCCGGGCCGTCGTAACTTTGAACGGTCACTAAGCAAACTGTCCTAAGTGGAGGACTGCCTCTATTAATTCTGTCCCCGTCTCATCCAGGAGCTTGTTTCCTGGTTTCACTTATTACCAATATTAGGGGTGTCGATAATGGTCGTATTTTTCACATTAATGGGAGCGGCTGGTTTTTCAGATTGATAAAAGTCTCTTTTTTTTCGCTGGCGGTATTTTAGTCTGCTGTCTTTTAAAAACTCTTTGTGAAAGTAGAGAGGCTTTCACTATATTAACCTCGATTTTACATAATTATTAATTTAAAGGTCTTTTTTTTAAAAAAAAATCATTCTGCTTTTACTCTCTAATATGTACATTTTACAGAAGCGGGCAATTCTTTTTTTTCCCCCTTTCCATTCATGTCTTTTATTTTAATTTTTGTAAAAAGTTTTTTATTTTTCTATTTAAACAAACCACACGTCATTAATTATTCAGTGCGTCATGTGAGTACATATTTTTGTGTCATCTTATTCCTCCTTTACCATCATTTCCTTACTACGTTTCTATCTTACGTTTACATTTTGATTTATTACATTTTTTTCCCCAAATTTCTTACATATTTAAATTTTATTATATCTCATCTCTATCCATTGATAGAGTTGCCCCCATATCCTGTAATACTCCGATTCTTCCTTTCCTTGAATTGCCGATGTTATTCTATTCATTTCTGCACATTCCAATATTTTCTTAATTACTTCTTTCTGATGCAATTTATCTTAATATAAGCCAGTGGTGAAATGTAAAATTTGTTACTACTACCGGTTCTGTGGCGTGGCTTGGCGGGAGGGTAATGTGACTGAGTAGGCGTGGCCAATTTTTTTTTTTTTTAAGAAATTTTAAAAGCATTTTTTCTACAACTTGTAAGCCGCCCTGAGTCTCCGGAGAAGGATGGCATATAAATTAAATTTAAAAAAAAAAAAAAAAACTTCTTCGGCCGAAGAGATCGTAAAAAAAATGCTTTTAAAAGCCTCTGATGATCAGGCAACTCAGCTGGGATTGTCAGAGCCTTTTAAAAGCGTTTTTTTACAACCTCTTCAGCAGAAAAAAATGCTTTTAAAAGTCTCTGACAATCAGGCAACTCAGCTGGGATCGTCAGAGGCTTTTAAAAGCATTTTTTTCGGCCGAAGAGGTTGTAGAAAAAATGCTTTTAAAAGGCTCTGACGATCCCAGCTGAGTTGCCTGATGGTCAGAGGCTTTTTTTTTCTTTTAAAAACATTTTTTCTACAACCTTCAGCCGAAGAGGTTGTAAAAAAAAAAAATTCTTTTTAAAAGCTTCTGACGATCAGGCAACTCAGCTGGGATTGTCAGAGCCTTTTAAAAGCATTTTTTTCAGCCGAAGAGGTTGTAGAAAAAATGCTTTTAAAAGTTAAAAAAAAAAAGCCTCTGATGATCGCACGGCTCAGCTGGGCATGGGGGGGGCGCAGGGATTTTTGCTACTGGTTCTCCGAACCACCTGCCTCCATCGCTACCAGAATCAGGCAATCTGGTCCGAACCGGGAGCATTTCACCCCTGATATAAGCTCTTCTTTTTAAAAAGAACAAAACCAAAAAAATCCATAACCAGCCTTATTGGCTTATCACCTTCGCTATGTACCTTTTTCAACGCTCTTTTAAAAATTTTATATTTTGCAGATTTGACATCCAAGAAAAGAAAAGAAAAAAAAAAACTCTTAGACAAAGGGCTTTGTTTACCCTCGTAGGTGGCTTACGAGTTGGAAATGAAATGGTGAAGAATTTATTTTACATTCAAAAGTGGTCACAATTGCAATCGGGTAAAACGGGTTTTTTTTTATACACTGTTCACCGTTTAATCAGATGCTTATCTTCCCCATCGCCTGTTTTTTTTTTTCCCCTCCTTCGTTCATTTAATCTTTCAAAGTCAAAATTATCTAATATTAATGTTCTCCCCATTACTGTCTTCTCAGAAGAGAAAAGAGGTGGGGGGAAAGTGGGGGAGGTAGGTTGTCCACCGAGACGAGAACCTTGGAAATTAATACAATATTTGCTCAAGATTGATTTTAGGCTGCAGTGCCCACAGATCGCAAAACCCCATCTGTTTAAAAAAAGAAGTATCAAATACTAATTATCTAAAGAGAAGAGCCTTTGTGTGGCAGGGCGGAAAAAAAAAATGAAGCTGCGTGCTGAAAGAGAAATGCAGAGTTCATATCAGGTTTCTGTTTTCAGGGTGTGTTTGCGTTTGTGCAAATAAGTTAATAAGAAAATTAAAAGAGAGAAGAAGAAGAAAAAAAACTCCTGATACCTATTGGAAAAGCGGCTGTTGGAGAAGGGAATTATTCATCCGTGAAACAGCAGGAAAGATGAATTCATCCCAAGAAGGAACAGCGGTGCTGTTTCAAATCATTGGGACTAGCAGAATATTGGCAGCCATTCTACAACAGCTCCTTAGGGTACCCGCGAGAGCCCCTCCAAATTTGTTCCATATCACCCATTCGGTATCTCACAGTAGAGTTGCGTGCCGGTACTTTATTAACTGAAGCACTAGATTGGATAGTTATCACTGCTGGAGGTGACATTTTGAGATAGATTTGAGGGAGGAATCTTTCAAGCAAATTATCAAAGGAGTGAAAGTCTTCAAAAGCAAAATATGGATCGTTATTTATGTTTGTTACACTTGTATCAGGGGTGAAATCCAAAATTTTTTCCCTACCGGTTCTGTGGGCGTGGCTTGGTGGGCGTGGCAGGGGAAGGATACTACAAAATCCCCATTCCTTCCCCACTCCTGGGGGAAGGATATTGCAAAATCTCCATTGCCTCCCATCCTGGGGGAAGGATATTGCAAAATCTCCATTCCCCCCGTCCTGGGGGGAGGATATTGCAAAATCTCCATTCCCACCCCACTCCAGGGGAAGGATACTGCAAAATCCCCATTCCTTCCCCACTCCTGGGGGAAGGATATTGCAAAATCTCCGTTGCCTCCCATCCTGGGGGAAGGATATTGCAAAATCTCCATTCCCTCCCGTCCTGGGGGAAGGATATTGCAAAATCTCCATTGCGTCCCATCCTGGGGGAAGGATATTGCAAAATCTCCATTGCCTCCCATCCTGGGGGGAGGATATTGCAAAATCTCCATTCCCACCCCACTCCAGGGGAAGGATACTGCAAAATCCCCATTCCTTCCCCACCCCTGGGGCCAGCCAGAGGTGGTATTTGCCGGTTCTCCGAACTACTCAAAATTTCCGCTACCGGTTCTCCAGAACCTGTTAGAACCTGCTGGATTTCACCCCTGACTTGTATATGTCCCCCCATCTCATGTCAAGTGAACCTGGGCGGTTTAGAACCATAGAGGATGAGACATGGATTCTTCAATCACTGGAGGTGGAACTTCTGGAAGATCTGGCTTAGGAGAACATCTCAAGAAAGCAAAAGAACATGATGATTTAAACCATTTTCTCCAGAGTTGAAAGGGACTTTGGCGGTCTTCTAGTCCAGCTCCCTGCTCAAGCAGAAGAACCTATACCATTTCAGACAAGTAGTTGTTCAATCTCTTCTTAAAAACCTCCAGTGATGGAGCACCCACAACTTCTGGAGGCAAGCAGTTCCACTGGTTAATTGTTCTCGCTCTTAGGAAGTTTCTCCTTAATTCCAGGTTGCTTCTCTCCTTGATTAGTTTCCATCCACTGTTTCTTGTCTTGCCTTCAGGTTCTTTGGAGAATAGATTGACTACCTCCTTTTTGTGGCAACCTCTGAGATATTGGAACACTGCTATCAAGTCACCCCTAGTCCTTCTTTTCACTAGAAATGTCAAAATTATGCAGATAATGAATATAGCTCCCTTTCAACATTATCCCACTTGTTCTGGAGAAGAGTCACGCCAAATAAACTGGAAGATTGAAGATCTCAGCTTTTGTTCCCACAATCATCACTTAAAAGGATTTCGGTAGAAATTCTGAGATAGTTCTATTTCTGGAGTCTTGGATATTGTTGCTAGAGTAGGCTCACATTGCTAGGGTAGATCTCAGTGGTCTGATCTCATGGCGATGTGCCATGTGTTCACAGTTTCCTGCTGCTTGTCTGCTTTTCTTGTTGGAAGCTTATCCTGCCAAAGGAATCTTTTAAAAACAAAAAAACAAAAATATTCTTGTGAGATACATCATTGGTTTATACAGTTTAGACCCGTCAGCATTGACTATCAACGTCTCTTCCGCGTTTCAGACTTTCAGGAGTCTTTCCAAATCCTATCAGAAGATGCTGGAGCATGAAGCTAAATCTTTTGCACAGAACAGATGTGAGCGAGTACCAAATTATAATCTTGATCTTCTCATACGGTCTTTCCATGCTTTAGGAAGAGTGGCAGTGAAAACTGGGTCAGATTAGTCATCGCCGAGGCTTCTAAAGTAGAGCAGTCTCAAAGGTGCTTTTTCAAGAGCAACTGGACTTTGTTTTTCCTTGAAGATGTTTCGCTTCTCCAGAACTGAAGAAGCTTCTTGGATGAGGAGCGAAACCTCTTCAAGGAAAAGCAAAGTCCAGTTGCCTCTTAAAAAAGTACCTTGACTTTTCCTTGAAGACGTTTCGCTTCTCATCAAGAAGCTTCTTCAATTCTGGAGTGTCAGTTCTCCAGAACTGAAGAAGCTTCTTGGATGAGGAGCGAAACCTCTTCAAGGAAAAACAAAGTCCAGTTGCCTCTTGAGAAAGCACCTTAACTTTTCCTTGAAGACGTTTCGCTTCTCATCCAAGAAGCTTCTTCAGTTCTGGAGTTTCAGTTCTCCAGAACTGAAGAAGCTTCTTGGATGAAGAGCGAAACCTCTTCAAGGAAAAAAAGAAAGCCCAGTTGCCTCTTGAAAAAGCACCTTTTCAGGACAACCACGACCTGGATGACTGAGAATCTCCGTAGACATTTAGAAAATCCTTGTGTTAGCATTTTTTAGGCTAGAAGGAAATGTTTTGGTTTCAGGTAAGCAAAAGGCCAATTAGAAAACACAAAGGCTCTGTAATATACTCCACAGAAGGGAAGAGAGACGGAGTCTCCCTAAGGATAAAACCAGACAGTTCTTCAATACAGAAGTCTAACTGTATCGATTAACAGAAGATTTAAAAATAAATAAATCTGACCTCTGCTCTCAAACCCAGCTGGGTTTCCAAACTTCTTAAACTTACTTAAGCAACATTTCTGTTATTCACATATAACGTTCTAATACACCCATACCACACACACAGATAGATACATAAAGACTCTTCATTTCACACAAGGCACAATGTCAGTTCTGCTCTTTGATGCAGAGCTCATCTTCAACGATTCTTTCCCCATTCCAAATTTCTCCCAGAGCAACCGCTAAAAATAAACCTAGATTTGTTGGTCAGTTGTATGTGAAAGTGTATCTCGGTAAACATACTGTACATGTAAGTTTAGAGCAGGAGTTTCCAATCTTGGCCTCTTTAAGACTTGTGGACTTCAACTCCCAGAATTCCTTAGTCAGGCTCCAACCAATCTTGGCCTCTTTAAGACCTGTGGACTTCTACTCCCAGAATTCCTCAGTCAGGCTCCAACGAATCTTGGCATCTTTAAGACTTCAACTCCCAGAATTCCTCAGTCAGGCTCCAACCAATCTTGACATCTTTAAGACTTCAACTCCCAGAATTCCTCAGTCAGGCTCCAACCAATCTTGACATCTTTAAGACTTCAACTCCCAGAATTCCTCAGTCAGGCGCCAACCAATCTTGGCCTCTTTAAGACCTGTGGACTTCAACTCCCAGAATTCCTCAGTCAGGCTCCAGTGAATCTTGGCCTCTTTAAGACTTCAACTCCCAGAATTCCTCAGTCAGGCTCCAATCAATCTTGGCCTCTTTAAGACCTGTGGACTTCAACTCCCAGAATTCCTCAGTCAGGCTCCAACGAATCTTGGCATCTTTAAGACTTCAACTCCCAGAATTCTTCAGTCAGGCTCCAATCTTGGCCTCTTTAAGACTTGTGGACTTCAACTCCCAGAATTCTTCAGTCAGGCTCCAATCTTGGCATCTTTAAGACTTGTGGACTTCAACTCCCAGAATTCCCCAGCCAGCAAGTCTTAAAACTTGCCAAGGTTGGAGAGCCCTGGTCTAGAGAGTTCTTCAATCTACTTGTGGGTCATTTGAGGTGTTACACAACAGATACGTTTGGACGGAACACCGTACCCTACCATCTATATAACCCATGTTTGGGAGAAGTAATCCGAGGTCCTTTCCCTTTAGTGCAGGGAACGACTTACAAAAATGGCATTTCGTGACTTACAATAAATCCTGAAGAAGATGCTTCTCTATGCTTCAAAATTCTGTTAGCAGCTCTGAGTGTTTTTAAGCACACAGTTTAAAAAAAAAAATTCTGGAAGAATAAATCAATTTAATTCCCTAAAATAAATTCACTCCCCAGTCTTCAATGATGAAAAATTCCTAGGAAAAAGGCCTTTGTCTCCATCCTTCTTGGCAATCGATTGTTGGGCCTATCACAGAGGTGAGAATAATGATCTTGTCAAAAGTCCCTAGAAGCAGAGCGACAGATGGCTGGGTCAGCATTTGAGGGTAATCGTAGATCATCACCTTTTCCTCTGCAGGAAGAAGGGTTCCTCCAAGGTGTAAACTCTCTTTCCTTCTCTGGAGGTTGCAGGCAAGGGTGGAGAAAGCCCCATCAAACATCAGTTGAGAGCTTGATGAGCAATGTTGTGTTTGCAGTTGAAGAAGTAGGAAAGAGTGATGAAGTCAGGATAAGAAAAGACGTATTCCAGTTGGTTGCCAGGATGCAAGTTGGCTCTAAATCCAAAGAAGTTGAAGGTCCTGGGTCTATTTCAACCAGTGTTGGTTGGGTGCGAGTGTTGTGGCCCACCAGCGGCCAGCAGATCTGGCAGCAGATTCGGACAGTGAGGAGGTTGGGGAGGAGCATGGGCCAGTCCTGGAGTCTGGGAAAGGCTCTGATGAGGGCTCTGCGTCGGAGGCAGAGAGGGGGCCAGGGCCATCTGACAGTTATCAACTGCCTTTGGAGTCAGACATCAGTGAGGCAGAGGAACAGCTGGAGCCTGTTCCCAATCTGCGCATGCACAGATTTGCCAGATGAAGGGAACAGCTAAAGAACAAGGGTCAACTTGGGAGTAAGGCCACAGGTGGACGATGAATGGCCCCTCCCAGAGGGAATAAAAGAGGAGCGAAAGGGGAGTGGAGTTTGCAGGAGACAATTCGTTCATTCCTGCATTCTTGCCAAGTATTGCAATTGGCCTGGCCACTCTCCAAGCCTGATAAAGGTCGGTAATTGTGAACTATCTTGAAAGACTGTGGGAGAGGATAGACTTTTGCTGGAGAGGAATTCACTGTCAATTAAATAAAAGGGGTTTATCGGGACGAGGACTCGGCTTCATGCTGCTAGGGAAGACTAGGTCAGAACAGCGAGTATCTGCGCTCCAGGAAATAGATGGGTCCAGAACAAACCAGAAATTTAATTGAAATAAAATAATGAATATACCTTCAAATCAGTCTGTAATTCTCATCCAATGTTGAGAGCAACCGTCCCAGTCAGGAGAGGGGGTCAAGCAAGGAATTAGTCTGGATTCATTCCATAAACACAAGAGGACACGGTCTGAGTCCCCCTGAATGCCTTCGAACCTTACCTGGTCTTTCCCAGGCAAAAGCCACCAGATTCAGAAGATTCCTGTAGAATAGGCGTAGAACAATAAAGTAGTTAGTTTGAACTCCACCACATATGGATCTGTTTGTTTGCACCTGACATTAATGTAGGTTTTCAGGCAGTGAGACAGAAGTGATTTGTATCACTTTCTACTCAGGTATCTTTTAATTTCTCTGATTAGTCTAGAACCTGAATAGTCTATAGCCATGATAGCAATATTCCAGTATTTGAGAAGTTGTCCCAAAGAGGAGGGGGTCAACTTATTTACCAAAGCACCTGAAGCAAAGACAAGCAACAATGGATGGAAACTAATCAAGGAGAGAAGCAACCTGGAACTAAGGAGAAACTTCATAAAAGTGAGGACAATTAACCAGTGGAACAGCTGGCCACCAGAAGTTGTGGGTGCTTCATCACTGGAGGTTTTTAAGAAGAGATTGGACAGCCACTTGTCTGAAACGGTATAGGGTCTCCTCCTTGAGGACTAGAAGTCCTCCAAGATCCCTTCCAGCTCTATTCTGATTGTATTGAATTGGAAATTTCCTCCTCCATCCAAGTACTAGACAAGGTTATCCCTGTTCAGCTCCTGAGATCAGCCGAGATCCATCTGGCGTGGCCCCCAGGTGTCTATTCATTCAATACATTTAATATAATTATTTCATGAATTTAATAATTTTCCCATTCTTCACCTTAACCATTATAATTAACTGGCAAATACTGGTGGGATTCTGGGAGTAGTATTCAAAGTTTTCAGAGGCCCCGTACGGCGTTGAATTTTAAGTTGTGCATCCCAGCTCTGGACCATTCCTGAATTATCCTTTTAGAATTGTTGGAAGAATTGCAAATTGTTCTCCCTTTCATTGCAAACTCCATTGTGCATCCAGGCCTATAATTAAGTAGAGACATTTAGGTTCCTAAAAATGTGTGCAACACTTCCTTTAGTATGAAATTTAAAGAGGAAGAGAAAAAAAAATACAAGCAAATTATCAAGACTGTGACAAATGGGCACTATTGTGGTATGATTCATGGCATGCCAAATATTCACTGTAAAAACGTCATTGGAGACCGCATCAACACAGAAAGGATAAACATGTCATTCTTTTACACAGGAAACTGGAATTATTTCTAGGGAGACAAGCCTAAAATGATATACTTAGCTGAAAATGCTGAAACCCCCGAAGTTTAAGTGCAGGTGAGATCATGTTCATTTTGCTTTGAACATGAAGAAGGATGAAATCGGGGATATAGTTTTGCTCCTGGTCTCATCCTAAACATTCTCCTCCAAAATCCAAGTTGCATTCCTGAAGTTCATCAGGTCACTCTAACACAACCAGGGACACACTGCTGATGTTCAAGTCAATGATCTTGGTTTGTGATGGAAACCCCTCAAGCAGTGGTGAAATCCAAATATTTTTACTACCAGTTCTGTGGGTGTGGCTTGGTGGGCATGGCAGGGGAAGGATACTGTAAAATAGGGGGGCATTTGCCCAGATTCGTCTGGTGCTCCAGTTGCGCCCCTACCTGAACCGTGATGCCCTACGCACAGTCATTCATGCGCTCGTCACCTCCCGGATCGACTACTGCACTGCTCTCTACATGGGGCTGCCCATGAAGACTATTCAGAGGCTTCAGCTGGTGCAGAATGCGGCCACGCGGGTAGTGATGGGACTGTCCCGACACTCTCATGTTACATCCCTCCTGCGGGACCTGCATTGGCTACCAGTTGCCCTCCGGGTGAGATTCAAGGTGCTGGTAATCACCTATAAAACCCTACATGGCTTAGGCTCGGGGTATTTGGTGGACCATCTGCGGCCAGCGACAGCTCCCCATTGCCCGGTGCGTTCCCACAGAGAGGGCTTCCTTGGGGTGCCGTCGGCCAGACAATGTCGGCTGGCGACCCCTAGGGAGCAGGCCTTCTCTGTGGGCGCACCTACCCTGTGGAATCAGCTCCCCCTGGGGCTCCGGGTGGCCCCTGACCTTCGCTCTTTCCGCTGTGGCCTTAAAACATGGTTGTTTCGCCTGGCCGGTTTGGACTGAAGGGGTTTTAGAGGAGATTTTAATGGTTTTTATAGTTTTATTGGGTATTTTTTTTTTTAAAAAAAAATGAACTTTGTGTGTTTTATTGTTGTGAGCCGCCCTGAGTCCTTTCGGAGATAAGGTGGCATATAAATCCAAATAAGTCCAAATAGTAAATAAAATCTCCATTTCCACCCCATTCCTGGGGGAAGGATACTGCAAAATCCCCATTCCCTCCCCACTCCTGGGGGAAGGATACTGCAAAATCCCCATTCGCTCCCCACTCCTGGGGCCAGCCAGAGGTGGTATTTGCCGGTTCTCCGAACGGCTCAAAATTCCCGCTACCGGTTCTCCAGAACCTGTCAGAACCTGCTGGATTCCACCCCTGCCCTCGAGGCACAGACAGCAATCAGAACTAGGAAATATGGATGCAGTGATTAAAAGACAAGCTTTTGAATCCACCAAGTTGATGATGCTTCAAATTAGCCAAAAGAGGGCATAGCTTCTCTTCAGACCAAGAAAATCAGGTGTTATGGACCACCTATGAGTCCTGCTCTCCAGAACTATGTTCACCTCTTCTGAAGGAAGTTCTAATGAAACCTGAGCTACTGTCTACTTAACATTTATTTTATTGTCATTCCACCGCATCATATTCTGATACTATTCTATTTAATGCAGTGGTGAAATGTAAAATTTGTTACTACCAGTTCTGTGGGCGTGGCTTGGTGTCTGGGGGTGGGGGGGTAATGTGACTGGGTGGGCGTGGCCAACCCTTTTCTTTTTTTTTACTTTTAAAAGCATTTTTTCTACAACCTCTTTGGCCAAGGTTAAAAAAAAATGCTTTTAAAAGCCTCTGATGATCAGGCAACTCAGGTGGGATCGCCAGAGGCTTTTAAAGGCATTTTTTTTTCCTACAACCTCTTCGGCCGAAGAGGTTGTAGAAGAAAATGCTTTTAAAAGCCTCTGACGATCCCAGCTGAGCTGCACGATCATCAAAGGCTTTTTTTTGCTTTTCTTCGGCCAAAGAGGTTGTATAAAAAATGCTTTTAAAAGTAAAATAAAAAGCCTCTGATGATCGTGCAGCTCAGCTGGGCATGGGGGGGCGCAGGGATTTTTGATACCAGTTCTCTGAACCACCCGCCGTCATCACTACCGGATCGGGTGATCCGGTCCGAACTGGGAGCATTTCACCCCTGATTTAATGGGTTCTTCTCCCGTTGCCTGATCATATTTTGGTTCTTTCCTCATTTTGCAAGCCGTTGCATGAAGACTCAACCTTAAGTGACAGGAAGAAGGGACTCTCTGTTCCTGTAAGCTGCTGATGGGTTGAAGAAGAACACAGGAGAGCCCTTCCCACCTATTATTTCAAGGAAGCATATTCTCCTCTTTTCATTTATGAATTGTGCCAAGCAGATGACAGAACATGCTCCTGCATTTAAATCAAATGAGAGTTTCAGGTTTCTTCTCAACACAATAGATTCTTCTGGGACATGGAGCATAAAACCTTTCTCAGTAGCAATAGAATATTGCAATTTTTAAAGCCTGCAAAATTTCATGTTCATTTATGATGGCGTGTATTGATTGAAAGAGCTCGACAATGAGTAAACGGATCAGCGTAGTTGGAATAAATAAATACATGTACATAATTTGCCAGCAGTCTTAATGTTCCAGGACCTCCAATTCAGTAATGAAAATTTTCTGGCCATTCTTCCTTTCTTTAGACCAGTGTTTCTCAACCTGGACAACCTTAAGATGCTTGGACTTTAAGACTGGCCGGCTGGGGAATTCTGGGAGTTGATGACTACACCTCTTAAAGTTTGCTGCTTTAGACCAGCGGTCACCAACTGGTGGTCTGCGAGAAAATGTTGGTGGTCCGCAGAAAAATTATTTGCATTTTTTATATTGCACTAAATCAGAGGTCCTCAAACTAAGGCCAACTGGGCTGGATACGTGCAATGAACACTTGTGTTGTTGCAGAGAGTCTCCCCCTTCGGAGTCTTTTTGTGTGGGTTGGAGGGGAGCAGAAATAGTGAAGAGAAATTGTTCCAGTGGGACTGCATCATGGCCTGGAAATTGGCTGACCATTTGATTCCCACTGAGCCTCCAGGCGCCGGTACCTGGCCTTGCTCTCCCGCAGGTCTTCCCTCTGCTTGGAAAGCCTATGTTCATAGTCCTCAGGGAGGAACTTCTGCTGAGCCTCCATCTCGGTCAGATCCAATTTGAACTGAGCTGTTTTGCCAACTCTTTCTCATGGTGGCTGCTTAGCTCCAGCAACTGCTTCCTGTTGGGGCCCTGAGGAGCCCGGGTGGGGAGGTGAGGAGTGGCTGGCAGGGGAGGGGCAACTAGAGGCCAGCGAGGTGTCCCTCAACATGAGTGACATTGAGTTGGCCATGCCCACCCAGTCACATGACCACCTAGCCACGCCCACCCAGCCAGTCATTAGGCAGATCATATTAGTGGTTACGAATTTAGTGGTTCCTGAGGTCCAAAATTTTGGTAACCCCTGCTTTAGACCATGTCCTATCTTGTGGGTTTGGCCAAACCTATTTACTTCTGGTGCTTCTTCAAGATCTTTGACTCCAAGCTACACGCCTTAAATCCCAGGAAAGGTGTAATTCATAATCCACAATGAAGAAAGTATTCCAAACAATTGGTTCCTCTTTCATTTTTAGCATTACCTGGAAAAGATCTTGCAAACTTTTGATCGCCACGATGTAAAAAAGATGTGGAGACTCTAGAAAGAGTGCAGAGAAGAGCAAGAAAGATGATTAGGGGACTGGAGGTTAAAACAGATGAAGAACGGTTGCAGGAACTGAGTATGTTTAGTTTAATGAAAAGAAGGACTAGGGGAGACATGATAGCAGTCTTCCAATATCTCAGGGGCTGCCCCAAAGAAGAGGGAGAGAAGCTATTCTCCAAAGCACCATGCCCACCAAGCCACGCCCACAGAACTGTACGTAAAAAAAATGGATTTCACCACTGGATTATTCCTCTTCCTAGCAGTAATATGCATTTCTCAGGGGTTGCCAACAAAGAAGAGGGAGTCAAGCTATTTTCCAAAGCACTTGAGGGTAGGACAAGAAGCAATGGGTGGAAACTAATCAAGGAGAAAAGCAACATGGAACTAAGGAGAAATTTCCTGACAGTTAGAACAATTAATCGGTGGAACAACTTGCCTCCAGAAGTTGTGAAATTAAGAAAAGATTGGATAACCATTTGTCTGAAGTGGTGTAAGGTTTCCTGCCTAAGCAGGGGGTTGGACTAGAAGACCTCCAAGGTCCCTTCCAACTCTGTTATTCTATTCTATTCTACCTTGGAAAGCTTCCACCATCTACCAACAAGAAACAATCTCAGCAGTCTGTTAATTCCAAGGAGCTGACCAGGAGAATGTCCCAATGGAAATCAACCCATCATTCGGTGGAGTTCTGTCCATTTCCCAAACGTAATGACAACGATCTACAAAATCCCATCTCACAGACCCAGAAACAACCCAAATTTCCCTATACTGGAGCCAATTTTTTTTAACCACTATTCATAACTGGAGCAGAACCCAGCTGTGGTATAGCTGGTGTGCATATTTATTTTTGAATTGTTTTCCTTCCCTCCCTCCCTCCCTCCTTCCGTCACTGTCAAAGATCCAGACTGTGTCAGCATTGTGCATCATTTCTGCCACTTAACAGTGGTCTCCTCTAATAATAGGCTAATAATCATAGCAACTTCCTGAGGTTACTGCCTGCCTTCCACACCGATTATATGTTGCAAATAAATATACTTCCTTCTGCATAGTGGGGTCAATAATTAAAGTTCTCGCTGGCTCTTTTTTCTTGTTCCACTTTCCTGTACTGACATGAGCCGATGGCAGATGAAATTGCAGCTTCTTGCTGCTCAGATAGAAGTTCTCACGGGGTTCCCCCCCCTCTCTTTTTAAAGCATTTGCTGAGTCCATTAATTTGTGGCTGTTTTGCCTGTGACAAAGACAAGAGTTGGGCTGCACTCTAATTAAGCTGTGCTAAAAAAAATTCCTAAATGGGAATCGAACAGGGAAAGAATGGAATAAATTAACAGAGTTGGAAGGGACCTTGGAGGTCTTCTAGTCCAACCCCCTGCTTAGGCAGGAAACCCTACACCACTTCAGACAAATTGTTGTCCAATATCTTCTTAAACACTTCCAATGTTGGAGCACTCACAACTTCTGGTGGCAAGTTGTTCCACTGGTTGATTATTCTCACGGTCAGGAAATTTCTCCTTAGTTCTAAGTTGCTTCACTTCTTGATGAGTTTCCACCCTTTGCTTCTTGTCCTACCCTCGAGTGCTTTGGAGAATAACTTGACTCCCTCTGAGCAACCTCTGAGAAATGCATGTTACTGCTAGGAAGAGGAATAATCCCGTGGTGAAATCCAGTTTTTTTTACTACCGGTTCTGTGGGCGTGCCTTGGTGGTCGTGGCATGGCATAGCTTGGTGGGCGTGGTATGGCATGGCTTGGTGGGCGTGGCATGGCATGGCATGGCTTGGTGGGCGTGGCTTGATGGGTGTGGCAGGGGAAGGATATTCCAAAATCCCCATTTCTTCCCCACTCCAGGGGGAAGGATATTGCACAATCCCCATTCCCTCCCCATTCCTGGGGGAAAGATACTGCAAAATCCCCATACCCACCCCACTCTGGGGGCCAGCCAGAGGTGGTATTTGCCGGTTCTCCGAACTACTCAAAATTTCCGCTACCGGTTCTCCAGAACCTGTTAGAACCTGCTGGATTTCACCCCTGCAATAATCCCACGTTTGCCATGGATCACTTATTTTACTGGGGAGGCTGGAGCCCATCATCACCTGGAGCTAAAGCAGCAAAGTTGTTGTAACAGTTCGGGAATTGCCCAGGAAGTCACACTGAGCTATCATCAGCTAAGCTAAGTGAGGAATTGCACCATCATTAGAACTTCAGGAGATAATGATCTAGGTTACATTGTGGTTTCTTGAACTCCATTCTAGAATAGGATGCAAACAGAGAATGGCTGATTTGTCCTTTATTGAAAGGAAATCTTGGGTTGTATTGTCCCAAAGGGTTTTTGTTTCCACCCCCCAAAAAAGCAACTGGACTTTCTTGGTTTTATTTATTTATTTTTTTCTTTGAAAAGGTTTCGCT